>JBAMHV010000008.1:14813359-14858585 GCA_037177535.1 Pseudomugil gertrudae
AAGGTGGGTCTTGAGTTTACATTTGAAGATTGCAAGTGATTCACTGTTACGGATGTCAGGAGGGAGGGAGTTCCAAAAACTTACACAATGAAACCTCGTCACAGAAATGTACAAATTCTAAACCATCCTGAACAGATAATAGCACACAGCAGGAGGCAGGAGCACCAGTTCCGACTTTAGTATATGACATCACTACCCATCCCAGAAACAGTCCACTACATAATCTTTGCTTGAATTTTGGAAGTGCTAGTATACAGATTTGTTATGTTTTGATTCAGGTTAGGGGTTGCTAAGAAGGGGAGTGACTAGAGTTCCCTGAAATACTTTTAAAAAAGTATAAAAATATCACATTGCTGCTCATGAATTACTGTCAAACATTGAAAAAACCCCTCTTCTCCTTTTTCAGCTCACACAGCAGCAAAACATGATATGATGTTTTCAAAACTCCCTTCTCTGCTGACGGCATCTCAGTAGTGTTGTTGCTGTTTTGTTGAGGCTGTACATGCAGTTGCTGTGCAGTGTAAAACCACTTTGAAACGGCTGGTGGCCAGACAGCTTTCCCCAGCCCTGATTCATCATAATTAGGTCACTGACACGGTCTGTTGGCTTCATCTCACTCTCATACTCTTACATGCACCACTTTGCTCTGCCACCAACACTCACAGATTAACAGGGATCAAAATAAAATGCTCAGCAACGTGCTGTGATCTTATTAATATTTTTACAACCTTCTTTAGTTTTTATTTTTCTGCATATTCTGGTGAGAGGATGTCACTGTTTATGGTCTTATTGCAAACATACTGATGCAAAAAGTGGAATCAATTTAGGATAACAGCTTTTACCTCAAATAAGTTAATCAGTGGACTATCGGAAATATACACCATAATGTTTTGGAACTAAGTAGTAGCAACAGAAGGTTATAAGTTTGCATAAATAACTTGCAACACATCTGCAAAAGCTTAAATAAATGTTTTCATCTAATGAAATATTTTGTGTTTCTCTTTATTATCTAGTTGTTATTGGCTTACCAATAATTTGTTTCTCAAAGCAGACTTTAACTCACTCCTAAAACTTAAGGTCCATATTGGGGTTTTTCAGCCAGCCTGTAGCATCCGCAACCTTTCAGGGGACCAACACCTACAAGTGTTTTTAAATAAACATTTATGAGTTACAGTAACCTATGTTTACTGCTGAAGCCTCGGTGTTTTGCTACAATGTTTTTCTCCTTGTTCTCCAGATTTGTCCTTTACCATTTTTTGAGTGTTTCTTAAAAACTACTGAGAGTACGTAAAGCTTTAAAAACAAATAACTTTAACACACATGTTTTGACAATAAAATGTTTTTTTTAATGTGTGGTCAGAAAATTGGTGCAGAAAAAGGGGAAATGCTTGACAGTTCATAAGAGTGTAGCCTTGGTTACCACAGAGTGAACAGTAGAATATACTCAGTCAATATTCAATGTGGCTGCCTTAAAATAAAACAAAATTAGTCTGAAAATCAGATGTCAGATGTTTCACTTCCTCTGCCGTCAGAATGGCTACTTCCTCTCAGGCAGATCTTCACCAAGCTGAGCTACGCTTACTGTTATAGATGTTGTCCCACCTGTGTGTGTCGTACTCTGTTTTATTACATTGTATGAGTTTTCTTTGCACACTTCCTTGTCAAGCTTTACTTCAACACTTTGTCTTGTTTTATCCATACTTTGAAGTAATTTAGCTCTACGTGTTTTCTATTTACCTTTTAGTTCTTCTTACATTGATGTAGAACTTTTCCCAGCCTCTTGCCTCTTTTCGTTTTTGAACCGTGTGTGTTCGGGAAAATTGAAATGGAAAGAAAATCATTACCTTTTGCTCTGTTTTTGTCTCTGAAATTACAGCTTTTATTTTCTGTAGGAATAATTTAGCTTTTCTCAAAGGTCTTATGACTAAGAGGAAGATGTTGCACTGGCATTCATTACCAGTTACTTCATTTCCAGTGTATCAGTGAACATAGTATTCTTAATGCTATCAGAGGTTATCTCTGCATCTTTTCACAGATTATTATACCTCACAACTTATAGTGAGTTCATAACACACAGGTAAAAAACACACAGAAACTCTTCGCCCACATACCAGAAAACAAATACATTTATGATAATCAAACAAAAAATAAAAGAAATAAATTACACGTTTTAAACACAAAAAGCTCGTGATAACCAGCAGCACAGCTTAACACAATTATTCATTTGTTTCCATCTTGACACATTCCTCCTTTTTCTTTGCTTGTTTCCTGCAAAGAAACTATTTCTTATTTATTAGGTAACCTTTCATGGTGTATGCTTTAATTTCAGCTTTGGCTGCTCTGCTGTAAAATATATTTTATCAATTGATTTTGCAAAAGTTGATTTTCACAAATTTGGAGGAATGTCAACGTTACCTCCAGTGTAAATGCAATCTTTTCATACCTTCACTGCACCTCTAGCCTACAGACTTCCTCACTTTCACTGATAAAAGACAATAAATATGACTGCCTGAGATTTTGAAGGATGAATTAAAACTTCTGATTAATGTTAGAAACTTCTTATTTAAACATGCTGTGTTGTCTAAATCAAGCAAATGTTTAGTTGAAGACAGGAGAGAAAACATCCATGTAATCTATTCATGGTAGGAAAACACACCAGGTGGCCTAAATCTAATGAGATGCTCTTCTGTAGGAAAACCCATCCATGCCATCCATTTTCCATACCACTTCATCCAATTCAGGGTCATGGATAGCTGGTGACTTTCCCAGCAAGAGGCGAGGTACACCAAGATCGCCTACCAGTCTCTGTGGGAAAATAAAGAAGTTAATTTAAACATTTTAAAGCACCAAAACAGTAAAAGTAATGTTTGTCCATTTATTCTTTTTGTTTTTAAATAAATAAACAAGATGACTACATTCCTGAAAAGGACACTTTTCCTGTTTCTGTTATCTGAACTTATCTTAAAACCATTATGAACAGCTTTTGGAAAAAAAGACATATTCCTGTCAACAGAGGGAAACGTTTTAATTTAACTACATTTGAGTAAGTATTTGGACCTCATTTTTTCATTTTATTCCTGTAGATAATAGGATCTATTGACTTAAGCTCATTCAGGACCCTTCGATCATATTCTTTAGCAAAACAGCTTCATTTGGATTTGGATTTGGTGAAAAGACTTTCTTTTTAGCTGTTGTGTCTAAGGTGAGCAATGCTTTCAATTTCTATTAAATAGGATGGATGATGAAACACATAAATGACCAAGGATGTAAAAGGAGAGGTTTAAACCCTTTGCTTGTTGCATACTATGACTAGCTGTGATGTGAAATATGAAAAGGGACAGAGGATTTTTCTCCTTGCTGAAGCTAAAATTCTTCAATGTTTGCAACGTGATGTTGCAAATCATCTTATGTAGACTCAAACTGATCATAAAGACTGTGTGCTGTAGACCGATCCTGAACTGCTTGAGCTGATTACACAGTAAAGAATGCCGCATTAGTGTCTGAACACAATGGACATTTTCCCATCCTGTAAACAAAACAGTGAAGAAGCAGCAGAGTTTGTATAGTGAGAAGCTTCTCCGGGTGTGATGTAACACAAAAGAGACAGGACATCATTCCTGCCAACAGCCATCAGCCTCCAAAGCAACTTCATCAGGTCATTTTAGACTAACAAATAATGATTTAGAAATAAAATGAAAAGTTCCCTTCCTTTTATTTTATACAAACAAGAATTCACCAACAACTATTTCAGTTTATTAGGTATGTGATTATAATTCATGCATAGTGGACACATTTGCTGGTGTCCAGCATTTTAAATGGGGCTCATTGAAGTAAGCACAATTCATCATGAATAATAAGTGAATCACTCAGTAGATTTCATGGCAGTCTGTCCAGTAGATATGAAATTCCACTCAGAACCACACATCGACCCCAGGGAAGTGCTGAGAGAGACTCAACAAAGACAAAAAGATTCATCCTAGCATGACCCTAAAACTACAACGGACTTTAAATATACAAAACCTCTGCTCACATTTGTTGCCTTTGGAGGTTGAGGGATTATTCAGATTTAAAATGAACTACTGGTAAAGCAACATAATTAAATATTGTGTTTACAAATGGCCTGAAAGAAAACATTTCTAAAACAAAAGAGTTGGATTGAGGCAATGCCTTGAGGAACTCCCAATATCACATTCACTTAAGAAAAAGACGAGTTTCTATCTTTGAAACTGAAGTTTCAGTTTGAACATTGACTTGTGAATCAGTCAAGCACATGATAGGTAATACCACCCAACGCTTACAGCGTCAAATTTTAAATTGTGTGATCAGCAGTGTCAAAAGCGGCTCTGAGGTCTAAAAGGATTAAAAATGAGCAATTTGCTCTACTCTCTTTTCAAAGAATATCATCATCATTATTCAAATTAAAAAGCAGACTCTCCCTGACTGTGCCAGCACATTTACATCAAACCATCCCTCTCCTGTACCACTTTGTGAAACTGACAATATTCAAAGAGCTGTCAGAAGATTATTTTATGTATCTGAAAGCTGTACAGTACTACATTTTGAAATACATTTGAGCAGACATTACCTCCATGAATGATAACTGCCTCACAGTGAGACTGGAAAGAAATGAACTCCGCTCTGCATAAAGATGGAGACGACTTCAAAAGAAGGAATATCTTTGGAGGTACGTTTTCTTGGTTCACATGTCAAACAGCACAGGTCATCTTACATATTTAGACTTTGGATTAAATAACAGCTTGTCAAAATTTGCATGGCAGACAGGACTGAATCATAAGATGTGCGGCTGACTGAACAATTCAGAGTCTGTTCACACAAGCATCACACTTTAACCCCATAACACTGACCCACTTTTGCTTATAAAATACTGAAAGCCAGAAAGGTGTTTTTTTTCCCCCCAGTGGACTCTTTGTACTGCGAAAATGTCAACAATTATTTGTCTTTATCAATGTCAGAAAAGGGTTTTGTTTATTTGTTTTGTGTTTACTATTTTAGAGCATAAACAAAGCCGTTTGTGTGGAAATGCTTCCTTAAAATGGTGTGTCCTCTTTGGAAATAATGTTTGTCATGTTTAATTCTGAACTAGCAAATGCCGAACCAAAAACCAAACACTCTCAATGGACTTCTGAGATAGTGAGTGCTAAAAGACGGAAATTTAGTTATTGAATAGAATAATCCATTTTTACAGAGATAAGATGATATTTGTGCTTCTTAGTTTATTTGTTAACAGTGATAGCTGCTACCATAACTACCATTCATCAGTTGTGTGTTGTGATGTTACACTACAGAATAACACAAGGCTAAAAAACTAGATTAGAATGAAGGGAATAATACCTGGAATAAAACAATAATGCTGTAGATTAATCTCCAAACACACAATGAAACCATAGGCATTCTTGGAGGTTACAAAACAACAAAAAATATAGAAAATCTTTCATTTTGCAGAGTAGTATGCTGCTAAAATGACTCATGTCTGCAGTAGAATACCTATTGGAGGCTCGTCAATGAAATCTAACAATAGAAATTGCTGTGATTTTGGCTTTGAACCCTGATATTAACACAGTAAAATCCAGATTCTAAAGCAACATTTGAGAACTGCGTTTGCTCAGAGCAAAACAGCAGGAGTTCAGTTAAGATGATGATAGAGCCATATTGTTGTTCCTCTTCACTAACATGTATGTGCAGCATTCCCTGGTTACTCATGGCATCTGTAGTGTGACGTGGGTCATCCAACCATGCACAGCCAGGTGAAGCTCAAACTATGTTTTATATTTTTCTTTTTTGTCTCCATGATGCATATCATATTAAATCACATCAGGAGTTTTCTTCTAGTTACTTCAATGAATCATTTAAAATAAAGTTATATTTAAAGAAATCATTACATTTAACTGCAAGAAAACTGTTTAGTAAAAGTCTTAATGATGTTTTTTCTGAAAAGTTACAACACTGATACTTACTGATGCTTTAATGATGAAATATGCTTCCATATTCTTTAAGCAAGACCATATTTAGTTGAACAGATATATAATTATACCAAACTTTCCTTGTGTTTGTACACTTTTGTTTTAAAAGGAATAAAAAGTAGAAACTGTAAAAGACAAGAAAGCCACAAAGAACACAAAAGTCACATTAAAATATTATATAGATTTTAGAAAACCTGTAAGTTTGGAAAAGGGTTTGACACTTTAAAAAATAACGACCCTAACAATTTCTGACTGCATCTTTTATATGTGGTCTGGAAGAGCAGCAAATGTACCTTTCAGCATCAGATTTTCCACCATTAGTCTGACACAACAAATATGCAGCCATTGCTATGTGGACATTAGCAATTTAGTTTTAATCTTGCTAAAATGATTTTTTTTGCATGTTTGTATGTAAATGTACAATAACTGGGGAAATAAGGTGTAAAATGGGTTATGGAATTCACTGCTAAATAAAATAACACTCCAGCAACACAAAAGCAACAGTTTTGTAGGTTTTAGACTGGTCAGGCGTTGATGAGACTTGGTTGGTAAAGGAATAGAAAAACAACCTGTTTTTAAACATACATATAGCATATATCTTATAGCTTTATAGCAGGCAATAACTAAATTAATAATTGATTAGATGTTTTGTTTTTAAAGCTTTTATTTTCTATGGCTTGTCTGCTAAAAGAATAACAGTTGAACATATAAGCTGTGATAACTGGAAGAGCTTCTTTCACTCCATCAAATCATTTGTGACCACAAAGAACCATTTTGTTTACAGAGATCTTCTTTGTGCAGCTGTGGTCATGAGGTTGCTGTGGGCTGAGCATTAAGGAGGAAATACAATCAAGTAAATATGATCACAGGATTCTTTGACAGCTGACCTCTTCTCAACAAGAAATCAACAAAAAAGGACCACAGAACTATTGATTAAGACAACACAGCCTCATCTGTCTCTGCAGGACTCTTCACTTTGTTGCTCTTAATGGCAGGCTTAAGAGACATCATTTCTGACCTACATGGAGGGCCAGCCACCATTCTTTTGTACATGAAGGATGGCAGCCTGGTACTCATCAAACAGGCAGACAGCCCCTATTTGTTCTGACTATAATTCAATTACCTAAAACAGCTGAATTGACCCTTCAGAGTAATTCTTCCACTTTAATGGCATAAATTCATAAAACAATAGGAAAAAGCTGAACTTGAAAGGAATACAGAATCCTCCGGTGATTAAATTATACTTGCTCGAGCTCATTTAATCCAATTTATCAACAAAATAAAGGATGGCTCATATTTAGAAGCAAAGAGAATCTGAAGAATACGCACCTCCAGTTGAAAATAAAAAAAATAATGCACCATTTTACAACGGGGAAATAAGAGAACAATCTTTAACAAGTAAACTGGCAAACATTCCTCCAGGCGGTGGAATAAAGGGGGATACACAATCGTTTCCTGTCTGGTGTGATGGGATTAAACAGGAGCTGGGGATCACTTCTCGGGTAAGACAGTGAGACCTCAGAGAATCACCTTAATTTTATTTGTTCCACTTGATGGTCATAAAGGAATCAAACTCCCTGATTCACCATAAAGTCAGCAGGTTTCAGGGAGTCAAGCTCTGCTTTACATCCAGCAATTGTTTCTTTAAGTTTGGACTTTTATGTCCCCCTGAGCACCTAAATGTCCACACTGAGGACATTTATTTACGGTAATATGTAATATGGCATATAAATAAATAGGTTTATTTATTACGAATATAGTGACAATCAGAATTCAAAATGATCATTTTTTAAATGAAAAAAATCGACAGATAACAATTAAACAATATATTTTATTTATACAAGAGCTGCACAGATTACTCCTTAAATCATTATTGCATATTTCTTTTCATATGTGGGCAATGATTTGAATGATTTTAAGAGCAGAAGCACGTAAGATTTTCTGTTTCCAGCCTGTTAAATGTAAATATTTCAAGCTTTTCGCTGTCTTATATTCAAGTATTCTGATTCTAATTAGGTTGGAAAGACTCGGGTCTAACAAAACAAGCCAATGAAAGACATCACAACTTGCAAATGTAGAAGAAAATGAACTTCTATGCTAAAAATTCAGTTAATGAATTTATTTTGCACACAAGCAAAATAAAGGAATAACATATTTTATTCAGTATTGCACAAAATGTGTTAAATTATTAAGATTGTGAGGGAATACGGCTAATATATTGCCTTACACTTCACAGCCAAATTAAATGAATGAATACCTAAAATAAAACCATGTGTTATTGGTGTTGAATCAACAACTCAATTTAAGTATCAAGTCTTTTTAGTTTAGAATTAGTTATATGCATCATCAACACACTCACAGATTCTACTTTCTACTCTAATTAAGAAGCTGCCCACAGGCCATGTGCATTTTGCTGTGGAGACTTTAACACAACATTGTGACATGTAACGGTCTCTGCACCTAACTCACATTCTTTAACACTTCCTCTAATATCCATATACATGAGAATGAGTGCCTGCTTCACCTCCTCCCTGTCTTTTCCTACTACTTCACAAAATCTAAATCAAGTATTCATTTTGGAAGGACAAGCGTTGAACAAGGTGTTGTTATCTTAGAAATCAGCCATGCAGTTAATTATTGTTGTAAAAGGAAAATCTTCCAAGATTATGAAATTAATTGGCATCCCATAGTCACATTTTTCTCCCTCTCTGACACCGCAATGACAAAATTCTGCTAATTCAAGGAAATATATTAGATTTTATAAACAAAACGTGTGGGCAGGAAATATTTGTGAGGGTTTAGAGTGCCCTCCTGGTAGCACTTTAATTAAATTATATGAACAATCAAACCTGCTGCTTCTTTCCTAATTAGGTCCATGACAACCATAGAATTGCTGGAGATGTGACTTTGGCTTGTTGTGGGCTGCACCTGCTTTCCACCAAGGTTGTACATCTCCCGATACACCTGGCCTGATCCAAAGTGCAGCTGGTGAGTACCTGGAATAGCTTGACAATGACTCAGAGAGGAGAGAATATACCTACAGGGTTGTTCTGGCTCTCGCAGCAAGAAATATAAGTGTCTGTTTGTCAAATCACATCTTCTAGATCAGCACCTTTTGGCCATTAGTGCATACAGTGTGGGGTTTGTTAGACAGAGTTCAGCTTTGACTGGATCCCCTGAGGTATTGGGCTTTTTGTAATCTAATCCTTTTCTGTTGCAAGACAACATATGGTATAGGACAACAAAATGTAGCCCAAGGAAGTCTATTTAATCACTGATGGCAAGTGCCCCAGAATTAAAGGAGGTTGTCAAAGCAAATGCAAATTTATATCTTTTTGTGAAAGCATATTAAAAGCTAGCTTTTGGACAGCACAGGCACACTGCAGTCATTGTGATAACTCAATATTAGTATGTAAAAAAAGAAGAAAAACATACTTGTTTCAGTTTATTTCAAATCAACTTGATTGTATGAGTTAGTATGAGTGTTTAAGGCACTACACCTTCACACTTAAGCTTAACACACACTGGGGCAAAGACAGAGTTCTGGGCCCTCAAAGGGTGTAACAAGTGAGTGCAGATCAACATAGCTAGTATGTGTTAAATTTCAAGATTGTTTGATGCCTGGACAGGTTCACAAGGAACAGGTTCAGGCCTGACACAGAATTGAGTCACCTCTCTCCTCATTTTTACATCCTCTTAACATGAGATGGTGCAAGCTGGATTAAATATCATTTACTTTACTGTGCGATTCTCCCTTTGAAGCGTACAACAATCAATGATTCCTCGCTACGTCTGTCTGAAAGGGCTGATCTTACACCAAAGCTACACAGAGTCCCAGAGACTGAAAGGAAGTTAGGAGATGCCACCAAATTATACAAAATGTCATTTATTTTTAAAAGTGTCATGAAAATATGAAAATATCAAAATCATTCTGCATCACAGTTTTCACTGTTAATGTACAATCATCTCAGTCACACTTACATTCAATATATAAAAATATAAAAGGAACTTGTTGCTGAAAAATACATCATATTGCTAAGTAAAACTGAGGCACTTGTTTTGCTATTGGAGTGCTGGCACACTGTTACAACAGACAGTGCAAAAGTTATAATAATCTTCCACTAATTCTAAGTTTGCACTTGTTCCCTATGTAGCAATGGCTTTAGTATTCCACTGGTTATACTGCAGGTCATAATGCACCCTTTGGTATTACTTGTATCTAAAAAAAAGGTGGAGTACTGCATAAAAGCCTTTGAGAAACATTGGTACAAACACTGGAAATACAATTGTGAGGCCCATAAAACTTTCTAGACATGCAGAAAAGTGCATGAATAGCACAGGCAGGTGAGTACATGGTTTTGACAAAGCTTCACACTGATTGCAATCACAGAAACACTGATTGAAACGAGAAGAAGCATGTAAGCGCCGAGCTATTTCTCACTGTGAAATGAAATGGACCAGTTGTAGGAAAAGACCTGCATATCTGTCAGCATACCCCCTTGGTGTGATTCCCTGACACTTCTTCATGGGATTGGAAACATAAAGACGAAACAGAGGGGGTTCTCTGGTGGTGGAAAAGTATCCCAGTTCAGTGTGCTACACAACAACCAGATTCCTCATGCTTGTGCAGAAGAGACATCCTGGAGAAGGTTTTGGAGCAGTTCTTGCATTGGTATTTTTTCACATCTGAATGGGTCTGTAGGTGAGCCCTGAGATTGGACCTGTCTGCAAATGCTCTGTTGCAGTGAGGGCAGGAGAAAGGCTTCTCACCTGTAGAAGACATAAGACCACAATCATTATCTGGTTACATACATTTTTATCACAATGTAAAATTAAATAGGCATCTTGGTCATTTATATTTTATCATTATATTTAAGGAGATATAACCCTTTTCATCAGTCTAAGAACTAAACAGGGTACTGGTAAAAGCAGTAAATCAAATACCACGCTGTGTATGTGCCTGTCAGCTCTCTCCTCACTCAAAAGGCCCCATTCTTCATTCCCCATCCACTCACCCGTGTGCGTCCTGATGTGTCCTTGGAGCAGCCACGGTCTGGAGAAAGCTTTCCCGCATATTTTGCAAACGCATGGCAAGGTGTGAGTCCTGATGTGCATTTTGAGAGCTCCCAGGCTAACATACTCCTTCTCGCAATATTTACAGCTGAAGGATTTCCTCGTTTGGGCGTCGCAGTGCAACTGTTTGTGCTTCAGCAGTCCAGAGTACGTGGAGTATGATTTGCTGCACAAACTACACTGAAACTTCTCTGCTTCCACTCCGTGAGGGTCTGAAAGTTTAGGCAGCATCTGCTCGTCTTCATCACTCCTTGGGCTTTCTGAGCCGCTGTGGTCTTTAGAGGAAGTGTCAGAGAGAGACGAAGGATATCCAGAGATGGGGGAGAGGTCACTGGGCAGCGGAGACAGCGGCAAGTTGCTGGTAGTCCACACAGTGATGGGGCTGTACGCAGCCGGGCTGAGGATCTCCGGCTGGGGTATGACAGACAAAGGGAGACCCTTGTAGAAGTGCGGTGTGATGAACACTGAAATAAGGAGAGCAAAAGGAAACGTTATCAGCTGCTGGCTGTCATCGCTGAAGTGTGGAGCACAGATTTATTTTTAGAACCAACTTCTGCAAAGTAAAAAGGAATAAAACGCATCTGGCAATAAACTTTACCTGTTGGGCTTTCCAGCTCACCATAATTTGGCTTCTTTGAGGAGTTTATGTGTTTCTTGACCAGAAAGGAGCGTGGCATCTTGGAAAACAAGAAGACAACTTGTAACAAACTTTTCCCCCTTCAGCTAATAATCTGTCAACTTGGCTGCGTAAAGACGGAAATCCTTTATTGCTTAAGTCCAGTGGAGTGTCATGGTGCGTCGCTGCGCTCTTGGAAACACTGTAGCTGGTAGCTGTAAAGAGCTGTAAATACTCCCTATCAGGTGCATGGGAGGAGCCATCCACTTCAATTTACATACTAGGAGCTCAAACCAATTAAATCTCTCTTTAACAAAACGAGTTTAAAATATGCTTTTAGCCTATAGGAGCGCACAGCCTCTCAACTGGGTTACTGCCATTTCTTCCAGTAAGACAGGTGCTAATCGCAAGCCCTGTGCTTCAAGCACAAGATGTAAGCGTGGGCACAAAAGGTTGCCTTGCCAATTTTTTTTAAAGCAACTAGATAGATACCCAAAAGCTTGAAGAGCCAAGTGAAAAGGGGACTACAAGGTGAAGTGGGGTGGATTATTTAAAATGCCATCTCTAATGGAATCTGTGAGTGTACACAGTGTCACTGATAAATGGGCTAGGGGCCTCTCAGAACTTGATTATCCAGCCTGGCTGATATATTTGAGTTGGAGACTGCACCTGCACACTTTTACTTTTCTCATACGTACCCATGTTCTTGATAAATTCACACCATTAAACAGACAAATGGCCGCAAGGTCCATAATAATCAATAAATGACCAAACTTCACTTTACCATCCACCTAAGTGTGATGCAGTTCTTTGTAAAGGCAACTACATGATTCCCTGCCAATAATGCAATAAGGCATTTTCCCTGAAATGTAAATTTAAGTGTAGTCCTTCTCAAGGTCAGTATGATAATCAGATTCATCCCTCCTGCTGAACTGGGCGAGGAGAGGCAAACTTAGCAGTGTACGCCCCCTTGTGTTGGAGTCAGATCTTCTGAGGGAGAAGTGCAATAAAGTTTTTTTTTAAAGCACACAACACAAAGGCAAAGGCTTAGCCATGGTGATACTGAAAATCTGCTCCTTGAGCACTTTGATTGGCTGGGTCAGCAGATATGAAAAGCTACTTATGTCTGGGCCAAGCCTTAAGTTAATTGTGAACTGCTTATCTTATCTAGAAAACATAATTGCAGATCATGAAGAGTTTCCCATTGTGCCATCTTAAATTATAAAGGAAAGGGAAGGTTATCTGCAAATAATAACTCCTGGCTACTGTCGCAGATTCAGCACTCTGCAGGTAAGCATGATGAGGGAGAGATAGCGGTGTTCCCTGGTAATCTAGCAGAAAACATTGTGCACTTTTAAGTAAAACAATGTAAAATCAATACCACCAAATCATATTCAAGAGAAGCAAAGCATGCATGGTCAGGTGAACAGAGTCTGCTTGCAGTTTTCATGCTTCGTTACTGTTTTCTGCATTCATGTGGATGCTCTGAAAACATACAGCAAGGACTCAGGTTGTATTGGATAATTCTGAAAGTAGTGAAATCTTTTGCCTGCATCAGGCCATAACTGTGCAGTGTGACAACAGCAGGAGCGAGCTCAGTTAAAATGTACACATGGTTTTCATTATCTGGTCAAGCAAGGGTGAAAGAATTACATGCAGGAGTCAGATGTTACATAATCTCTGTCTTCATCTTCCTTTGTGTTCCTGTGATGTTAATCTAGAAATACAGATGCTGTTATGTGGTGTCCAGACCCCTGGGCATTGAATTTATTTTTCTACTATTTTGAACATTGAACTCTGATTAGTTATATGTTTCATGAGCAAAACACCCAGAATAAGCCATACACACTTATTTTTTGCTTTTGTGTTTGCTTTCATTATTCTCATCCTGCGATCTTTGTAAGCACATATAGCCTGTACCCCCTTTAAAAAAATGTGTGGGCATGTAGGTTTGTCAGTGTGAACCTGTCTTATCATACTTTATTATTGCTTTATTCTTTTTCTATAATATGCACAATGTGTGCTTATAAAAAAGAAAATGAATGAAGTTAAAAAATAAACACCTAAAATCTCTAAGATGTATATCCATCCCCTCCCCCCTTACATGCTGTTTCAAACCAGTGAGAAACACACAGACATGAACACAATTACAGAAACCTCTCATGTGAAATAGCTGCATCTGCCTTAATGCTGGCTTAGTGTTTTTTGGGGCTATGTACACCATCTATGCTTGCATTAAAAATCTGAAGCATGACATGCTTTCAGAAACACTGTGCCATCTTTTAATATGCAATCACTTAGTGGTAGTTCATACTGTATTAATAGAAACCAGTTTTGATTCATTTCTTGTATTAGATATGGTCAAATAAAATCCATTGAGGTTAAGACCGAGCACTTTCTTAGGGATGTGTAAGGGAAATCATAGAAGTCTCAGTTAATCTTTGCTGATGAATCACAGTTGAAGTGATTTATAAGGAAAGATGTGGAACGCCTTGAAGTGCAGTGTTGTGTGTAAAGTGTAAAATAAGCAAGCAATTCCATTTATTATTGGTCATTCACACCATAGATAACCCCAAGAACAGCTGTAAGCCAAAGACCAGTATTGAGCAGTACACTGCAGCCTGTTTCACCCCTTAAGTATCAAGCCTTAATTAAGAGACTGGTGCCTCAGACAGAAATATGCACATGCTTTTCAGTTTATGAGTAATTGCTGCCTTTACTATGACATGCAGCTCAGGTCAGTAGGCAACTGGAAACGTCAGATGAGTCGTCTTGCCTCATGTGGAGGAACAGCAGGATCTTTCAGCTGGCATAATACCAGCATGGAAAATGTGCTGCACCTGGTCAGGATGTGCAGCTGCTCAGGAGAGGGATCAAATACTGTACTGAGTGACGGGATACATATACTGGGTATGTATGTGTGTTCTTCTCCAACAGCACAAAATTAGATTCTGTGACTGTGCAAGATGGAGAAAACCCACCTGTGTGTGTGTGTGTGTGTGTGTGTTTCTTTTAGTCTGTCTGGTTAAGAAGGTTGCATCTCAAAATCAGACCTCTGATCTGAAGTTTGAAGAAATGACATTGAAGAAAACCAAAAAGATTTCTGTCTCTTGTTTATCTATTAGCTGCCAAGTGTTAATTTGACCCCATAATTTCAGAGGACATTACAGGGACTTATTCCTATACTACCATGGCTACTCCTTACATAACCTCACATCCATATAACTTCTTTAAGTTTACTATAACGTCAAAACAAATCTTCACCATCAAACTTAATGATTTATATTCTAAATGCATGTATTTTGTAACCAAGGAGACATATCCTCATATAGGCAAAAAGTTTGAACCGATGCACACACGCATGTCTATTTACCTTTATCATCTCAAATGGTTCTTCTCATGACCTTAAACGGATTCTAAGCTGACCTGTCGACTTTAAATATAGGTGAATAACAATGAGCACATCATCACTTTCTCTCCATGCCCTCCAGCTATAATCTCAAACACACAAACTCAGACGTGCTGACAACCGCTTTGCACGCGAGAGCAAATGGGTAGAAATGATATTTGACCATAGTAGAAAACAGAGGAAAAAGTCAACTCGTAATATTTGCGGATACAGAGTTGTGCGGGTGCCTTGAGGTAAACGCAGACGACCAGCGCGCGCGTTCAACGCGCCGCCAGTGATTTCCTGCACGATGCGCGAGAGAGACAGACGCTGGGTTGTGAGACCGGACCTTCTGCCGGCGATGTTGACGGAGAAGAACCCCTGAAACCCCCCGCTTCCTGGGAAATGTGGACAAATGTGGGTTTTTGTGCGAGTGGGCTGCTTTATCCGTCCGTTTTTCTGCACATCGCTACACTGTAGTGGACCTGGATGCCGTGTGGGCGATGCTGCCACAAGGGATGCATTGTGATTTCGCAGAGATGTTTTGGCAATCGTTGCATAAATTAAAATAAGACAGACCGTCACATGAAGATCGGAGTACACAGGGATCTAATAAGACATCACCACCTGTTACCAGAAGATCAGGTAAGCCTTACAAACCACCAATCGTTTTTAGCCTACATATTGACCAACTCAAAATACATGACGAACGTAGGTAGGTTTATATTATGCCAAACATTTGTGAAATAAAGCATGAAGCTAGTCGCAATATACTTTTTTGAGATGTAATTTCCCTAAACGTTGCGCACCAAGATTTATATACCAATCACCTGAATGATCCGATGCGTAATGAAGCATATTTGCTCCTCCTAATAGTTCAGATTTGCGTGATGGACTGGGCACAACAGTGAACTTATCATGAAGCACCGTCTCTTTTATTGTATGATTAGCAGGGATTACACAAACCTTTACATTGCATCAGTGCAGGTACACAGGCAGCATCCGCAGTTCCTCAAGCCAGTGCAGTGGCAGCAGACCTCTTTTCACCCACAATAAAATTCAGCCACTGCTTTTAAGTACTCTCTGCACTGGCTGTCATTCATAGACAACATCCCTACCTATAAAAAAAAAATAACGTAAGCCATTTTACAGCAATTCACAAATCCCTCAGACCTGTTCTCGAGCATTCATAGCTTGGAAGAGGCATCAAGGCAGTGTCCATCTGTGATAAACCAAATTCAGCCTGCTGCCACTGCTGCTGTGTGGTTTATTAGCCTTGCAGAAAACTCCTGAATCCTCTAGTGTTTCAGAAAATTTATGATCCCTTGCTTACTATAAACGTGTGCTGGATTTCTTCTTCTTTTCTTTTTCTTTAATCCAAAGGCTGCAAGGTTATAGGCAATCATGCAGTTGGTTTAAAAAATGTCATAAAAGAGCAGACTTTAATTTTATTGCTTTATATTTAGAGCCTGAGAACAACAAAGTCTGTGTCCTAACAGGCATACAGAGCAGAGATGACCTGATCTGCTTGCTGAACATAGGTCAGGTACAATCTGTTTGATGCACTCAAAGTTCTCCCTTCCTACACAGAGAGTCTGTTGACATGTCATTGACAATTTTAATCCCTATCACGTGAATTGCTTCTCCTTTTTTCTGCTAATGTCCTAAATCCAAAGAGCCTTTTGGTCCAGTGACAGGGCTACACAGTCCGAGAAGGAACAAAAGAAGAGGAAAAAAGTGAAATGATGTTTGTCATGTCTCTGCTGTCATGTCAGGTGGGGAGACAACTTGCTTGAAACCTTGCAGTATACACTCTGGATGTAAAGACAGACTGATAAAATCCTGATCTAAAACTGGCATTCATCCTGAAGGATCCGGAAACATCTGCACTGCACAACCAAGCACTCTTCTGCACTCATCAATAATCATCTTTTCCTCCTGCCACTGAATCCCACTGGGTCATTTAAAATACAGACCAATTAAATATCGAAATATACAAGTGGGATCAGCATTCCTAAGGCATCACCAAAAGCTGCGAATGTACACATTGACATCAATTATGTATGTTAACACATTCAAAGTGGTGTTATACACCCCCAGGAATACCCAGTAGCTTGATATGTAATTGAGCTACTCTAAATATTCAAGGACTACTCTTTCTGGGCTCTCAGGGAAGCACAAGTGCATTTTTTAATGCCACATGACTTCATCCAGTGACCTAATTTGACTGTGAAAATGTGTGCTGTGCTGAATATAATGCAAGAAAAAAAATCCACAACAGCAACAAAGAAAAACTAAAGTTACAAAAAGGGCAGGAGAGGTAAAAATTGTGCATAAAAATGTTTTTTTAAAAAAAAAAAGTTATTCTCCTTGAGTGATTGTTTTATCACAAAAGACACATGGGATAATCTACAATATGCAGCTGAAATGCTGGACATCTTCATTACACTGGGGCCCCAGAGCTTAGCAGTAGAGAGAAAATTGCATCACACCTGATGTTTCTGTGGGGCTTTTATAGCAACTGTTTGGTCAGCCATCCATACAAACTGCTCCAGATGTTAAATTCGCAGAGGAGGAACAATGTGCTGTTATTGCAGCGTGATGTATGTGCAGCACAAATAAAAGGCACTGTAGATATTTCTCTTAGGAAGGAGGCAATGCAGGGAAAATATATTAGTGGTCTGTTCCATAAAGTCACTGTCATGCAACAAGAAAACCATTAGTCTGTCTTAACGGAGACTGATGGCTAATGAAGCGATTGCACGGCAAACTCTTCATGGCGGGGAAGACAGGAGATACAACTCTCATTTATATGCACCTCATATACCCGCCTATCTGATTTAGATGTTCGGGGCTGCAACACAGACCCACTCACTTAAAGCTACACATACGTGGGTGATGACTGCCCAGAAAAAAAAACAATAAGGGGTTAGATTATCCATAATGATTAATGATTGCTTAGCATACAAATGATACAGCCTGCTTTGATAACGTCCAGAAAAAGACTGTTTAAGGGGAGCAGTGTTTCCTTGATGCTTTGGAACCTGTAAGTAGCCCAAGCTGGACAATTTTAGGTCACATTTGATAAATGCGGAGAGTCTGCTTGTTCGTTAAGCACTGCTGCTCTGACAGCATGCTACAGAAGCAGCTCAGCCTTCATGGTTTATGCTGTAATCTGCGTTATTGTGCTTCTATTTTTTGCAATTCATTCAACCAGTAGATTGTTGCCTAAAATAGTCTTAAGCAGCTTTTAACTTCATAATTTTCGCATTGTGGTGGGGAAAGTGCAGCCGTCATAGTTCCTTGTAGTTAATTGGAAGTATTGTGAACATATCCCACCTTCCATGAGTATCATGGTAGGAAACATAATATTGTAAGAAAAAAAAATAAAAGCAAAAAAAGAGCACGTAAAAAGTATTGATCCTTGCTGGAAGACAGATTTAATACAGAGTACACAGAATTTAAAATATTTTTCAGAAATAAACAAAAATGAACCAGTTGTGTAAAGTCAGAATCTTTTAATGAACTGTTCAGATATATGTAACAACATTAAAAGACCCCAGAAGTGTTTTATACAGCAGGAGGAAAAATATAAACATTAAATGATTCATATTAATTCTAGAACAAGAGAAACAAACCCTCTAAGACAGATGAAGAACTTCAACCCAACAAAACCAATCAAATTGTGGTTTCAGACTGTTGGGCTACACGCAGAGCTGTCTGGGTAAAAGCCAAGGTAGAAACTGCTAGTGCAAGAAAGGCACAAAGAGGCAAAATTAATGTCTGCAAAGATTTTCATAGAAGTTCTGAATGCATTGAATGAAGCCCATCAGGTACTGAGTGCAGTACAACATGGTTTTGTCCTGATACGGGGCTGTATAGCTGGGGGTACAGGAGGCACTGAATGTAATCAGGGAGTGATGGAGTAACATTAATGGGCCAATTTGGGTGAAATATGTTCCGCAGTGTAAGAAATATAGGTTTAACATGAAGGTTTGCAGTCTTTCATCAAGACAAAAACCTGAAAAAATGATGAAACAGCACAAACTTTGACACCGGCCAGCTCTGAGTGCTGGTCTAAAGCCAACACTTTGCAAAAGCTAAAATCTGTTGTACAAAAAAGGACACCTGCAAACACTACAGAGTTTGGCTGAATAGTAACTGAAGAGCGGCAGCTGCACAGTGTGGAGGTCACACAACTGTGTGCAGTAAGTTAGATTTTTTATTTAATCTCTTAAATATCTTTTTAGCAGTGTGTCTGTAACACTGGAACCCTTGTTAAAATATTGAAACAGTAAATAGTAGAAGACAATATGCAGCCTTTTAGCATGCTGTATTAAAGCAGCATACTAATTATATTGGGATCGATTATTTTGATATCTACAACACCCTGCATGACTCTAAGAATATCATGATCAGCACCATGTATCTGACTTACTGTAGAAATGTCCATTTTATCACTCCTTGAAACATGAACAATTTGTGCAAGTAAATCAATTTCCTGATTGTTTCCACTTCATTGTTTCAACTCACATCTGCTTGTCCTCTTTTTTTCTTTAGAGGACGTCTTTAGGTTGAATAATCTTTAGGTTGACTTTTTAGACAGACTAAAGTAAGCATTATCATTACAGTCTAAAACATCATGTATTTGATATAAATGCTTAACTAAAAATAATTATCAACAACAACAAAAACTCCACCCTCTCTTTTTAACTAAACCAGTTTACTCTCACTATGTTTATGCTGACAAGGCAATTTATTATTTAAAAGTTGGGGCATACCCCCTCATTTTGGAGGAGTTTGTGTTAGGGAAATCACTGTTATGTAGATTTCCTAAATGTATCAACATTCTGTACATTTGTGGGTTATTCTTTAGTAAATAATTCACCATATCCCATTATGAATAAGCGGTAAAATTATGCAAAGTCTTTGAAGAAACAAAAAAAAATTAAGATGTTTCTAAATGCTACTTTAAGCTCCAAAAAATCTTCTATTCACCAAGGTCTGTTATACATAATTAATTGTATATGGCTAGAAAATAAATTTGTTTCATATAACTGAGTTGGGATTTAGAAGTAATTGGCCCAAGCTGCTAAGAGAGAGTTTTGTACTCTTCTACTTTGTATTCAGTCAGTAACCACATGCGTTCCTGAACTGGGTAGCATCATTTCAGTTGTGCTAGCCTTCAGCAAAATGCCGAGCCTTTAATCCTTTCATGTGCTCCACACACAGTATGAAGCCATTTCCAAAACCTGCAAGGCAACTTAGGCTGTTTTGGTTAAAATCCCCAAAAGAGTGCATAAATATATATTTAGCATTTTTCATGCTTGTATAGACTAATACGATCAGTTAATTGAATTGAATCTGCTGCATAAGAACAAATGTCGGACTTGCTTGATCTGATGATCAAAAACAAAAAGGATGCATCATTGTGGTAATTTTTGGAGAAAGACAGCCGAGTAACAGAAGGCATCAGCAACAAAGATGTAGCAGTCAAACTCTTCTATTGTTTTCATCAGATGTGAGCCTGTTTCTTCTCTTTGATATTAAACAAGATAACTGTGTGTGAAATGATCCCTGCTGATTTAAAAGTCACCCACCCGATATCTGGTGGCTCTCTTCTGCCAAAAAGCATGCATCAATCTGAGGAAGGTTGGGATCTTAGTCTATAAATGTTTCCATCGCTAATTTACTCCCTTGTCTATCATTTATGTGAATCTGGCATAGAGAACACTGCTGCTGTACCCAAGGCCTCGGCTATTGACTCGCCAAGTAATGAAAGGCTTATTTTTTGACAAATGTGCCTAAAAAACTGAAAACTGATGAGATAGTCTTTACTTCTCTCCTCGGTAATCGATCTTGAACATAATCTGAACGAGAAAAAAAGAAGGAAGAGCACACAAAAAGGTCCCCATTGAATAGAAAATGTACTCTGTAACAATACAAGTGTTCAAACCACAGCCTCTTGATATGAGCTCATTCAGTGCCAGAGACACACTGAGGAAAGAGTTCATTAATACATCAGATAAAATGTCTCACAGCAGGTTTGGCATACTTTTAATATAAGTAGTCTTTTTAGCTCCTCAAAATGTTTATTTGGCTGTAAACTGAACTTGTTTGGAAGAAAACTGAACATTTAAAGAAGCCGTTCCAGCTATTTTTAATTACATTTTTACCAATGGAGTCACTTTTTCCAGCATTTATCTGTCTGTCTGTCTGTTTGTCTTTTAGCAACTTTTCTGACAGTGGGTCTTCATCTAACTTGAAAAGATGCAGGAAGGATGGTTTATCTTCTCAGCATAGGGCAGTTTTCAGTAAACATGTATATGTGTGTAAATGGTCACGGTGCTCGGAAAAAAAATCAAGAGAAGTTCCAAATATTTTTTTTAAATAAGATAAAGTTATTTCTGGATCCTGGTAAAAATTCTGATTATTACAATCCACAACAGGAAAGATGGTGAAATCTTTGTAATTCTGTAAGAGAGAAAATTAGATATAATCTTTCCACAAAAATCACAATATAGCCAAGACACTGGCTCCACTACCAGTGCATCTCGGAATCTAAATGTGTGTATGTATAAGATGACATAGGGTGGGAATGAAAATACGGGTGGCAATGAGCTGCTTGGTGGAGGTCCGTGCTCTCTGAAGGCGTCTCTACACTTAAAAAAAAATACTTTTACTGATGTAAAAAGTCTCTATCTTTAAGTGTAAAATACAAAAAAATTGGATGTTTCAGCCTTCTGAAAAGTAGCTTTTCTCATGTGCAAGTTATTATCTGCTTTGTAGAACTTCTGCAGCTTTGTCAGTGACACATCCTCTGTCAGTCACTAATTCAGCATCCTTCTTGCATCCTGCACCAGCAAAGAAGTCCTATCTTTATTCTTGTCTTAACTTTTATTCTTTCTCTTTCTTTTCTTCTCTTCCTGTGATAATGTCTTCTTGCCTTTCTTGGCTAAATTAGCTTTGGCTCATGTTCAAAATGGTGAGTCTGTCTATAACCATTTGCTAGTGTGTGATTTGGTGTGTAAAGTGGAACTCAGCTACAACATCAAGTTCTAGGATGAACAAATTGTATAGTGCAGTATCTCAGTCTTAGGTCAATGCTGGGAGATGTCAGACAGATGTCACTGTGCCATCAAATGAATCCAGAACGTGGAGTTTTGGGATTGGAAAGTTACATAATCCGTCTTGGTTTTATTAGACAGGCAGTCTGAACAGAGAAAAAAGACAGAGAAGAAGTCTTCTGGACTATGGCTGATTCATATCCAGATCAGTTCACAAGGGTTGAAGTATGCATCCATCCATTTATTTTCTTAGTCACTTATCTAATTCAGTGTTGTGGGTAGCTGGAGCCTATCGCAGCAGCCATTCAAGCAAGAGGTGGGGTACACACTGGACAGGTCACCAGTTTATCACAGAGAGACAGAAAAAACACTCACACTCTCAAACCAGCACACATTTCTGTGGAAAATTTAGAATAACCAATTAACCTAACATGCATTTGTTTGGATGGTTGAAAGAAGCCAGAGTACCCAGAGAGAACCCACGCTAACACGGGGAAAACATGCAAACTCCACACAGAAAGGTCAAAGTTGAAGAGGTAAATGAAGACCATGTAAATGAAACTGGCAGCAACTTGTTACATAACTGTAATAAAGACTTTCCCATAAGTATTATTCTCCCTAATGCCAAAAACTGATCTTGAATTTCCTAATGTGGACACAAAATATTAAAATATGGTTTCAGAAGAGGTTGCACGGTGGTATCGTGGTTATCACTGCACCTGAGTTTGTATGTTCTTCCTGCATTGGTGTTGTTTATATATATTTATATATATATGTACTGTATATATATATATATACTGTATATATATATTTTTATATATATATATGTATAACATTAGGATAGTTTAAATTATGCTAATCAGGAACTCATGGCGGATACCTGCAGCTGTCCCATTTTTAAAAGGTCAAAGGGGGTTTATGATTTTTTTAACACAGTGCTATAGACAGCCCTATGTCTCTGCATATAGACCTAACATTTTGGCAATAATTTTTGTTATTTATTTATTTTTTGTCAACGTAATCTGTGGGGGCAGGTGTTTTTGGAGGTTGGCCAAATTTTGGCCTGCAAGCTGCCAGTCAAACCACTGTTACAGGTTTTTTGGACCAATGCTTGCAATGAATTATAGTCTGACTTTAACTCTAGGCCCTTGTTACACTACATGATTTTAAAGCTATGCAAAAATAGTTGCACTCCACTCTGTAGGTGTGTAAACGGTTTCTGACTGAATTTTAAGTATATAAATAAACAAACTAATCTAAGTAAATCTGGAAATAATATGCTAAAACATATTCAAGTAGAAGTAATTACCAGGTTGGAACAGAGAACTTCAATAAAGAAAAAGTAACTAATGAAACAACTGTGATTAAACTTCACAGTGGGTAATATTGGTTTATGCAAATATTCATGCTAAATTTAAAGTGAGCCATAGTTAACTCTTCACTCATGCAATCTTTGTTTTGTATTTAAAAAACCAATGTTGCTCTAACTGAAGCTGCATTGTGAAAACCTCTTGGAATGCTGGTTCTTGCTGCTCTTCACTCAGACAGAGACATTAGCTCCAAAGCATTTCTTTTCTACATAGAAAGTAGATTCTACATAGTAGAATAGATACTTCCTGTTTGCAAGAAGTCTACGTGCAGGCCTCTGTAATGTGTATTGGTTTTTATTTACATAATCCAGGTATTCTATGCCCCAACATTTCTAAACAGAAGTTAAAAGTTAAAAGAATAATTTTAGCCTTTAATTAGTTTTAGTCATCCCTCTTGCTGCTGGTTTAGTTTAATTTAAAATAAGATAATACTGGGGCTTATTTAAGCCAAGTCTCTGCAAGGGACTTTCAGCTATAAAAGACATTGTAGTCTGTAATTAGCCCCACCACGGAAACCAGCCCAACACAGGGGTGTATGTTTATAATATGAGAAATGTTGGTAGTTCATGAGCAGAAATGTCATTTTCCAACATGAACTTGCAGATTATGTGAAGTCTCTCAGTGCCTTTACTTGTGTGGGAGGCCATAATATTTGAGTACAAAAATGTCTGCCATTACCACTTATCAAAATAAAACATTTTCAGGCACAATATGTTCTGGGTTACAAAGCATGTGGACATACACTGAATAAAACTCATCTCAATTTTTGGTAGTAAAACTGCATTTTCTGGAGCACAACGCAGACATCTGCTCCACAAGCAAAACAGCAACAGTGATTTATCATCCTCTGTGGGCCACAGCTGTCCTCAGGTGTAAGAGATGGAGATGTCATGTGACAATCTCTACATCTCTTGTGTGATCTCGCTCTGCGGCCTTCTTTCTAGCCTGTTTGTTGCCTTTGTGTCAAAGACAAGGGCACTATTTCAAACTGTAAAATAGCTAAGACTGAAAATATCTGATGGTGCAATTGTAAAAAAAATCCTGCTGAATCAGCTTAAATGGCACAAAAGGTTCAGACTTTTTAATCTGTGGACTCTCGCAGGAAAAAGGGAAGTGCTGAGATGATATATGGAGAAGAACACCGCTTCTTCAGCTGACCTTCAGCTGACCTTCAGCTGACTATGTTTATGTTTTTTAAAGCAAGTCAATGAATTATGTCAGAATTATTCTTACATAAATTATAAATAACAACAAAGCAACACCAAGGAACACAATTACTTTGGTATTATTTAGTAAATTATATTGATTCAAATGTGAAAATGTGTAAATTATTTTATTCAAATTAATTTAATTATAATAATCTTTATAAAAAATATAAACTTATATTGCTATGCATTATTCATATGGTATGTCTGTATGCAGATTTAAATGTCTAACTGTATTAAATTAAATAATTAGAATACTGGTACATTAATACAGTGCCAATGTAGTATCCAATTATTAAAAACTAGAAACATGGAGACAGCACAGAACACCACCAGACCACTGTAATTCTTTATTCATTAATTTGGATAATTCCCAAAATCTAATAACTTGTTTCTGTTCTGTAATGTATTTAAAATCCTCCAAAACTTTTTAAGTTTTGTTTCATCATAATACATAATCATTTTAGTAAAATTGCTAAGTTAACCACGTTTAGAGAGAAACACCAAAAAAGGAGAAATACACAAAATACTGCAGCTACATTCACATGATCATAAATTATATAATTTCAGTAAATAAGTGAATAAACTATTATAATCAAGAATAAAGATACTCATTCAAAAAGACAAACATGATAAAATAAACTTTAATACAAAAACAAACCAACATTTTACTGATAAGTAGGGTTGGGGTTGAGCCTCAGTATATAAGATAGCATTATTTTGAACATTTAAACCAATAAAAGTTATTTGTGGTTCTTTTTCTTCTATAAGACAGTAGATATCAAGAGCTAGATAGTCAAAATGTCCTTATAGGTTAACAATAAACTTAGCATCACATCAGGCTCGGCATCAATAACATTAAAATTTAATTAGCTTTTGTCATTATCAGTTTACAGCAGAGACGGGTCTGGAAGTCTTTAAATGGAGGAGGTAAAGACTGGAAAATGAGTGTAATTTATACATTAGATTTTTAGAACAAAAAGTCAACAAAAAATAGATTTTAACAAATAATGAACTTATAATAACAAAGCAAGTGGTCATATGATGATAAAAGCAGAATTTTGAATAAGCAAACTACCATCCATTTTCTACCGCTTTTTCCTGAACGGGGTCGCGGGGGGGCTGGAGCCAATCCCAGCTCACAGAGGGGTACGAGGCAGGGTACATCCTGGACAGGTCGCCAGTCCATCGCAGGGTCAACACACAGAAACAAACAAACCATGCACACACTCACACCTATGGGCAACTTCGAGTCTTCAATCAGCCTATCCCCAAGGTGCATGTCTTTGGACTGTGGGAGGAACCCGGAGTACCCGGAGAGAACCCACGCTAACACGGGGAGAACATGCAAACTACCAATAATATTTATTCATCAGCAGTTGTTTAATTACAATGTTCCTACGGTGTATGGCTTTAATATCGAGAGACACCTGCCTGCCTCCACTATCAGGCCACCTTCACCGTGGGAGGAAACAAAGACTTTTCAAAATAAGTTACATAACAGAACTGTAGAGTTGTTTCTAAACAAAATGAACCAACAGTGTGCTATAACCTCTGCCATTTGAATCCGTTTTGAATAAAATAAGCTAATTGATTTAAACTGTTTTTTTATAATGCACAGACAAAGTAGGCAGGCAAGACCTCTTATTAATATTGGCTGCACAACAATATATTATATATATATATCATTAGTTACATTAGTGTTACTGACACCTTAACTTTACACATCATCACATCTGGGGGTTTTTATGATGTTAGCATCCTCTTCAAAAACTGTAATAAAGAAAACAGAAAAACATAAAAATACATTACATGCTGCACTCAGATGGTCAGACACAAAAACATAAACTCAGTTAATTAAAAATACATAAGCTATAGTTGAGTATTGTTACTGAAGCCAAATTCTCATTGTATTAAATAGTTTTGAATGGTTGTTACTCTGCTTAGCCCAGTCCCAATTTAAATCCCATTTCCACCTCCTGCCTCAGTTATATGACCTGCCTCATAACTGCCTCAGTCCATGCAGTTCAATAGAAGTAGGTGATATTGTTGCTTTGCATAAAGCACATTGATCTCATCTGAAGATAATATGAGCTCTTGCATTGACTCTCCAACAATATTCATGCATAGGTCTGGTGTTATCTGCGGGTCAGAGCGTTGGAGAATTGCTACTGTTTTAACTTTGAATCAGTTGCTCTCCTCCCTCCCAACCTCTCCAGTGTTTAACAAACATGAAGCTCTATAAGACTTTTACTGTATAATCAGAAGTAAATGATTTATGCATGAAATGTTGCCTGAAATACATTGTAAGATCTTTATAATCCTGTAAAACAACGATCATAGCTGCAAGACTGCAACGCAACACAGAGGTGGCATTGAGCCAACAATGCATGCTAATGAAGGATGTCTCTCAAGGGTGTGCTGTTGGTTGGAACTTAATAAACACTTTGAAAAAGTCATTTGAGCTTGGCATTTAAAAAAATCCAAGAAAATGGAAGAATATGAGTTAATTACATTTTCACGCTTGTGCACATAAATACTCGGGTTTTATTTGTTCAAACGAGCTGTTCGAGAGGATCCTTTATCAGAGGTTAAGGAGTGAGCGTCACAGTTTTTGAGCTTGTGTTTGAATCTCCTTCTTTTGTACCAGGTGCTTATTTGAGAGATACGGCTATGAATTGCTTCTAATTCAACCCCCCCACACCCACACACACACACACACACACACACACACACACACACACAGAACAATTACAATGAAAACACTGTTGCTTGTATCTATAGAAACTCTAGATTACACCCTTTCAATCAAAGCTAAAAGCATATAATCAACAACATTCAGACTTGCATTTTGTATTTTGTTTGTTTCAGCTCTCAAATGCCTCTAGTATCAGAATGACGCCGTAGCATCAGCCTTCTGTTAGTGAAGCGGAGCTACCTATCAGGGAGCCCCAGGAGAGAAACCTCACCACACGATAACGTCGCTCTGCTCTCCAGAATTAGCTTCTCTGGGGATAACATTGCTACACCTACAGCCAGTGCAGGGGAAGTTGACAGCGCTGCTCTCCCACAGCCCAAATCTGACAGCCATGATCCGGAGAGGCCCCCTGCTACAGCTCAGATTGGGGATCAACTCATTGCTTGATGGCTAGACCTCAACACACAAAGAGCTGGGGGCCTTTCTGCTGAGGTAAGTCTCCAGGTCCCTTTGCAACAGAAGCTCTCTAATACAAGTGTGAGCCATGTCTCCTCTGTCCTTGTTTTGCTGAGTCAAACGGCCGTCATGTCTGATTAAAACTGACAGTTTATGTAGATGAGGCCTCTGTGTAGCATTCCTCAAACTACTTGTATGTGAGAACGTATCAGGATGAGTAAGGTGATTTTATAATGTATGGTATTTATCAATGGTCTATATATTTCTAACTGCTATCCCTATGTGGTAATGAGGTAATAGTATTGTGGCTCAGTCTTCTGCTCTCACTGACAAGCCTTCAGATTTAGTAACGCAGTTCATTTCTGGGAGACTGAATTCAATATTGAAACATTTATTAGGATACCTTGGCTCTCACCTTTGCTAATGAATTATTCATTAATGCTTAATGATCATTGGTTTTGTCCTGAAATTGCTCAATGGGGAATTTCACTCTGTTAAATTCAAAAGAGGTATATTTCAATGAGAAATCTTTCTCTCCCCATTGTCTAATTTGTGCATGAACAATGCAGGGCTATAACTAGTATAGGCACACTGCTAACAATGCTGGTTTAACCCGGCAGTGTGGTTCTGCTACAGCTACTTGGTTGTGTCATTAAGCATTTGTCTCCAGGTCTCCAGTCTAACTCAATTTTTGTTTTGCATTGCAGTATCCCTCACTGCATAGTAGCACATGGATTTCAAGACTTCAAATGAAGAGGTTGGTGGAATTTAATCAATGGTACAATTGACTATGATTATAGAAAGTGCCTAGGCATTTTCAAGCTCTGGAAAACAGCATTAAGCATTGCAGTATGTCTAAAAGCCTGAGGCTAGAAAAGCAGCACAGCCCATACAACAAATCTGAACCCTGTACATACACGCCTTTGACGTAACATTTGATGAACTCATCTTTGACAATCTGAGCAACAAGACAGGATGGTGATGATGATAGATCTCCAGCAGGTCTGCCGTCTCCGGCCCTCCTCATGCCTGGCATTAACATGTGTCTTGGGAAATAGGATCAAGTGGACAGCTCTGTACAACATTAGTTCATACCTCACATTAGGATGCATCGTCACATAGATCTCAAGTGCCCACGTGTGATCAGATCTTGCTTGCAGCCTTGCATGCCAATGAAGTTCTATCCCATAGTAGATTTTGAGACAACAAACGACTATTGATCTTTCTCCAAATGGCAGAATTGTATAAATTGTTTCAAGCATTAATCTAACCCGTTTCTGATCTACTTATCATGTTAATAAATTGGTTTTATGGACACAGAATTTGTTATGCAATTGTGTGCTTTTCAGAAAAAAGCAACAGTGATTGAGTTTTGTACGTTTGAATATAAGAGACACAATTTAATGCTTTGAAACCTTCTGCAGTTTTCATAATGATCTATATCAGAAATGTTAGGAAAAACACAGAAAATTACACCAGGAACCTAAACTGTACTTCCTGTAAACATTTAAGATAGGGTCCTGTAATGTGCAATACATGCATTTCCCACTTCTTCAATACATGTTAATATATCTTACATTAACATTCCAATACAGAGATAAAAATGTGACTTTACACTTTGAAAATTACCTGCAGAACAGACCCAAAGCTTTTAGTCTCTGTCTTTGCAGAAATGAGCTCATAAATCTTATGCGAGTGACACAAGCAGTACATTACAGTTTAACATGTAGAATATATTTCTATCTGGATAACATATAGAATATATTTTTATCTGGACTGAAAATCATCCCTCACACAGAAGATGTCATTTGAGGAGCCTTCATTATGGCTCAAGACACATCTGTCTTCTGACTGCGGGAAGAAAATGACAATTTTCAACCCAGTCTCCAAATGTTACTGGAGTCATTTTAACAAAGTGGGTCTTCTGTGCGTGTTTTGGTATGTTGTTAACGTGTGGGGGCAGTGTTAGAAATATGCAGAACAATCAGTGGTGAGAACTGCAATTGGTTGTATTGCTGCTGTAGATGCTCCTTTATGGAACAGAAGCTCTGGAGTGAACCGAGATCAGCTGAAACACTGTTTGAATAATATTTTTTCCCAGTATAGCTGTTGCAGGTGTTTTCATCAGTGCTTTTTTTTTATCCCTTATTATTTTCCTACTTCAACTTCTTTGTGATAAAATCAATTGTCGGCCTGCTTCCAATTCAAGCTAACTTTCAACCAAGCAGCGTTTGTCCTGCATGTAGCTCTGTCTCATCCTGTCTGTTTGGGTTGAATACCCAGTATCTATGGCTGAGCGGGATCACTGCATGAACAGCATTTATCAGGCCAGTGTTGTCCCATTCATCATGTAATGACCACCAACAGTTTATATAGTAAGACTGAACACCGCATTGTGTGATTTCTTGTAGTGTGAATAGATATAAAATCAGAACTGATGGTAAGAATTGTCAACCATTGTCCCAGTAGCTGTTTGTGAAACTGTTGCTTGAACTTGAATTTGTCTAGTTTTATGAATAAGGTACTTGGAGCTATTATAGTGTAAAGGAATCCCTTGCTAGACTCACAGTCGTATTTACTGTAAATGCTCAAAGTGACTTCTAACCCATAAACATCTACCCCTCTCCCACAACTGTAATTAGAGCTGTACTAAAAATGCAGAAAAAAGGGTATATAGAACAAGAGAAGATTTATTTTATCCTATAAAAGACTCCCCTATGTTTGTCTGCTGCTCCCTGCAGTGCAGCGTTCCTCGGTTAGAATAAGATGTCCTTGTTTCGTGCGTTGCTTAGTCACTAGAGTCATATGTTCACATTATCAGACTGAAGATGATGATGCAGATACTATTGCTGCAGGGAGTGAGTCCAACATAAATTGGAATGGGAGATAAGGTTAATTAAGTGCAATGCAAGAACACCAGCAGGTCAAATGATGCTCAGTCACCTGAGATGGAGCCTGACCCAGTCAACATACGGGCACAACTGCCCTCATTTTGCTCAGCTAATGACTCTTGCACAGACACATTATTTCAAATAACATGAATAAATGCCTCCCTCAATTCATTTCTCACACTGCAGGTGCAGGCGGATCCTCAGTTCTTTATGCTCCTCATTACAATTTAAAGTAAATGTGCACCATAAACTCACTTTGATTCAAATTTCACCTCTTTGAGATGTGCTTTATATGAGCATCAGCAATGCAACAGATTGTCTTGTTAAGTGATGAGAGGCGTATCCCAGGTGACAAGGATGCTGACACTGGTGGCTTTCTTCTATTAGCAGTCTCATCAGGTGAAGGTGCTTCTTGTATTCAGACCTTTTTAAGTCAAAGGCAGGACTGGCATCACAATTAGCTGGGAAGGAGGAAGGATAAGCAGAATGCAAATTTATGCAGATTAGCATGTTTTAAAGGGATCATTGGAAACACACACAGTCCTCACGCTCGCTTGTTCTGATGCAGGCAAATTCAAATATAGCAGGTGGGCTTGATTTTTACCCATTTAATTTCACAGCTCCTTGGTTAATCATTACTTTGATCAGCCTTACACATAGAACAAATTAGATGATATAATCTGAGTGTACTTTTTGTGTGTATACAAAACACACAGAGGGTGCAAATTACTATCAGGACTAAAAATAAATACTGTTTTTTTATTCTGAGCCAAATATCTTTTTTTCTTAATTATTTATTGTATTTACTACCCCAAGCTTTGAATATGGCTGTTTTTGTCAATATTAGGATTAACAATTAAAGTAGTAAAAAAGAAAATAACAGATACCACCGAAAACTAATTTCCACATTCACCCTGCAGTGTGTGTTCTCAATGACATTTCATTTCATGGCCAGTTAATTTAGTCACAGAGGGATGATGGATGATGTTATCTCTCTGACTGTTCACAGACAAAGACTGGGATTTATTTGATGCAAGAAGGTAATGAGGAGCCATTCAATATTCGACTACACTTGGCCAAAGATATTCTGACCATTCAAGAACAAGATGTCATCTGTGTGTCAGGAGAACCTTTTTATTCAAGTGTAAGTAACACAGACTGGCTTGCGTCACGTCACTGACTGTAGGAACAAAAAAGCAGTTTTCTGTAGGAAAGGAAACCGTGTCTGTGTTAATAAGAGGATCTACAATCAATTAATCTGCACCTCGTTAATAAAATATAGTCTCGAGTTCATCTATTGGATCTTTGTGTTCAGTGTAACATTTTGGTTTCACTTATCATTGTGTCTGACAGCTTTTACTTTCGCATTAAAATATGCACACCATCCCCTGAAAAAGATTCGGCAGATGCCGAAGTCCATGACCTTTCAGGAAATGGCATTATTTATTCAATAACATTTTCCTGGATAAAAATCTTCATAGACAAACGGAGGATTGTGTCCTCTGAAACATCATTTCTAATCAGGGAAAAGGGCAAAAGCACGGTCATGCAAACACAACTGTAGCGCTTCAAGTGAGGACTTTTTAGCCTCGCTGACTAATTTTAGTTTCATCCTGAAATGAAGCTTCGTTGCCAGATCACATTTTATTTGCCTCTAACTAAATGTGAATTACTTTCTTTTTATTCAAATACATTTCAGCCTGCTCGTTGCAGGTGCCCGTTTATAAGACAATTGATGTGCCTGAACAGTTGAACTGTTCAGCTACAGCCGGTCATGTTTGGATAAATGTGAATATTTGATCTTAGTCGTTGCAAAAATCTGTCAAATTTACCAATTTAAGGGCCTTCTGCAGATCTCCCCCTTTTTTAATAGATTTATATCTATAAGGAAGGCTGTTGTATAAGATAATAACAATGTGGCTTTTTATTGTTTGCATACTGTATTGTATAGTGTACTGGTTACTGCTGTTTGATTGGGTAAGTTGATATTTTAGAGCACAGTATAGCTAATAATAAAGCCATAAAATATCTGAACTGGCTTCAGTTCATTATAGTGTATAATGTTATAATCTTCCTAACTGTCAAAATAAACTTTAATAATTACCTTGATTTAATGGTAGTGGTCATAATCAGTAATGTGCGAAACACCATATGGCTCACTTAGCATACACAAGCAAAATAAAGATTTTCGGCATTTATATTTTTTGTTATTGATGTGTTGTTGTTCTGAGAAAAAAAGCCTTTCGGTTATTATTTCTGACTGCAGGAGAGGACTGTAACGATCAGACGGCAGACAATTGGAGGGTTTGGCCTGAGCATCAAGGTAATTTAGATCCCGGCTGATTAAGCTGCCCATCCCAACTCTTTAAATTGAGTGTGAACAAGTGTTATTGATCATTTTCTTGTCAAACTGCAACAACAGTGACAGCTAAGAGATGAGCTCATGAGGCACTCCATTTTATCCTGCATCTTTAGGGGGGAGCCGAGCATAAAATCCCTGTTGTGATATCAAAAATATCAAAAGAACAAAAAGGTATGACACAAGATTTTGATTAATTTTTCCTTTCCAAACAATCCAGTGTTTGTGTTTGATAAAAGTTTTTTGCCGTTTTGTTTGTTTTTCAGCTGAACTCTCTGGGCTGCTGTTCATTGGAGACGGCATCCTTCAGGTAAGGAACACATCCTGTAAATATAATAATTAATATGTCAGGTGCCTTCAAAACTATGTCATACAAAAGGAAAAAAGTATTTGAATTTTCACCTTTAGTTTACCCCCCCACTAAAAAAACACAAAACTATAACCATGCCTCCATTATTGCACTTTTTTAGCAATGATCCCACAAAACAGTATATTTTCCTTATGTATCATTTTAAAGAAGACTTGCATTGTGTTTCCAAAATGTTATTCAAGATTAACAATGTGCTATTGTTTATAGATAAATGGAATAAATGTCAGAAGCTATCGCCATGAGGAAGTGGTAAGCTGTTGCCTCGTATCTCTTCCTTACATAACAACAATACTTTCAAAAGCTTATCTCATCTCACTTGATGATATTTCTCATACTGACATGTAAAGCCACTTTTTCGTCTTTCATTCTTTCTTACAACTATGAAACATTTGCATGAAAGTTGTTGTTGTGAAATCCCTTATCTTGCATTTCCATTCTCATTGTTTCTCTCAACCTGCAGGTAATTTCGCAGTTTACACCTTTGTAAAATGTATGTTTAAACCTCTGCAGGTGCAAGTTCTGAGGAACGCCGGTGAAGAGGTGACTCTAACAGTATCCTTCTTAAAGAAGACTCCAGCCTTTTTGAAACTCCCCCTTTGTGAGGACTGTACATGTAAGAAATCTCCTGCATATTCCAGTATTAGGTCTAAGTGTATCTCTGCTACTGCATCAGAAAATAATTAACCGAGAGTATTTTTAGCTGCTGTTATTTTCTGTCTAGAGCTGGTTGTCTTGGAAACAGTCAACTCAAGTCAGTTTGAGAAACTAAAATGACAAATTCAGCTGCTATCTACTTTTATTTATTTTACTATGTGTTTAGACAAAACAAAAATCAAAATTGTACTTTGTTAAAGAATGAAAACAAGAAAAAAAGACCCGTCTCAAGCTGCACAAAAGGTGTTAAGCACTAAACTGAAAGAATTGACTTTGCTCATTGTGGTGAAATTGATTGCTTTCTCATGGGAGAGCTTCAGCCCATCAGCGGACATGAAAGCTTTTGTAAAATCCTTTCATATGCGTATGTAGGACAGGTTGACTGGCCGTCCAGTCAGTTAACTGAATACAAATTGACACAAAGTTGGAGTCAGAGCAGCACAAAGTAGCGTGGTTTTGTGGATAAAACACATGGCAATGTTTTATGTTTAATACTTATTTTGTTTGTCCTCCTGCCGTGCTTCCAGGCATCCCCAGCGACCAGAGCAGTGGGACGTCTTCTCCACTGTGTGATAGTGGCCTGCACTTGAACTATCATCCTAACAACACGGTACATTTTCATTAGCTTCTTCTGTGACTGATTGATTCTGTGACTGCCCTTCTGTTACCATGTATCACGTTCTCAGTGCCAGTGATTTTGCTTCCATGCAGCTGCCTCTAACAGCGTCTTTATCATTTGAGAAAAGCGAATCAGCTCTAATCCTCAGCTTGTGCTCACTAGACTAGCTTGTGCATCTGCAATACCAGCAGCTTGAAGAGACAGCAGAGCTCAGACTTCTGACATGTAAACAGTTTGAAAGAAAGGTATGGGGATGCACAGACACTTCTAAATTATCTTTTTACACTTGTACAGGACACACTGTCCTGTTCGTCCTGGCCCACATCTCCAGGGCTTCGCTGGGAGAAGAGATGGGTGGACCTGCGCCTTATTCCTCTGCTACACTCACGCCTGTCGCAATACATCCCTGGCTCTGATGTCTGCAGGTGAGCTGTGGGGCTTCATCTCGGAGTGTGACTTGCAGGGCTGGTCTCTCCCTTTAAGGCTCAATGTAATAGAAGCACTGAGATCTCCTGCATGGGGATTTAAAAATGGAGTATCCTGCTATGCTCTGTCTTCAGTTTAAGTAGGCCATATATTATGCTTTTTCAGCTGTGTAGATGATCCCTTTAAAATGTAGCCCTTTCACATGGGGGCCCTGAAGTGTTAAAGGAGTAGAAAACCTACAACACACCATAATTAACCACAACATGGACACAAAAGCCACATCACTCCACAATTAGCCATAACACAAAAGCTGCAACAGAAGTTCTACTATTTTATTGTCTTTATTCTATGAATTTACACCAAACAAACAAACAAACAGGAAGTTGTGAAAGTTACACCACGGGGAATGAATGGTGAAGTTTCAGGGTCTGCTTCTATCCCAACAGCAAGGCCATGTCCCAGGTAGTGAATGTGATGACGAGGAGTTTGGTTGGATGCCTAATTGGAAGGGAAAGTGTTTGTTGGTAGAAAGAGGCTTTGCTAAAAGAAAAGAGGGCAAAATTGGTAATAAAATAATAAAAAAAGTTAATAATAAAGCCACAGTTTTGTACATATTTCTTTCAGGTTGCATGCTGCAAAGTGTAACAGTGTCTGTTGGAGGTCTCTTAATAAATAAGGACAATTTGTTGGACTGGAACATAAGTTTGCTGCCTTTGGACCTGAAAAGAATTGTTAAAAAATCAGCAGAAGTGGTTTTAGGAACCCTATTTATGTGAAATGATCCACTGGTCATGCAAAAAAAATTTATCAAGTTGAAACCTTTTCAAATAGTATCTGCAAACAGACTGAATTGTTTGTTTTACGACTGTCTGTGAAGGAGGTGTTCTTGTAGGAGTAGCCATGGGATCTGATTTCCCAGTGGATTGCCTGTATTAAATGGAACAAACCCTCCGTCCACCCAGCTTGCTTCTGGGTTGTCCAAACAGGAAATGTTACAAACCCACTACCACTAACGGGATATTTCTTTATAGTTAACAACATTTACAATAGCACATACCAACATAAATAAACACCATGTTTACAATTAGTGTTTTAAACATGTGTCCAACTTTCTGCAAAAATTTGTAGTTTTAGTTTGTTCTGGGAAACAAAAAGCAGCAGAAGTTTCGTTACAGTTTTTGTAGCTAATTGTGGCGTGTTGTGAATTTTGTTTTTGTGTTTCTTTTGTATTGTCGTGACACTTCAGGGTCACCAGACTTTAACTATCATGTTCAGTTTACCTAAAATTTGTTAATGGACCACAATCAGCTTCTGATCAGCTGCTGTATTATCAATGCTATTCAAGCAACTGTATTATTTATGCATTTTCCAGCTCATTAAGTAAATTCAGAAGGATTAGCAGTATAATAATAATTCAGCATCATGAGATTTCTCACTGCATTATAATGTATTTACTACCTGATTAATGTTTTTCCTGGTTTAAAAATGCACATAACAAGCTTTAAAGGGTGACTCTCTTTTGAAGCCCTGGTGATGCTGAATGGTGTTAGTAAAAACAAACAAAAACAAAAGGACTAATCAGCACACTTATTTTAGGTTTTTCATATCCACTTCTGTTTTTAAGTCATAAGTCAATGTGCACAAAGAGCTAAAGCAGAGCTAAAATAATTTTGGTCACAATTAGTCTACATATATGATGGGTTTATTTTAAATGGTTTTGTATTTGTGCAATATAAAGATCTACTGAAGATTGGATGTTTGCCGTAATAGGCCATTAAGCTGTCAGTAAATGTATTTCTATTTTTACTACACTATAGATGATAGAAACAGTAATCTTGTGGATTGGACATTAACAGATCTCACTTGTGTTGTGGCCTATTTTAGCTCATTAACTGAAAATAGCATAAGGATATGGCAGTTTTTGAGAATAATGCGACATATTACTGGTAAGACTTTCAGTTTGTTCCTCTGAAATGAAGACAAACAATTTTACCAAAAGGCTGAGACCGTTTTATAGTATTTGTATTTTTTACAAATACTTTTGGATTGAATCGAGTTTCCAATAATAAACCGGTAAGAAATAAATAGAAATCCTCTCTTAAACCTCATAGTCAGTTCATACATTTGTGAGAGTTGGTATGAGCAAAAAAAACATTTATATGCTGAAAAAATTAAGGATATTAGGCTTTGTTAATAACTGAATATAATATAGCTGAGTATTTCATTCATTTTATCTAAATTAGCAATATGCATCCACAGTCTCCACTCTGCTGTAAGCGTGCACGGATCACATGTAAATCTGCTCAATGTGCAACCAAACTGAAAACCAAGAAAATGTATATACTTTGTTTACAAAAACATTGAAGGTCATATAATCCAAATGAGTAAAGCAAATCATGTGACTCTTGAGCCAGTTATATAAGTAAACACATTACGGTAAACATTTTATAAATACATAATAAAGGAGTTTGAGTCAGCTGCTCCACTAAGTTGACTGATTAGTTCACAGAGTACTACATGATAGCAAACCATTACCTATTCACCATTATTCAGTGTGTTAGCTGTTTTCACACTAAACACTTTCCCTTTCTAATAACTAACTTTAAAAATTCTAAAACAAACTGGATATATGCGTATTTTAAATATCCTATAAAGCAAATATGTTCATTCCAGTAACTGGTTTGAAAAAAACAAATACTGACTGAATGGAGGAAATGTCAGAATGATGCTGGAAACAGAATATAAAGACAAATTCATGCCACATCTTCACATCTGCATGTGTACAAGGCTTGTGTGATGTAAATGAGGGTATTGCACCAGTCTGGCAGGGTCCTTTATAGCTTTATTACTGTGTCCCATTCCTGAGCAAGCCAAGGGGTACTCTGAGAACAGACAAATGCATTTTGTATGCACATCGGATACATTTTGAGCAGGAAAAAGAAATTGCATGCAGAATAACTTTATATGAACAAACAAAAGGGAGTTTTTATTCATCTGCTGTCTTACAGTCCTCCATGCGAGCTATCACACACCTGAGCATACATTCTCAGTGTCCCATTTTCATTTCTGTCAGCATGCTCGCTCAGTGCAGCACTGTCAATGTTCCACCATTCTAACCAGTCCAATCAATTGTGATCCATATAGAGATAACATTAACTTATTATCATTGTGTGTGGATGGTTTTTAATCTGTGTGAATTAATTTGCGTGGATTTTTGGATACTTGTGTAATACATGGTTTGCATTACTGTGAAACTGTAATTTGGGATACTTGCTAATGTATGTTGAAATGCACACACAAATACCTAGACATTATGCATACAATAAATTCATACATGCACAAATTACAAAAATACACAAACATGAAAATTTTGCACAGAGATTGTTTTCATTTAGCCTCTTAAATCTAAAATGTTCATGTTCAAAAAGCCTCATACACAGATAAATGATTAAATAAGTGTGCACAAATTGCTTGGTATGCACTCACAAAACTTAATTACGCATAAGTTTACAAGTGCACGAAGGGTTATCAGACTCCTTTTGCTTCCAGGAGCCTCACAGGTGGGGGTGTCCATGTTGCTTTCAAGTGCTGGTGGAAAACTGGATAATGTGGAATTTAATCTGACTTTCTTCGCAAGTAATTTCAAAGTGCTCACCTTTCGAAATAATAGTTCATTTTTTAAAAGCTGACAGATTTTCATAGATGGAAATGGTTTTAATTGATACGTTTCATTTTCTGCCACTGTTGTATGTGGGAAATACCTAGGCCACCCCTAGTGGCCAAAAGTTACACAGCATCCCTTTAACTATTAATTTAGTTTTTATTCAACATGAACGTATTAGATTTGTGAAGTTGAAGAAAACAACTTAAAGTGTAACTAATACCCTTAACTAATTTTTTTGCTGATAAACTTTCTAAATTGGGCTCTAATGGTGCTGTCTTCTTGTTACTGTAAAATTGTTTAATTTGACAAACTTTGGTCTAAAACTGTCTTGGTGCTGCCCTCTATGGGTTGAACAGTGGCTACTGCAGTTGAATTTTCCTATTGGCCGAAGCAGTACATCTTGGTACGTCACAGGCCGTGGCTCTGGTATAAAAGCGTCATGCAGATACACGCCCTCTGTGGCGAGTCAGGAGTTGGAATTGCGAGCATTATCGAAAGCATTTATTTAGGTTGGCATTTATTTGGGTTGGCATCCATTTTATTCAATGATTGTACTTCAGCTGTAGGTAGATCCGAGTGTTGTCTGCGCATTGTTACAACCCACTCAGAGGCTGTAACAAACAGGAGGCAAGCACAAGTGGTAAAGTATGAAAAAATAAACTTTTAGTTTGAACAAAACCAAAATCCAACCAAACCAACCTGCATCAGGACAGGTAATCTCCCAGCCCACAGGAGACACACAAGCTCAGGCTGGTAGAGTGCTTCTCACTGGGTCCAGGTGTAGCCCATTAATGCCACTAATCAGACAGCGCCTGCGAATAATTGAAGAAAACTGGAGCCGTCACAGTATTATAAAAACAAGTGTCATATTTTCTTAATATGAAGGCCTTAGGGGAGAGTGTTAGTAGAAAATAATATTTGTCCAGGAATATGGCTTTTGGACACTCCACTTACGAGGCAGGCTGAAGAAGAAACAGATTCTCCTCGGCTTACGGAGACGCTCCTTTCACACAGTTAGGAACTGAACTATTATAGAACAGTGCTTTTGATGTCACAGTGCTCCAGATGGAAAATTAGGATCCTATGATCAACTGTGTCAAATGTGACAGTGAGAGTTACAGGCAGAAAAATGGCTGAATCCCTAAAGACTGTAGATATCAAGAGATCATTAAAACTTTTACAAGTGCAGTTTCTGTGCTATAAAGAGTGTTAAAACCAGACTGGAACGCCGCAAGAAAGTGTGTGTATTTAAGAAAGACTACCACTGCACACAATTATTTCAATGTAAATTTGAAAGAATGTAAGTGTTGAAATGCAGGATAGAGGGATGAAGACTGGGTTTATAAAGCAACAGCTACATTTATTTTTGTTGCTGAGATTCTGTGCAGTTTTTTTCTGCTCAAAATGTAACTAATGTACTTTTAAGTCATTTTTTTGTTTTCAGGATAAATGCTTCCCAAGAAATGGCAAACAATAAGCACCATAGTAAACCAGACACCCGAATGTACTGAACATTTGTATGTGACTTAACCTCCAATTGATAAAAAAAGAAGATATCAAAGAAAGATGGTGATTAAAGTTACTGAAGGCTTGTTTAAGCACAAATACTGCAGGATCAATGTTATTCATATCAAAGTTTAAAAACTTGACCCAAACTCCATTATAACTAAAAGGATTCAGCAACTATGAATTGAAGTGGACATTTCTGTCTGATCTCAAACAGTCTGTAATGGATGCAAATGTGACAAAGAAATAGTTACAGCAGTCATGGATATAAATATTGCATACTTGTCAGTGTAGTCTCAAAGCATACTTCTTTTTAAGTACTTTCCAAAAGACAACCAGTACACTATTACAGTGAGTGGATTTAGCTAAAGTCACCTTGAAAGTATGAAGAGGTTTTGCTTATTTATTATCACATTAAGAAATGAAAACATCTGCATTTTATGCACAATCGCTACTTATATTTTTAAAAATTACTCTAAAGAGTCCTCAAAGTTCAATATTTGTAATATTTTTGCTCAACAAAAATGTTTTTTTTTATATTAAGTCTTTTAAAATCCTCTAATTGCTTTCTGAATTGCTTGAAAACAATTTTGAAGGTTATTTCAGTTTGATTTAATAAAAAAAAACATGTTTCCAATTTTTTTCTTTTATTATTTTAGGAAAAATGCTTTCCAGGTTATAGCTGTGGATGGAGTTTGCAGTGGAGTTATACAGTTTCCCACAGCTGAGGACTGCTTGGACTGGCTTCAGGCAATAGCAAGCAACCTTTCCAGTCTCACCAAGCACAATGTGAGTAAGACCCAATAATAACTTTTAGCACTCAGTCCCTCATGTAAAACAATACAATATTGCATTGGGTTGTACTGCAACTCACTCACAATTTTGTGGATTGTCTAACTGTCCCTTTGCTAATGTCAGAGTATTAAGCACTGTGGATGCATGCTAATGTGTTTTACACTTATTTCAGAGCCTGAGGTCACAATTACAGCAATCACACTTAATTACAATTATCCCCTCCAGCTACCCCAACACAGCTGTATTATCTATAATTCATAACACAATTTTATTTAATAATTACATCACAATGCTGCAAGAAGTGTACTTTTTTTATTCATTCATTTTTATTGTGAACATATCTTATATGGTTTATGTAGACAATTTCTTTTGCATCTCGATGAGCAATGATGATGAGCGATGATGTACAGGAGGGGTAATGAATACAAATCCTGCTAACAAGCACTATAACTGACCATAGCATAAACAGAATCTGAGGAAAAAGGTCTCCTTTGCTCACATTAACCTGTGCAAAGCATATCTTACGCTGTACGTGTATAAATAAACTATAAAACTAGAATTTTGTTGGTTGTGACGTGAATGTGGCTTTGAGTATGCAGCAGTAAGAGAGCAGGACTTTGTAATTATTATGGTTTTCCTAAGAATGGATTTGTGTGTGTGTGTGTGTGTGTCCAGGGGAATAATGAAGTCCTAGATAATTGGAATGGACAAAGTGAGGGACACGCTAAACATAACACATAAGACATGCTGCCAGTTCAGCCTCAGCAGCTGAGTCTGTTTCCTGCTCTGGTAATGGTCTTTTTTGAGGTGTGTGAGTGAGCTGCAATAGTAACCAAATGGATGTAGGAAGTGCAATTTCTGCTCAGAGCACATTAATATTGTTGGCAGTAAAAAGATGAATGAAGCTGATGAGTAATTGGTATTTTTTTACTTTATTTATTTGGATTTTTGGATATTTTGTTTCAAAACTGCTGCAAAACGCAACACATGTAAAGTCTTTATTTTTATTTGGTTTTCATTCCACTGAGACAAAATCAAACACTCTTTTGGGACAAATAAACTGGTTTATTGATTGATTGATCATGGTGCAGCTATGTTATGTGCACTCCCACAAAGATGACATGTTTGGTGGTTTAATTCTGCTTTATCTTAAATTATTTTCATTCACAATTTATAGCCATAGATCGAGCATTTGAAAATAGAAGACTTATTTAACATTTAATGAGATACAGCAAAGAGTATGACTGTCATGCTTTATTGGTCGATTGCATACACGTGAAGACAGTTGAATATCAAACCCATCTACATAAATAAATGCTTCTGTTTTTCTGAGCAATGATGGAAGAAGAAATCCACTCAGCTTGCTGTGCTCCACAAATTCCCATAAAGGCTCAGTGTTGTTCTGGTCTGGTAGCCAGAGAGGCCATCTCTGGGTTCATGAAACCCCTCTTGAATTTGTTTAACGATGCATTTGAAGGCATCATTGGAGACATTATGAAAGGAAGTGTTTGCTTCATTGCTCATAACGACTCCCACCAGTCAGCTGCAAGGCAGAGCAGCAGATATTGTGGGTGAAAGCTTTCCTGCCGTCTACTTTCCAAACATGATGTGAATCAAATCAGACGCAGTGATCAGTTTTGGTGATCACTTAATTGTTCCCCACATAAGGTTTTTGTTCCCTGGTGTCTTTTTTTTACATACAAGGGATTTTTTTATGGCAGAAGTGCTTTAAGCTTTCAGCCGTTCCAAGCAAAGTGCACCCTGAACAGTTTCTGCTGAGACCTGGGCTCAGAGCTGCTGATTCAATTCTGTGGCAATCTTCAAAGCTGTACTTCTGTAGCATTCAGCAGCCCACTGTTTACCGTCTGTGCACCTCAGTCAGCGAGCTTTGGCTTGTGATCATTGTTCATCTTTATTGATGCAATTTTGTCATGTCTTTGTGTGTTATCATGAATTTAAGAGTGGAATATGAAGCACAAGTGCATTCGTTGTCAGTAATTTCATCATGAACATGACAAGGCATAGAAAAACAAATATGTGAGTTAAACTAACTCAAGTTGTATAAAAAATGGACACTTGAGAAACATGATCAACTGGAACATATAGTTTTTATGATATTGTTGTTTTTCTAAATTTAAATGCACTGAATTGTTTAAGTGGCATAAAAAATGAACGAATGAATAAATATAAATTTGATACATATTATAACATGTTAACTATAAATATAATTCACTAAAATAGCTGTAACTGTTTTCTTCTCTTAGAATGAGCCATTTATATCTACTTGCATTGGCTCCACATACAGATGCCAGTAATTGACACACTGTACGTCTAAGATAGATGTGCTGCAACAGAAGAACATAGTTGGTGCTACTCTTGTCAGGTAAGAACTGGAAAATGAGCAGTATTTACTACAACTAAACTCAAAGGGCTTTACATAATAAATTAAGACATGGAGAAAATAAGAGCGAATAAGAGCAGTGTGGACGAATAAAACAGCAAAGAGCATGTCCAAAACAAAAAGAAATCCCACAACTTGTAAATAATTAGGGAATAAAGGGGATTCATATTTAATGGCCACATTAACAACAGGTCTTAAATAATTGACGGTTACTTTGGGAAAATTGTTCCAGCTCTAAAAACATTGTGTTGGTAACTAATGTACTCGAAAGCTGCAGTCAACAGCATTGTTTGATTTCTTGATTTTGTTTAGACCATTTAGTGCTTCATCAACACAAATTAAGACTTAAAACCTCAGCACAAGAAAGCCAATGTTATGATTCACGCAGCATTCTGGGTGTTTTCCTGCTTTTTACTGAGAACCATGAAAAGTTCCCTTCCAATGAAGTTCCATCACCAGCAAACCTCCTTTCAGTGCATCCATATATTCACACCCAGCTCACATCCTGACAGTTATCTGGCTGCTCCCTTCACAGTTTTCTCTGCTGAAATAAAAACATTGTGTTTTCTGTTCCCAATAAGCTGCTGTGGCTTGTTCCTGTCTCTGTAATAGAAGGAGGAGGGAGGACATCTTAATTTGTTTGCTCAGCTTATAAGGAGTTATATTGGTAGTATAGTGTGTATTAGGGGCAAGTGATACCTGTGATCTGAGTAGAATGCTTTAATTTGAAGCCTGACTGCTCTCTCAGTAGTTTCCCCACTTTTATTACCAGAGAGAATGGATTTTTTTAAATGGGCTGTTTTTTTTTGGAAGAGCCTCCGGTCCTTGTGGAAATGAGTCTATCTGTCTCATTTCGTAATTTGCATGCTTTGAATAAATGAAGCAGCTCTAACCGTGTTCCTTTAGTGCAGTGGTAAATGTGTTTGCATGGACACTGTAGTTTATGTTTATTTGTCCTTTGCAGGCTCGTCACTGGGACTGTGAGCTCTGATCCTGCAAACATGTCAGCTTTGTTAGCTGGTTTCTTATTGTTAGCAGGAGATATTTTAATGCTATCTTGTTTATTTTATCAGGTGAAAAAGATAAACCGGAATTTTCCAGTGAACCAGCAGGTAAGATATTTTTTCTTATTGAGCTCATTGTACCAAAGCGGACTTTAATTTGACACTTTCATTCTATTCTTTAATATCTAAAGTGAACAGAGGCAGTTGTGTTTGTGAGAGAATGGTTGCTAACTATTGCAACACACGGAGATGGCTTGCATCATTAAAGTTCATCCACTGAGAGATGATCAGAAAACAACTTAAGTGCTTTCAGTCAGTTAGGTTGTCGTGTCATCTTTCAGTCAAAACTTGGAAATATGACAGCGTGGTGAGATGCTTCTTTCTTATTTATTAACTCTGGTTTTTTTCCACACAAAAATTCACATGATAATTCACTTTATAAATGAAACAGCGTGCTAGAGGCCTGTCCCAAATATTTGAATGCCTTATTTTTCAAACTCATAAAAAAAAAGTAAAAAGCAATCAGACCCTGGCTTTAATGTTTATGTCTATCCAACCTCCTTTTTTTAAAAGACTTACTGAGTTGAGTGAAACAACACAATGTTCCATACTCTCTGATTTCATAAATAGTTTGTAAATAACCAGGCTAATAGAGCTCTGGGAGCAATATGGGTGGTAATATA
>JBAMHV010000008.1:14891346-14901923 GCA_037177535.1 Pseudomugil gertrudae
GGGAAGTCTGGGCTTCCCTCCTTAGGCTGCTGCCCCCGCGACCCGACCTCGGATAAGCGGAAGAAAATGGAAATGGATGGTGTCTCCTGTGAAAAGTTTGCTCATTGTCCTGACTTTAAGAGAGTGCAAAAGATCCTGGAAAGCATCACACATCTTCTAACCTCACACAGTAAATGTTAATGAGAGACCTAAATTTAGTCTGCAGATGGTTTCTGTCTGGCTGTGAAAGTTTGGGGATGGACGATCACCTGGTTAGAGGAAATAGTCATAGTAAGCAGTAGTTGACACAGAGCAGTTTTCTATGAAAAGCCTTTTTGCTATAATTTCTACAGAATTAGACATAGTTTCATCTTTTAATCTTCTTATGGAGTAAAAAGACTTTAAGAAGAAAGGTTTACTGTGGGGAATTGCTCTGTTCAGGTAGATTAAAGACTTTCAGAGCACATTAAGTTTTAAATATCTACTAGAGTTAAGATTGAAGAAATGTGCAGCAGCAGTGTGAAAATGGCTTTCTTTTTCTATTTGTCATTTTAATTTGATTCTTTGAGAATTGTTTGGTTATCATTCTGCTGCAGTGGATAGTTTTAGCAGAGATGCTCACTGTATTATGTTTACTTCCTCACTGTGGTTTCACTGCAGAACAAAGATGCAGAACTCCTTTTGCATGACTACAGACGATCAAGACTACAACATAAAAACTGATACACATTTGAGTGTCTCTCCTGTTTAAATACTTCCATACCCATGACCAAACTGTTTTATTGGCTTGTCAGTGGACCAACATGATTTAAGTATCCACAATTAATGTCTCATGATACCACAAAACAAGACAGAAAACAAGAATTAGTAGTTATACGGAGGTCAGAAGGATCCCCTCAACTGAGAATGCTGAGACCAACGTTCAAAAGCTTAATTGAATGCTCTAATGTTCTGCACAATATCTGAATATACAACGTATTGCACATTTATCCACCCAGCAACAATATGCATGCTTCTATCACAACGCTCAGTCTCCACATAACATGCATTATTACAGGAAGACAGAACCTCATTTGGTGGAAAGGAAGTTGGTTTGCAAACCTCAAGAGAAGCTAAACTCAGATTTTGACTCATGCAAGTACTTTGCTGATGCACATAGTATGCTTTCTATTAAAGAAAGGGTATGCATATGAAACAAAGGTTATTTTAACGATGGTGGACATGCTGACAGTGTTACTCCCAGTGATGGTAATTTCTCTTTTAGAAAGGCTTTAATTGATTTAGGCTCATTTGAGCCTTAAGGACAAGAGTAGTTTGGGGTTTTTACAACCTTAGAAAGTGATAAATCATGAATGAAGATATTTTCTAGATGTTTAGTTTATGAGTTTAACCTGTATGTATTTGTCATGTATTACATAAAGTTGCACTATGCAATTTTCCGACCTTAAAACTGCATTCCTCAGCACAGCGCAGCTTCATAAACTGACCTCCTTGATCCATTCTGATCCACGTCATCAGACAGTATGGCTGGATCTATGACTGATCATCTGACCCTGGTGGTCTGCCGGCTTGGCCTGTACTGAACATCTAAATTAAGTGGGCTGATCCCAGCAGCTTTGTATCTGGGTGCGATCCTTCATATCCTTTTCTGTGGGGGAGGCTGTGCTTTGTTCCCAGGCATGTTGGTGAGCTGTGCACCATGGTGTACTTTTGTTCCAGTCCCTCTGTAAACCCTGTTGTCTTGGGTAGTAACTCTTGGATCTGGTCTGCTTCATCGCAGGGACGATTCATTGCAGCTGTTGCTGTTCCAGTTTGGGCCGCTGACATTTCAGTTCTGTGACCTTGTGCATGGCTAGGCTCACGCTGGTGGTCCCACAGATGCAACCTGGCTTTTAACACTTAAATATTTTACTTTTTTGTGCTTTGGATTGGATGTATTTGCATTCATTTGCATGTTTATTTTAGTTTATTTGAGTTGTCAGGTTGCTTACCTGTGACTTCCAGGTCCCCATGCTCATATTTTGAGCTACAGAATAGTGGGCTTTTACAGCGCAGATTTAGTATTTTATTATCAATGCACACTTGTTGTCCAGGTGCAGTGATTGAACCTGTGGCCTTCTCTAAATTTGTCAAATAGTTTAGACTAGTTTCCCTTCCCTCCCCACACTTAAAGTAAGGATTTTTTACCAGGAAGATTACCCTGCAAGCTGCTCTTTTAAATTTGCTTAAAGATTTTAAATATGGGCTGCATGGTGACGCAGTTGGTTAGCACTGTGGCCTCACAGCAAGAAGGTTACTGGTTCCAGCCTCGGCTGGGGGAGGTCCAACCAGGAACCTTTCTGTGTGGAGTGTGGATGTTCTCCCTGTGTTAGCGTGGGTTCTCTCTGCGTACTCTGGCTTCCTCCCACAGTCTAAAGACGTGCACCTTGGGGATAGGCTGATTGGTGACCCTAAATTGTATATAGGAGTGTGTGTGTGTGCATCGTTGTTTGTCTCTGTGTGTTGGCCCTGCGATAGACTGGCGACCTGTCCAGGGTGTACCCCGCCTCTCGCCCGATGTAAGCTGGGATTGGCTCCAGCCCCCCTGCAACCCCGTCCATCCATCCATCCAGAAAATGGATTTTAAATATTGCTTAGGATAGAGAACATATCTGCCGAGGCAATTCTTTCTGCTTATTTTTTCTCAGATGCTATTAGATAAGACACAATGTCTTGTTTAAGAACCATCATATTTTGTCTTATTTTTTTAATTTGATTTATATGTATCTGGAAGCTGAAAACTACCTCTCCAACTATTTAAAGCCAAAGATTTCACTTCCACAATATACAGTATCCTTTTTTTTCCTATCATTTATGTCTTCATTCATGTTCTCATTGCATCCAGACAGCGCAGGCTTAACTTCATTGTTACATTTTCCAAGTTGGACAAGATTTTTTGCTAAGATTTGCTAAGTAGATGTTTTATATTATAGTGATGGTATAGGAAATGTTTTGGCTAATTCTAAGGACTCTTCCATGAGGGTTATGTTTGTGTTAAGAGTTTGTCACCTCCTAATTATCTGATCAGTCTTCTAAACGGTCTTTCGCATAAAATGTATTGTTTCTTCTTTTTAGAAAACCTTTAAGCCCATCTTTTAGGAAAGTTTTTGTGAAACTTTTTACAAAATTTCCAGACCTTAGCTTTCACAGTTTTTGTCATATGCAATTTAGTTGCATTATGAAGAGAGGAAAATACTAATTGATAATTTATAGCTTTTTACTTGTAGTCTAACTCTTGTTTAGGAACACAAAGCTGCTAAAAGGAGCCTGTTGCTCCCTATGTTTTATATGACCTGACGTTTCTTAATCACAACAGTGAATGAGCGATTGTTTCAAGAACATAAGGTCTGAGACCTCATTTTAATTTATCTCAGAGCTCAATTTTCTGTTCTTTTTTTCCCTGTTTTTCCTGACCCATTATGTAATGCTTAAAATGTAAAAAAAGGATATATATGAAAAAAATCAAGAAAAAAAAAAAATCTTTTTTATTAACTCATTTGTTACCAGAACGTTTGTACTCCATGTCATTTAATATGTTGAATGTTGTTAATGGTCAGTATTTATCAGGTATTATGATTGTTTATGTTGAAAAGATCATTAGGATGCTGAAAAAGATTATGTAAGAGTTCCACAGTATGTATGGGTGGTATGTATAGGGCATCACAAAGTGTGGTCAGAAAATAAGAAAATATTTTTGACATCTTCTAGATTTAAAAACTTATTAAAAATCATGTCAGCTTTATTGTCAGCTTCTGCTGTAGATACAAGATGCACAGAGAAATCGGGGGTGGTCTTTTGAAGTGTGGGAGTTCTGGTAAATTCTTCAGTTTCCTGACAGCCTGATGGGTGAAATTGTTTCCCAGTCTGATAGAGCTGGCCCGTAGACTCCGGTATCTTCTCCCAGACGGTAGAGGCCAAACAGGGGCTAAGAAGGGTGAGTGAATTCCGTGGCGATGTTGACAGCTTTCTGGGTGACCTGAGTGCTGTACACATCTGTGAGGGAGGGGAGTGGGACACTGATGACCCTGCTGGCTGCATTCACTATCTGCTGTAGGGTCCTCCTGTTTTTAGCAGTGCAGCTGTCATACTAGAGAGCGATGCAGCTCATCAGTCAGTACTCGTAGTGGAAGTAGTCTCTGCTGAGTCTTTCTGCTAACGATGTGATGTTGGCTGACCAGGTGAGGTCCTCAGAGATGTGCACCTTCAGGTATTTGTTGCTGCTGGCGTTTTCTCTGCAGTGGAAACGTTGATAGATACTACTTAGATTAAGGACTTTTTAACAAATCGTCCATGGTGAGGGAACCTGCATTCAGAAACAAGGCCTATAGCTGACAGCGTGGTGCTCTGAAACAACCTAACATTAAAACCCTACTAAACTTTTTTACCTTAAAGAGAAATAAAGAGAGGAACATTCTCCTCTTTCTTTAAAATAAGATATGATAGAGAAGATCACTTACTTTAAATCTTTGGACAAAATGGCCATTTCATTGCCATTCACCAGCTCACAGGATATGAGTAACCGTATGGTGTACTCATTCAAGTTAGTTACAAAAGTTAATATCTTCCAGAAACTGTCACTTTCCATTCTGTTGGAGAAACATACTGCTGAGCATCAGCACCCATGACATCCTGGTGTGGCTCACATGCTGTACTGTGGCTGACAAGGACACTCTGGAAGAGTGGTAAATCAGCCGAGGACACAATAGAGACTGCTTTTGTTTCGCACAATCATATTCAGAGGTCAGTGATAATCAGACAGTTCTCATCCTGGGAACCATTGGATCACCCACCTGCCATCAAGGAGGTGCTATAGCTTCTTTAAAGATCTGCACCGAGAAATTCTTAAACATCTTTAACTCATGAGTGAAAACAGAGCTGATCTCTCATCATTTTTTCCCACTGTCTTTGGTTGGGAAAGAAGCCTTGTACTCAAACCTGTGCAGAAGCAGATCCAGAGGGATGGCATAGGTCAAAGCTAAAATCTGACTGACATCCTCGTGAATAAGCAAAATCTTTACTTGAGTAAACTTCAGACTAAGAGAAGTGAGTGCAACCTGTAATGTATTTTATATGTTCCATATTTTCTTGACGGTAGTGCAAGATTCATTCAACATCATCTCACCAACTGATATTATTTGTTCAAACTGTTTACATTTGTGGACAAAAGTCCACTAAAACAACCATATGTGTTGGCATATTTCTGTGTAGAGTTAAATAAGCAACAATGTTGAAGAAACACTGATAAAACTCATTTTTGGCTCAGTAAATGTATCAGTAAAATAAAGCTTGTGCAGTGGTAATTAAAGCCGTACACTGTAAGAACATCCCAAGTTTACAATTAATGATGGGGAGAAAAAAAGGAATGGAAATTTTGATTTTACAAATTTGACTTTTTTTATTAATTAGATGACCATTTTAAATATAATAATAAGTTAGTTATTTCCTAATTATCTAAACATCCTTTTTTAAAGGTCTTATTTACATGTGTCACACTTTTCCTGCGGTAACATCCCCCTAATGAAAAAATATTCTAGACCCTCCCCTGAAGATGTTATATTGGTCAGCATCATAAACTTTATTTAATTGTTTTATTTTAAATGAAAAGACACCAACTCATGTCAGCATTATAACCTTTCTGTTCTGAGTGTATTGTGTAAGATTCACCGCTAGGTGTCGCTGATGCGCTGTCATTTCATTCACCGTGGACTCCAAAGCTTTGAGAAACCACACAACCGTTTGAAAAGTTTATTTCTACCATACACAAACTGTACAACACAGCGCATATCTGTTTATTATGAAATAGTAAAAGTAATAGGAAGTTTCAATTTACAAACTACCTCAACTGAAAAAAAAGCATTACATTTAAATGTAAAATAAAAATAAAAATACAGTACAATTTCATATCATACTAATATCGTTCCACAAAAAAGCATTTCACATTACAAAACATCGAATACTAACAGGGAGAAAAATAAATATTATTCACAAAACTTCCTGAGCAAACAATGTGTGGTATAGGAATTAAATATAAGAAATTATAGATAAAGGATTAAGTTTAAAGAGTGTGACTCAGTTAATATTCTTTGAAAGATACTGAATATTTGGATAAAATAGGGTCTTGTTTTTTTCTGCAGTTTGGCTCTTTTGCTGTTCTTGAAAATTCCCAGGCTACATGTCTTTGACGTATTTTTGCAGAAATGAAAAAAAAAAGATATTGCTTATATAAATTCCTTTTTAAAACTGATGGATTAACCTAAAAATTGAGAGATTTAGATGTGTGGAGCAGTGAAATGACTAGACATTTCTTTGAAGCAACACATGGCCCTTAGACTTTAAGGGCCAAGTGTTGAACTGGAAACACAAAATCCTCTCAGTACAAAAGTGCAATCATTACAAAAAATAGCCGATTAGCAGTCAACTGTAGGTTTTCTATATGAAATGACATTTTCCTTTTTTATATTTAGTGACTAACGCTGGACTGCCTGTTGCCATGACTCTGAAGCAGCTACTGTTCGAACCTGCCCCGAGACTGTCCAAACTTTAAGACGAGTTTAAATGTTAAGGCCTGTCAGCAATTTTTAGATAAAACAAGAGTGGATTACTCTGTCCCCTCTCCATGCTAGAAAATAAATAAATAAATAAAATAAACACCAGACTTTTAATCTCAGTCATATCTTTAAAACCCGACTCTGAGATTGCAGCTACTGAAACACCGGTATTCAAACAGTCATCAGGAACGGGTCTTCCTATGAAAATAATTGTACTGTATAATAAATCAGACACCATCCACATAATACTGTCCTACCACAAAACATAGTACTTGTATATTTTTATGGATTCATATACATTTAGGCACATACTATATGCACACTTCAAAGTGTGTGCACAGAAGGCAGTTTAATATTTATATATTTTTTTTAAAAAAAGAGAAAGACATCTTGACAAAGTGTATTTGAGATTTTTGTTGCACTCCTCCTGTGGCACGCTTTGCAAAACATTCAATTCACCAAATGATGTTGCATTCTTGCTCAGTGTCACATCCTGTTTGCATTCAGCTGTTACTGGTTGAATAGAAAAAGGTACAGTACTGGTGCATTGCATTTTTATTATTATTATCTTTTATCTCGTTGTCTTGCCATACATTCAGTTTCCAATAAAGAAAGCAAAAAGCAATGCCTCAAAATATTGATGCTTTATAGTTTTGGTAAGTTTTGCTTTGAAGGGCAATCCAACTTATGATCTAATAACAGCAATAATAGTATAGGTTTTTCAACACTAGATGGCGAAAGTATGCCATGAAACTGGAATGTGTTTCTATATAATTTACAATGTGCAGAAAGTCAAAACAGATTTTTCAAACATTGAGCATTTACAATTTAGGAAATAAATAAAAAACTGAGGAAATAAATACACTGATGAACAAATATAATAATAAATAGTGATAATATAAGAATGACATGAACACATACAAATTAAAATCAAGCAAACCATACAAAATAATTAAGTGCAAGAGGGGGTAAAAAATCTCACCAGGATAAACATATCAAGTGAATGCAGAAACAGTAAAAGCATTACAAATCTGGCTGGTAATTTTCTCAGTGCAGTGTGTTTACCGGGAAATGCCAAACACATTTCCAAAAGCCTTGTCTTATACATGCAGCTGAGCCAGCACACTTCAGTAAAATAGAGCTATCTAGTGCCATGATCCCAAGTCAAAGCAACCTCTTGGTAGTTCTACAGCTTAAACATGGATGCCCTTAATAGCCTGTTTGATATTATCCAAGAGGGCCTTGCACTCTGGAGAGTATTCGTGCTCCGAGTTGTTGTACATATCTGTTAATGTGTTCACATAGGCTTCAAAATTATGCTCACTGATGGGTCCCTGCAACAAAAACAAGTTTGACCATTAGTAAAAACAGTAAAACAGAATGGCAATTTGAAGAAAATGAGTTTTCTTTCAGGACAGTTTTGATATGATGAGCTGAGGTTTGTAGATAAGGCTTACTGTACCATTTGAGGCAGCTGAATGTCTGTTAGACTGTTGATGAGAGCTTGGCTAAGGCGAGCAAGCTCCTTCAGAAGGCTGTCATTGTGCTGTTCGATCATCTTGTTTTCCTCCTCAATCGTCTTCAGGTTACATTCCATCGACGAGATCTGCTTTCGGGTACAAAATGAGAGGAAACTCATCAAATGAAATGAGCCATGATCCCAAACTGTTGTTAATGTAAACTTGTGGGAATAAATATTTACCTGGGTTTGAAGTTGCATCATGTCTGCTTCTATTTTCATGTTGGAATCATTGAGTTCCTTGATTTCGTGATCCAAGTGTTGAATATCTTCTTTGTTTTCAACACCTGTGTTAAAAGAAATCTTTTTATTTGTCATATATAGTAAGGGAAGTACAGATGTTTGCACGCAAGTAGGATATAGTAGCTCACCGCTGCTGGCTTTCAGTTTGATAGTCATCATCTCTTCCTCTGAGTGCTTTTTCTTGATACTCTGTGCGTTCAGTGGACAACCTGACAAGCTGGTTGGGCAGGTAATAAAATAACAACTTTAGTGTGTAGAATCTCACTAAACGAACAAAATTTTGCCACAAGACAGAGATTTGAAAAAGACTGTAGCTGTCGTTGTGGAATCTGACACATCGACCAGTAGTATCGTTTAGCGTTAAAATGTACGACAGACAATCTCACCTTCTGTGAGTGGCAAACACATTATTGGCGTGTCCAAGGCCATTGCAGCCAGGCAAGGGACAATGGGGCAGTTCCTGTTTATTGGCTTTCCAGGCAAAGGGCAGCCCGTTGATGGACGATTCCTTCTGTCTTTTGGCAGCAAGTGGACAACTGCCTGCACTGCGGTGGGATGTGTATTTTCCCGATATATGGCCTTGTCCGTCACATCCAATTACTGGACACCTATCAGAAAGACAGACAAAGAGTTGCAGATATTAAAAAGCTGCATACACTACTGAAAAATTTAACAAGCTTGCATTTAGTTACATTTGTTGTGCTGCGACTGAAAAAAATCACTCAACTGCACAAAAAATATCAAGTACTTTACTGTTAAACAAACAACAAAAAAAATATCTGAGATCATTAAAAACAACCTCTTTCAATAAATAGACCGGAAGATTTGTTAACCATTAAGTTGATTAATCCATCCAAATGCTGATTAAAAATAAAGTCCACAAAACTAGAGATGGACTCAAATAATCGCATTAACTATAAGTTACTAATCCACTAAAACTTGGGGTAGAATGAGTGCACTGCTCTGCTGAGTGCATACATTTTGAAGTGAGTGATATTTGTGCCTAAAAAAACCACGAGCACAACTCATGCTGAATATCATTAAGAGTTTGTCAGTTGCATTTCCAGGTCTGTTTTCTGCAGGTCAGTAATGGAGTGACATGAATTACAGATAATTGTCATGTTTCCCCTCATGCGAAAGAATGTAATTTGGAGGTGGCTAACCCGTTCTCTTATTGATAAAGGTGAAAGGTCACCTGAGATGATACAAATGGCACACATGCTGTAGAGTGCTGCCGCAAAAAGCTTGTTTCAGCATTTTGTTACCAGATAGCATGGCAGCACTTAGAGGACAAAACAACACCAGTCCCATTACTTACATCTACCACAGGTAGGTAGCTTGATGCAAGCCTCCCAGACAATGGAGGCATGCCATATGGCCGACTATTTACAATAATCTAGGAACATTTGCTACCCTCCCCCTTCCTCTCCCTTTCTCTCTTAATGTGTATGAGATCTACTCCAGTCTAATTCCTAAGCTCATGGCCTTGCATTAGTAATTAAAAAGAAAAATCTGGGCCCAGATGTATAAGTAAACAAGAGCTCATATATCTGACTTTGGATTTAAACTGCAAATCAATTACATTATTCTTTTTTCCAATAACACTTTCACAGACAGGAGTGATTAATGCAAATGAGTGCAATGCCATCGGCAATTCAACATTTTCTTGATATACTATAATTATAAAGAAAGCACTCAGCAAAGAGTGATAAGCCAGATATTCCATTCAGAAAATAGGGCCAACACAAAACCCTGGGAAAATCCTACAAAAACATGCTGCTAATCCTTCAGAAAATAATTCACTAATGTTGGGGCAGGAGAAGAATTATTTTCTTTGTTTAACTTAATGGCCTGCAGGTATATTGCACAAAAGCATGACGCAGTTACACTATGTTTTCCTGTTATATTTTGAGGCTAAAAACATGACAGCAGGATGAGGACAAAAATCTCTTACTTAAGCTCCTGCTCGTCTTTGTCGTCCTTGTTTGGTGTGAGCTTCAAACCTCCTTTTCTGGCACGTGGACATCCTGACAGGCTGGAAATGGTTGGAGACAGTCAAATAGCATGAAGGAAACACTATTGATAAGGTACACGAAGAGCTAAGATTAGACAGTGAATGTGAGCCTAATGGATTTCCAGCTGCAGATTTATACAAATAAATGAAAAGTTTTCACAGATAGATAGACAGATAGATAGATAGATAGATAGATAGATAGATAGATAGATAGATAGATAGATAGATAGATAGA
>JBAMHV010000008.1:14902023-14930162 GCA_037177535.1 Pseudomugil gertrudae
TAGATAGATAGATAGATAGATAGATAGATAGATAGATAGATAGATAGATAGATAGATAGATAGATAGATAGATATAGTTGAATCTATGAAAACAAGATATAAAAAGTGCAGCATGTTTGCAGTATAAAGTGAGACTTTCACCATCTGCTTGAACATTTTGCATCTGACAAATACATTTCATGCTCAGTTGTGATAATTTTTCTCTGCTACCTTCTGTGCGAAGCATAGTTCCCAGTCACATGTCCAGATCCATCACAACCAGGTGTTGGGCACCTGCAGGTTGAGAGACACAGACACCAGGTGCTTTTTACAGCAAAAGACTGCGAGCAGAGCTGCGGATCCATGCTAATATGCAGAAAAGTAGTACAAATAGCAAAACGACTCCATGCTAAATACATAGAAAGCTTGCATGATGTGCAGTAGGAAAGAAAGGGAGGGACAGAGAGGAGAGGAAAAGGAGAGAAACCCAAGCTGAAGCAAGAGGAAGCTACCGAGTTTAATGTGAAGAAGCCTTTAGTGCAAATAACAGTTTTCAAAACACATACTTTAGTTCCTGAGAGTTGGCTGCCATCAGTGATTTGAGTGTTTTGTCAGCCAGGGGACATCCAGACACACTAGAGAGGATAAAGAGCTAAGAGTCATTTTAATTCACTCTTTGATCACAGTTGAATTAAATAATCTTAATACAATGTCTCAATACATATTTATACAAAATTATCTGAAAACACTTCCTCCACGCAAGAAAGCTCTTTCTTGTCACAGCATTTTAAAAAGGTGTCATGTAATATAAAACTCCACCAACTACAGTTTGACAGGTTTTCAGATAAAACAGTGAACATAACAAAATAATAAGCACACTTTCCCTTGTCTGTATATCTTCTAGCTGGTGCTAATGAGAGTGTAATTAATTACAGTACCTCCGATGTGATGCATAATTCCCCGTCACATGGCCGCTGCCGTCACAGCCCGGGGTTGGACAGCTGGATGGGAACACAAAGCATTTATTATGCAGATTACTCCACTTCCCACAGACTTTGCCAAGCTTGTACTGAACCTTTCTTTTTACACTGAGAACCTTATTTATGGGCATTGAAGAGAAACGAGTTAGTACAGCAGGAAGTTTAGTAAAAACCTATGATCACGTTTGGTTTAATAATGTCTCTGCGCACCACTGAGGAGATCTGATGGGAGGGGTGGGGGTGGGCTGTTCTGCAGAAACTACAGGATCCTACTTTGCTTGTGAGGAGACCCAGCCGAGCATGCACTCTAACTACAAGAGTCAAGAGTTGTGTTAAGCTTGTACAGGACATACAGGGAGAAAACTCACTTTTAAATTGAAACAATTCTTCTCCACATGAACCTGCAGACATACCAGTTACAATCATGTGTGACACAAGGAGTTTAATGTGTTTAAACTCTAATATATAAGCTCAAACTAATGAGTTTTAAGTGCTTTGACCCACTTAACTCAATCTGCTCTATGGTTTGAAATTGCCATTTTTATTATTAATACTGACCATCTGCCAAGTAAAAGCAAAGATCAGATTACACATATTTGCCTGAGTAAAGATGATGCAAGATGTTTCACTGCCTGACTCCACATACCTCAAAAGCTCTTTCTTTGAATCTCGTAGTAGCAGCTTGGCTTTAGGACTTAACATACTGCCATCTCCTTGATAGTGTTGCTCCTCCAAGGAGACCTGATCATAATCCTCATGCTGAGAAAGACAAAAAAAGATTGTTTTAACTGTCCTAAATGTCAAAACTCACTCTTCAATGACCTAAGAGTGAATAATTATCAAATCCCTGTGTAACACTATTAAAACATTTACATGGGTAAGAGTGCAAGGCAAAGAGATTACTCGTATGAATACTCCTACTGATGTAAACTATACATCAATTTTAAGTCGCACTTAATCCAGAACATGTTTACGACGTGCAGCCACGAGGTTTTTCCAACAGACAAGATTGCTTAGTTACCAGATGTTATATATTATTTAAAATTAGGACAATGCGATCAGTCCTCATATGTACTACAAATAAGAGCCACCTATAAAACAAAGAGAGCCTTTAGAACCCAGATTATAATCCATTAAAAAAACAATTCAAGCAAACCCTCTGGGCAACAATGCAGAGAACTGATTATTATCCATCCTCAATGTGAATATGTTTAATGCTTTCTATAGATAAAGAGATCTAACTTGGACTGCTGCTTGGTCTTTAAAAATCTCACCATAAATGCTCTTACAAGCATTGTGTCAATCAATGAGAAGTTTATGACACGTTCCTGTTTTAACACAGTCAGTGCAAACACTGAGAAGCAAATCATTTATTTTGTTGTTTCTTTTTGTATAATCCTGATAGAAAAAACTACATTTTAGGTCATTTCAAGCTAGTTTTTAACATAAACTTTCAATAAATTCCACTACTTGAGTATTTCTAGACAAAATCTGATAATATCAACTGCAAAAGGTCAACTAATAATTATTTTTACTTCTTTTTCCTTTCTAGATTGCTGTATGTATATATATGTGTGTGTATATATATATATAAACACACACACACACATATACACATTTGTACATCATTGCATCCACCACTCATAAGTTTTTAATAGTGTCAGCTGTTGTAATTTATTTATTCATTTATTTTTACCTCTTTGTCCAGTAAAATGTGTGCTTTGCTGAAGTTGATGGGGATGGGACTCTCCCAGCTGTCTCTCTCACTCAACGGTTGGTAGAAGGCAGGGCTGATTAGCACACTCCCACCTTTGGCCAGAGTGGACTCCGGAGGACACAAGTCTTCTGGAGGCATCTTGGCCGGGGCTTTTCCATTCTCCTTGCACTTTTTCATACTCAGGTCCAGGGTGCCGTTTTCATCCACCTCTATGAGCATGTCCTACAGGTGCAAAAGTGAAATATTTCAGAAGTGTAACCTGCTACTGGAGAGAATAATAAGCAGTTTTGCTGCAATGTGTGTTTAAATGTTAGAACAAGGATAAAAATTCAAGGCATTTTCTAATTACACTCACAGGAATGTAAATAAGCCAGCAAGATGCTTTATTAATATGACAGCAGCGATATGGTAAACTTGAACCCAGCAACACTTTTCTGTAAACATGACAGGTGACTTAAAACACAGAGCAAACAAATAATGTATTTAAACAACGCATACAGTGGTTATCTCACCCCAGACAAAGTACCAAACTAAGCCAACGTTAATTCTGCTGAACACAAAAAAAATAATCACTGGTGTGTAGTTTTTCTGTGACAGCTGTGTCATCTGTTTTCTAGGACGCACAACCAAGATGGCAGCTGGAGTTGGGAGGGGGTAGGGGTTGCGATGGTTTTAGGTCATCATTATTATAGCAAAAAATTAAAAAGCTTAATGTGCCATAAGTTTCCCTGGTGACAGATGTGTTTGTCGTTTTTGTGCTGAAACGCAAAAGCATGATGACTTTTGGCTGTTTTAGGGTATTAAAAGTTGTACCTCATTAGATCCAGAAATCCTTTTCCATAAATGAAACCAATTAATCCATATGTTTCATTAAACCCTGATATCATTATTATTTGCTCTATTTTTTTGTACGAAAGGGAATCCTATCAATTATTAAACAGATTATTTTCCTGAACATTGGATGTGGCTGTCCAGTTTAATTACCCTGTGATGTGATGATAGGTGGGCCATAATGAAAATCACATTAATGCAAAAATTAAAGGTTGTGCTATATTTTGTTTAGAAAAATACTTATCTCTGTATAATGTTAACTGCAACTAAACACTAAAAGACTCAGAATATATCTGTTTTCTGTAATACTGAGTAATAATAATCAAATCTAAGACCCTATAATTGTAATAAACTTATTACCATAGTATAAAGGTTGACTGCTTAGTTATTTTCATATGCAGCATTTTATTTTATAATATACTTATGCATACAAGTTAAAGCTTCCAAAAACATATAACACTCTAAATATGGCCTCTTTTAGACGTGAAAGCTGTTCTTCAATTTGTATGTCTATCCAAGACAACTAAGCTGTAAACGAGAACAGATGATTAACTTGCTAACACTGTTTTATTCATTCAGTGGGCTGGTACCTGGTACAGGGCCACATTCTCAGTTCAACAAGCTGGGAGACAAGGATCTGTGCTGTGTAGGTGTGGAAACCTTGAATCATCTACAGTACAGTGTGCATGTATGTAACCCACAGAATGTGATCAATATTAATCATGAAGAGAGTGGATGAGTTGGGGAAAGAAAAAAAAAGTTGAATACAATGCCATGTTGGACAAAACAGTGGATGAAATTTTGACTGCACATATTTCCATAAAGGGTTCGGATTTTGTGTGAATTAAACTTTTGATATGTTAACTCCTTAAGCTGATTGGTTTAATCCATTAGGATGCTTTTAAAGACAATCTTGTGTAGACACACAGCCTATGTTGGATCACATTACTAAACAAAATATCCTCTGCCATCTGTAGCGGGCAAGATGAATTTTCAGACAACAGTTCATGTATTTTACATGCCAGCTGATGTAGAAACAAATTACAATGCCACATGTTTTATTAAAAAAAAAAGAAAAAGACGAGTACTTGTAACTGGGAAAGAAAGGCAGATTCTATTATGTTCTTCAGTTGTGATTACACAAATTTTTCCTTGTGTGCATTAAGGCTGTATGAAGAGCAGATCTCCTTGTTTAAATGCTGTCTTTGCCAAATCCCATCTTTTGATGTCTTTTCTTTTTATCAATGTTCCTTTAAAATGACCACATTAAGCACTTTTCCACCAAGCCTAATTTGATTACCTTTGTAGAGGTTGCCAAGGGCCGACCAGCAACAGCCTCCATGTTCTTCCGGTAACGAGTGGAGAGGTTAAGGATGGCAGCTGTAGCTGCTGCAGCCTGGAGACCATCCTCCTTTTTAAATTGACTCAGTGGGCTGTGCTGACCGGAGGCGGGCAAGCGACCACCCAAAGCACCGATGAAGCCAGGATACTGCTGAGGTGCTAAAAAGCAAATAATTACGAGACTCTTTTAGTTACTTGATCATCAGATGTTTAATCTAAACATTACAAAGATAAAGATATATACATACATATATACATATATATAAATATGTGTGTGTGTGTTTGTTAAAATTTGCGTGTTGACAGAAACATCTGAAAGAAATCATCAGTTTTATGACAGTTTGATTTACAGTTTGTTAAATGGTATAAACCATTAACCTAAATGTTAAACTTACAATCGGGATAATGGGATATTTCCTGGTCCTGGCTGGTCCCCAGAAGTGGCTGTTTGCCGAAGACCTGCGCATCAAAGCTTGCGTAATCAAAGCGAATTCTGCTGTACTTGTCCATATCTTTTGAGAGGCTAGTTTGCAAGGCTGCTACTGGATGAGAGAGCCTGTAGTTCAGCTGGTTCATCTCAAACTTCTTTATCAAGCCAATGGGCCTAAAAGCAAGACAATAGAAAAAATATTTATATATGCTGCTCAAAAACTTGAAAGAAAGGTCCACAAGTATGAAAAAGGAATGAAATATGACATTGTGTTTATACATTGCGGGTGCCAGTGCTTTTGTAGACAGTCTGGGATCTGATGTGTGTTTTAGATCCACAGCCAGGTTGCCAGACTAATTAATATAGTGGGAGTGGGCATACTGCCCATGATATATCCACAGGGAACAAAGAGTTCTTCTCTTTTATTGTCTCTAATAGAGGAACTCACAGAACCAGCAACCATTGCTTAGGTCTGTTTGGAGAGCTTAAATTAGACTGTGTGTTCAGCTGGGATCAATGAATGAAAATATTCCATTTGGACTTCTTAATAATAATAGTCTTAATCACTTTTGTGCAAAAGCTCAGATATGAGTTTGCAACTTTGCTGCACTGCAGAGCTGGACTATATATTCTGTTTGCATATGACTACACCAAAAGCAGCGAAAAAACCCAAACCTTATCAGGCAATATACCTTGGTGAGCGGTCAGGCGTTTGTCTGCTCTTCAGGTTCTCGTCCTGAGGTTTGGAGACTTTCACTGCAGCAGCAATGGGGCAACCTGAGAGACTGTTTAGGTAGGAAACCAAACACGTTAAGCAATACTGTAATAACTCTATTTAACAGTATATAGGTTTTCTAATGGCTTATTGGTGTGGATGTACCTCCGGTGGGTGCTCCGGTTGCTGTTGACGTGTCCCCTTCCTGTGCACCCGGGTGTGGGGCACTTTAATACGTTCTCATGCATGGCCAGAACTGAGAGGAGGACAAGAACCAGACAGAAAACATAAGCCTAGATAAGACTATTTCCAAAACAAATCAAGTTTGAAGAACTGAATGGTAGTAAATCTATGTACAGTACATTTTTGAAATGGAAGATACTTTTTATGTATTAAACGATGATTTAAATAACTGGTACATTAGAGAAATGCTGTAATGTGGCATAAATGTAAATAGCTTAGCGCAAACAGAAGCGAAACAAGACAGCTGATTATTTTCTTCAAAACAAATGCGTTGTTAAAGGTCCGCTCTGTATCCTTAGAAACTTCCTTTCTGTACATATCCAATTAGTTTGTAGGAGTTGTCTATTTATTTTTGAATATGCCGTTTGCAAGCCCTTTGATTTGCAAATACTGCCTCCAGACTAAGAGCATGTGCTTTTTTGAAAAAGTTAATTACTTTTTCTGTTCCTTTTGTAACATTACTGTTTAATGTTGAATGTTTGTTGAGTTATACTGAAATGACTTAACAATCGCCAACATAGGGAGAAAAAAAACCAGAATTCAATATTCAAACATTACAACACATTACGGGGAAAGAAAGAGAAGAAAATCCTTTAGGTTTATTTGAAAAGTTTCTTACTCATCTTTGAATTGAACTAAATGTATAAACAGGGCTTTTTTTGTCTTTGTGCACATGCTAAGAGGATTTCAAATTCTGTGGTTGATTGTAAATGGTAAAACTGGCAGTTTTGTGGCTATAAATCATTGACTTTACTGTGTTTGTGTGTGTACACAGAGCTGTTTCTGTTACATACTCTCAGGGGGAACTCTGACTTTGTGAGGACACCCAGACAAACTCCTGTGATGTGGATACAGGCCAGTCACATGACCAGTGCCATCACAGCCAGGTGTTGGACACTTTATATCCTTTTTATCAGTCCGTGGAGAATCTGTGAAGACAATAACAGAAGATTTTCCAGTAAGCCTTTTTTTTTCCATATTGAAGTGGAGAAAAAGTGTGACACGTAATATATTTGTAATGTCCTGAAAGTATACTGCATGCAGGTCGCCAGATTGAAATATGATTTAAAGCCAGATACTTCTTTCACGACATGCATCAATTAATCTGTCATTTTAGTTAAGGCTGCAGTTAAACACAGAGCATCCACTTCTTAATGCCCATCCATCGAAAGATTACATCTAGGATTAAACATTTATCTGCAGTCATTTGAAGAATCAGAGGGAAACATGAGAGGTACTTTAGGAGGATTTAAGACTTATGGTCATGGTTAAATATCCAGTTGATTCCTATCAAAATCCAATATTCTGAGTAGCACCAATTCCATAAAAAATGTTGTTCTTCTTTATTTTAGTATGTTTATTTATTACTTCACTTGTTGCCAAAATGTTTTTAGTCCTTAAGAGGATTTCCACCCTCTGATTCCTGCAACCCCCCGCATATGCTTCTTTTATTCTTTTCAATGTTTTTGAGCACCCAATCTTCCAAATCACAAGCAGTCCATTTGATTTAGATTGGTGAATGTACATGTGTTTTTCTTTAGATCTAGCAATTTCCTTTACGTTAATACCTTTCCCTCCGTTGTAGCTAAGTCTACTGTCCATGTCCATAATCCTGTGGTGCCGTCTCTCACTGGTCATCTGCTCCATGAGGAACCGGTCCATCTCTCTGTAGGCGTTGTGCAGAACCTGTCTCTGCTCTGTCTGCAGAGCGATGGCCTGCTCCAATAGGCTTAGGTTCACTCTCCCTCGAGTCATCTCAAGGCTTCTCTCATGGAGGCCCAGAGCCCAGCTGTCTAGCCGTGGTGGCCTCTCCACCTCTGCCTCCCCTTCGCTGTCATCCTCAGCATGGAGTAGCCTGTACCTTAAAGCTTCAGCTTGAAAAAAACTTGCTCTACCCATTGCGCCACTTAATTCTGGAAGAGGCTCTTCTTTGCCATGGCTGTTCCTAACTGAAAGGTCTTCAGACGCTCTGGAAGGGCTGCAGTTTGAGCTGTTCCCCTTGGCAGACAGAGACACAGGCTCCCACTCGGTTTCCCTTATGTCTTCATATTGACTCTGTGGTGATGATGCACCGCTCATCCTGTCCTGGCTTTGGTTGTCTTCTTCATTATTAAAAAGTTCTTCATCATCCTCTGTCATTAGAGGCTCACATGTGTCCAGCTCACACTGAGGAGAGCCATCAGATGTAACTTCAGACCATCCAAGTGAACTGCTGGACTTGGCTGCAACATCAGGGCAGCCACTTTTAGAAGACACTCCATTCACTGCCTTAAAGTTTCCATCTAAAACAACAAGACAACACGTATTATTGTGTGTGCTCGAGTCTTCAGCATAACAAACTTGTTCTGTTTTGCCCTTGTGTCACACATGATAAGAATTGTATGTTCTTGGTAATCTGCAAATCCTTTAAAGGTTTTAGATTTTATGCTACTTCACTATGAATTATATCTTGAGAAAAACATGTTTTTAAAACCATCTAGAGGATTTGTAGGAAAACATGTTGCTTTGGAAATGATGAGCTACAATCATACGGTTGCAAGATCTTCCTGCAATTCTACCACATTTCTGTGAGTTTAACATGAAACCTAGAGATGAGGAGCACAATCGCTTCCCACTTAGTTGTTATCTCCATTTGCAGCAACAACTTAATTTAGATTTAGAAATAGATTATGAAAGGATTTGCTGTGCACTGGGCACAAAACATCAGTCTTTTTTACATATTAGTTATGTGTATTTATAACTGCAGGATGAATAGAAACATCTTGTCATCTGACAATCCGGATTTTAAAAGCACACATTGATGTTTAAAGGCATGAGAACAGAAAAAAGTGAGGAAGATCCCTGAAGACGCAGATGGAGAAAAATCTCAAGCATGGAGATAAAAGCAGGAAATCTTTGCAGCATGTTCTGTGTGTGTGTGTGTGTGTGTGTGCGTGTGTGTGTGTGAGTGTGGAGGGGGTGTGAGGAAGCTGGTTTAGGAGAAACCAGCCATACGCTTCACTTAAAAAAACTGACAACTGAAATCTAGTTGTTAGAGCAGTTAGTGTTGAAATCACAGCAGTGATCGATTTAGCAAACAGAATATTTAACGGAGGACAAATTACAGTTATTTTCATTTGATTTGTTTTTTATTAGTGTTTTAAAAGTAACCTGAAGTTATTTTTATTCCTGGTTCTGTGCATGCTTATGAATAAAGTCAGAGTCACTTCAATCAGTAGTAAAAATCTAAATGAAAAGTCTTTTGTAAATTAGTCTGATTGAAACTTGAAATTTAAATTAAAATAATTTTTTCTTTGTGTTTTTTTTTTATTGTTGAAATGAAATTTGCATTATGTGTGTGGTTTAGGATAAATAATCTGATCCAAACCTTTCAGTATTCCTCTTCTACATGTCTTTTAATGCCCACATAGATGTGATGAGCAGGGAGCAGACTAAGCGGTTAAACATTTTATTTTTTGTCTGCTCTATTTTTATCGATCTGGTTGGCTGAATATTTGAGTATATAGTTGATTTCATGAGCCATGATTATTTGAATGTAATACAATTATTACAGACATATGGAGAATTCATATTTAGATTATAAGTTTAAACAACAATGACATAACATATATAATATATATACATATATATTATATATATATAAATATAATTTCTTGTGCTTAAGGCACTTTTTTAAATCTATTGTGGGTCTGACAAAGCGCTATTTGACATATTTTTATTAAAGACTTTTGGAAATCTGTATCCATTTCTCTTGATTTTTGAAGCAATTTTAAATAATCCCTTTTCTCAAGCTTATTTTACTAAGTGCTCTCAATAATTCAATTTGCATTAATATTTATCTTTTTTTCATAAACCACAGTCTAATGTACAGCAAACCACAAGATTGTGGGAAGGCTTTACATTTTATCCGTGGGTTGCGGTTATCCCTGAGAATCCATCTAAAACAACACTTTATTAACACTACTAATCATATTAAGTCATAGTCAGTGATTAACAATGGAAAGCTATCATCTGGATTGATTCAGCAAAATCTCTTTTGATCCTCCAAAACCAGTCAAACTTATGCTCTATTAAAGCTCTTTGCACTGTGAGGGTTTAGACTTTAACTAGGATGGACTGGAGGTCTATATCCACTTAAGTAGCTAGACATTAGAGGCCGAACCAAAAGTAGGATTCAATAGATTGAGAAGATAGATAAAGATGGATTGTGTAAATCAGATCACACAGTACAGATGACGATAAGGATAAAGAATTACCAGAAAGCTGTGACTTATTAATGGGAGCAATGCAAAAAAAAAAAAAGAAGAACATAATCCTTACAAAAGGGGCTTTAAAATCACAGGCATTATGTTCTGCTTATGAAACTAAACTAGTTTTTATATTTGCAGTGTTTTGTGGGTTACTTAAGTTGAAGGTATTTGGCATGCCTGGTTCCTCATATATTTTACACTTAACATTTCAATATGTCACTATTTCTCACTGTGGGGGGAAAAAAATCAAAGAAAATGTGTCTAAAGGCAAAGCCTGCTAAATGAAGAATTAAAGCCAGTTACACATATTTACATCTATGAGTGAAGCAACAAGGGTTTTTGTTTTCCATCCAGATGGACTCCCATGCCTTACACAGCCGTATTCAGGCAGACAAGCACACACACACAGAAGTGCAGCGGGGGGGGGGGGGAGAAGAGATGGAGGAAAAAAACTTGGATCCCTCTGGTGGTTTGTGTGTTGGAACAGGTGAACAGTTTGTACTCCAGAATAGCCATTACCAGCACTCTGCAGCAGGGCTGCAGTTGGCTGGAGTTGAACGCACCGTGGCTCAACCAAACAAGAGGCTTATTTTTCTCCCTTTTTGTTAAAATGCAGATATGACCAGCCTCATGTTAGAAAAATTCTGTCTGCTTCCAATCCACTTTTCCAATTTTTGTTTTCGCACCAAAAGTACCCCCCTCCCGCACTAACAGCTAAATATATTCAGAATATGTTTGTAAATGTTCATATTTTTATGCTACGTTTAATACGTTTTAAAATATCGGCTCAGTCTTGCTTTTTTAGAAGCATCTCCACTAAAACAACTACTCTTAATAACAGATTTAAATGGAAGAAAAAATTGTGGCAGTCAATTAACGATAAAAAGAACAATGTCTGAACTGTGGGTAACAAAAAGAAAACCTGATGATACACAGTGAACTTAGATAATTGTAATGTAATATGAACCCAGGAAACAAATAAATTCCATTTCCAATGAATCCACACAATTCGCCGAGCTACTCTCCTGGTCCATTTAACTACACACATGTGTACTATAATGAGCTGTAGACATTATGCCTAATTATGTATTAGACTGTGTTAGAGGGCCTAACAAAAGCTTTTGAAAGGGACAATTACGTTTGTTGCTTAGTTACATCGTTAAAAATATACCAAATCAGCTCAGATTATAGTGGATGAGAATGCACATGTACACCGTGATCATTGTTGCCAAAATGCACAAAAATCAGTTCATTAGAAGAAAAACAGAAAACATTTTTGTTTGTGTAAAGATAATGTCACATGGGAAAATACAACCAATTTTAAACTGTAGTTGATAAACTGCTCTTTTAACCTAAAAGAAATAAATAAAATGATTTTTAAAAGCAGCAACAAGAAACTCATTTGTTTTTGACAATAGGCAACTTCAATAGCATTTGATATAAATGACTGAAGGAAGTTTAATTTAAATCCAAGTGAACTGATGCATGCCTCTGTTCAGGTTTTCATTGTATGGATTCAATGTGTCTGGAGTGGCTATTGAAAGAGGACAGATGAAGGGTCTGAAATCTGGCCCCATCAAAAGAGGGTAAAACCACGCCAAAAATATCATGGCAGATCAGCCGTCAAACTTCAATTTGTGGACGTGAGACACAACTAATATGGACCCAGCAGTATAGTCTTTCACTTTCACTGCACAATGACTGCGTCTGCTGGCTGATGGCAGAGGGAGGGAAATATGAATGCAACAGATGGGATTTTAAAATTCAGCGTCAATTGTTCATCAAAACAGACAAAACAACAGGACATCTGTTTACCTGCTGGAGTGTCAATGTTCCTCAGCTCTTCTTTGTCCTGTGGCAGTGCCAGGTCCTCGCTTTCCTCTTCACATGCCTCGCTGGGGCTGTAGTGGCGGGGCTTCATCAGCAGGGACTTTCTCTTATTGACAGGGGCACCCTGCACCCCTTCCTGAGCACTCCTCTTCCTCGCAACAGACCCATATGTGCTGAACAAAAAGTAAAGCAGGGTCAGGGGAGGCCTCAGGTTGCTAATTTTAAAGACCCAGCTATGAAAACTCAAGTCTTTTTTTTATGCGTTATAAAGTTCGACCTTCCTTCATGAATCACATGTAAAATCTGTCAGTTATGAAGACACACACAAAAAAAATCTTTACGTAATAAGATCTTACCTATGCGTCTCAGTGATGCATTCTACCCGCGCTGTGAAACAAAAGATATCATGTTTATATTTCCACCACAGCGGCAAAGCATCTGTCCACGTATTCTTCATCAAAGGTTCAAGGCCACTCACTAGTTTTGGGATGTTGTTAATGAAATTTTACAAGGCCCTGTGCATATTTGTTTTGTAGATAATGTTTAGGGGTGATATAACCTGGACCAATACAAGCCTTTTACCACAGATTTTACAATACCGGTGTATCAGTATAATCAGTAGAAGGGTTTAGAAGTGGACTCTTCATTGATCTGAAACGCTTCTCATTCAGTCTGCTCGTTCTCTGGCAATGCAAAAAAGCTGCTCATCCTTTAACAGCATTGACAACATGATCCAAAAGGGTAAATCAGTTTTTTCAAAAGCCTGTATGAATCTCATTCACAAGTTTTACCACTACTCTCCTTGATTTCTATGAATTTCCACACGTGGTAATAGCTCCAACATCAGCAGGAAGGATTTAGAGGCGCTGAACACTTACATAATAATGACACGTTCAGTTTAGAGGTTTTCAATCACACAGTATATACACACTCCTTAACTAATTTGAGCCAGTGCAGCAATTTAATGAAGTTATTCCCCTCTGAATAATGAAATGGTGATGCAGTGCTCTTCAGACCGGTAAGATAATACATAAAATCGACAGTTATAAAGTTGGATTGTTGAACTGATACCCCTAACCTGTGGTGATAAGTGGAATGTGTGTGTGTGAGGGTGTGTGTGTGTGTGTGTGTGTGGCTAAAAGCATGTTAAAGCTAAAATCTGTACTCACCTGTGCTACCATTACATGTGCTTAAGGTTTGCTCCTCACCTTCAGAATCCATCTGTAAGTAAAACATCACATGTGCTCTTAACACACTGAAAGAAAGATTTAAATTAAATCAAATCATTTGTCTTATTTTTATTGTCATTTTTAAAATGAATTTTAGAGGCTTCAACATTTTGTAGCTTATTAGGGATTGTTTTTCTGGTAAACCGAGAGTCACTCAGAGTCATCGATATATTTTTGTTTACACCAACATTGCAAAGGGCTTCTAACACGAGTAATATGTAAACACACAGAGGACATTGTCAGGGAAAAAAGTTTCAAAGGCGTGTAAAAACATAATGACACCAAATAATGACATTTAAGTACAGATAGCACCACACAGTGTGTGTTTAGACAAAAATAGTTGCTAAAATCCATCCACTCTCACTGGCTGTTGCTTGTGGATCCCAAATAAAACCTATTAAACATAATTATTCCAGGCTGATGGTGGCGTATAGTGGTCACAGGCCAGTGAAATCTGTGAGTCATAGGATATGCTGTTACTTTTCCCTGGTAATGGGAAACATGACTCCTCTCTCTCGTTTGCTGTTGTGATTGAAGGCACTGACCTGTCATACATTTATAATAGGGGAGCAGGTGTGGCAGTGATGGACCTTAATTTCCTTTAATAAACCTTTTATGTGGCACACTCTTAATGCCACGCCGGGCCCTCAGAGGTCCTGCTCATAATAGGTTCATTACTTTTGATTACTACAGCCTATTGAGACAAACAACTCCCAAACACTATAGATTACATTCTGTAAAAATGAATGTACCTCATTAGTTTGAAACACTTTTTCACACAGACATGCTTCAGCATTTTGCTAGAATTTGTTTGTCTGAAGGTAAAATGTTGCTTTTACAACACACAGTTTGAGATTATAACCTGGGCATTAATCAAAGTTCACATTATGTTATCAGCATATGAAAATATCACCATCAACTCATGATATAGACAGATTTTTTTATGTGACATTTAAACAATGTCTGTCTTAAGTGTTTTTTTAATAGTTTCATTTAATTGAACTAGTTATATTTTTGTAATCTCCTGTTTTTTTTTCAACAATATGTCTATAATAAAACCATGAAGCTGCTTCAATAATAGTTGGCATAAAAATCCCACATGAAACATCTAAATTTGTGTAATGATTTGACTTATTTCGCAGTTTGTTGTTACTCTAATTTAAAACACAAGCTTATGTTTTGATATTTTCAGGATTAATTGCAGAGCAAGTGGATCTTTCCTTTATTGTTTTTCCCTTTTTTGTTACTTGTATGTGTATATGCAGGACTGACTACAATGTAGAATTACATTATCTTTATGTAAACCATAAATGATCAAATTAGGAGAAGAATAGTTTAAATTTTGAAATAAAAAATCGGAAATTGCTTATAATTCCTTGTTTATAAATAGGAGCTTTTTCTTTTCTTGCCATATTACTATATTTTTACTCGATCTGTTGTATTAATTTATGTAGGCCTAATCTTGAATCAAATTAAAATCCTGAAAGTAACATTTTAACATTTTTTTAGCTGAAGAAAAACAAAATCTGCTTTTAATTTTTGCTTAATGCAAATCTAAAAGAAGTTTGAATATTAAATATGTTTCATATTTAGATTTCTTTGAGCGTTGGTTGTGCTATATTTAGTTTACATGGAGTTTCCTGTACAAACTAGGTCTGAATAATTAATTTATTTGATCCGATATGTTTGACAAACTCTATCTGTGTTAAAACATAAGAAGCCCTTTTAACAACTTTTTAGAGCTTCACTATTTTGGATGTGAGGTGATGAGAAGGATTGCTGAGGCCTCCGGGCCACCACTTAGCAACACCCCTGATTATAATTCTTTACTTTGTATAAAGTTCTGCACCACTTCATCTAATGACAAAATATTCATTTCATTGTGGTCAGAGGTTTTTTTAAATATGCTTGAGGTGATTTACTTTTACATTTTCACCATTCCTTTCATTTACTTTCATTTATATATGCTCTTATATGTAAAGCCTTCTGTTATCATGCAGTACTTTTAAATGTTATCACACATATACTTCTGCTGCAAGGTTAGCCGTGCTTCTGAGTAGTAAAACAAGGAAATCTTGGTATATATTTCTGTTGCTCCAACAGGTGCTGAGTGTTTACAAAAGCAGAATAAACTGGTGTAATAAGGTCCAGGGGGGGAGCTTTTGTTTGACATTCCCTAAATATTTCTTTGTTTGTCTTTTTTTCCGTCTTTTCCTTTTTTTAATTCTTGTGATCAAAGTATTACACATTTTACATAGTGTTTACATTTACAGTGGTATCAATAAGCATTTTATTGTACACAAATCAGCAACTGTCTTGCCGTCTCTGAGCACTAATGAGGAGATGCTGGATTTGATCACAAATAGTTATAGTAGGTTATGTTTTACCAGGAGAAATACTATAATAAACTAATATACTAATAAATTATTAGCAATGGTGTTGTTCCAGCAGCATGTGTTCATGTCATTTTGAGAAAATGCTCTAAAAACAATGAATCTCAAGTTTTCTTTTTCTTTTGCTCTAAAAATGTGCAGTTTCTCTGACCTGTATTTTATGTTGTGTTACATCTAAATGTTGTTTAATTGGTTACTGTGATATACAATCACTATCAACAATGTTTAGGACACTCATCATCAGTGTGTTTAGCTGAATATCGCAGCTCATTGTGACAAGTGAGCATTAGCCAAAGCATCTGGCAACATGTAGCTCAAATATATATTGCATTTCACTGTTTTTCATTGATTCCTATTCATTATTTATTCATTCTGAAATTCTTACTTAAATCCTACCTTAGTGAGTTTGTTCTTTTACAGGTAAAACTGTAGGACTGATCTTGAGATTTTGAGGCCTTTTGATAAAGAAAATGGTAAATATCTCAAAACTTTTAAATGTGGTTTTAAGGAAACTTTTATCAGGCGCATCTGATTGAAACAATATTTCAATTGAGACTGTCCTCACTTTCTAAAAAATCAGATTCAGCAATACCTTTGAAAGAGAGTGTTATCTGCCAGCCACCCACATCTCTGCATAAGTAAAAAAAAACATCTGTTTGTGATCCCTGCGGTCAAAAGAGCACTGACTTTCCACCACTTACAGAGGCATGCTACTTATTTAAACTCTGTTACACAATCATTTACACCTTTTCCCTCTAAAGAAAAACTTATTTTGTCTACTTTCTGTTTGGAATTTCAGCTCTGTCTGCCATCTCAACAGATTATTTACCTTCGTACGCAGTTTTCCAGGCGCTCTGCAGAATAAGATGCCAGATCCAGACTGTTCACTCCGGCTGATGCTTTCACGGTTCTTATCTCTCAGAAAGCGATCATGTAATTCATTATCTGTAACACAGGAAAGGCTTGAATGTAAAATTTCAGCTTCCACCATGAAACTTCTTCATACAGCAGAAAAGTTTAATCTCTAAAGCAGTTTGTTTTGTTTGTCTTGCTATTTGTTTGACATGGATGTGAACACACGGTAAGAAAGAGGAACAACCATATTAATATCTAACATGGAATAAGGAACATGATGCAAATTGATTGCTTGACAGAGATCAAATTGCTCGCTTCTAATTAATACAAAATATCCAAGAGGGAAAACAAGCATGAACACAATGAGTACATTAAGCCTCTTCACTTCACAGATCTTATTATGGAATTATTTATTTCTGTTAGCTCTGAGAAACACACACACGTGTGCACGCACGCACACATCTTCTTAATTATAGCTAACAGAGCGTTTCCCCAGAAAAACAAAACTGAGGGGAAAAAAAGGGGCGGCTGGGGGGGTATTCACTCAGTTTCATTAGCATATGAAAAAAGACTTAGCCTACTACTATTCGGGCCGGTTCGTCATCTGCTGAATCATATTCATACCCCCCAACACACACACGCACACATATACACACACGGCCCAACATAAATAATGCTTCTCAGAGGCCTGTTTCCCTGCGAATACGGCAGATTTCTCTGGGGAAAAAGAGGCAGCCTGATGCTGAGAGTCTATGAGATTTTCTATCTGTTAATCTGGCTGCTAACTGTCCTTGAGCCCAACCCATTCCCCCCTAACCCCATCTGCTAGCATTCCCACCACAGAAGAGAGAATGGGCTGTGACTGGGGATGCAAAAAGAGAGAGACCTTCCCCGTCCAGCAATCATGAATAACCATTGCCTTGTCCCATTATCAGAGAGCCTGGATCCAAGCTGAGATGGTGGAGAGCAAATGTGTGTAAAACACCCAACGCTCCTGACATTACTCTAACCATGCTCTTACATTTTGTTGTGAGTGATGCTATTATTATTATTTTCATATAATGCCTTATTAATACGCTGCAGCTGCTGTGGATATTCATCACTGACCTTGAATCTTTGTGTCCCCCTGTTCCCAGCTTATCCGTGCACTTGGGACGATCTCATATAATTAACACAGACATTATTGTGATGGAGTGAAAAACTCTGCATTGATACCTCATCTTGAAACCAATAAAGCAGGCCAGAGTAGCAAAGTAAGATTCTGGAGACCATAAAATTAATTACATTATTTACATTTCCTTTAGATAGGGGGTACAGGCGAGAAGATAGAGGCAAATGAGATTACACAAAATAAGATTTCAAAATGTCAGTGCTGCACTCTCAACCAACCAACTGTTATGATTAGATTACTCTTTTAATATAATTACTGTCTAAGGCTGTGTGTGGAAACAATGCATACATAAAAAACAGGAGCTATGTATTAACTGATTCCCATCCTTTTCTCTGTGAGTCTTTTTCTCTTAACCTTTCTTCAACAGTATCATTTTGAATTATAGGGAACGGATGGGTGCTCTGTGCAAGGTCACTGTCTGGTGTATGTACTCACCCCCTCCCCTCTCTCCTTGTTTTTGTTTCCTCTTCCAGAAGCACACTGAGTGAAGGGTTAAAACTGGAATGGATTTAATTATGGAATGAATGGAATTATAATGCGCCTGCAGCAAGTTTTCCTCCTTATTTATTAAAGCAGCTGATGGGCCAGGTTTGATGAGCCACTTCTGGCATAATTGAGTCATCACACAAAGAGGGTTCCTCGCATTCAGAGTGGTTTTATCAGCAGCAAACAGACCTGATTACTGGCAATTACACTCTGATCTAGGGGAAGGAGAAAAAAAGGGTAAATGTGCGGGGTAACTTTTGTGTTTATAGTTTACCCCGGGAATAATTTTCACATTAATTTTACATGCTAAGTGTTTTCTGTTTATGTATAATAAAGAGCAAACGGCAGGAGATGGGACCTTTTACTTTCATATTCCCTTGTAATGAAGGTCTATGAGGATATATTTAACTGATCACAATTCATATTTACCCCATAGGAGGTTTGGCGCTCATGTGGAAAGTGAGCTCAACGTACAATCTGTTTAGCTGAAGCTGAAAGGTGAGGTAGCAGCAATATACCTGCTTGGAAAGCGCTCACAACTATTTGGTGGAAAGCGGAACATAAGTGATTGCTTTTGCAATTTTTCATTGAAATGCAAATGGATTCACAGAGAGTAAATTAAGCCTTGGTCAGAGTCTGAAATCAACTTTTGTTCAGAGTATTTAGATAAACAACTTTTCTTTCTCTCTCAATGTGTGTTTTTTTTATGTAACCATGGAGCCATCAGACAGACTGTTCCTAAAAAGCAGCTGGACCGTCCAGGAACTGAAAAAATACATTTAAAAAGTAAAGTTATAAATGAAAAGAAAGTTAAAACAGCTTAATTCAAGTCTAAAAAATATTTTGAAACTGAAGTTTGAACTAAAAGTTATATTTGTTAAAAGAAACAAAGATCTCCAGCCTATATATTCTGTGAAAAATAACCCTGCAAATTCCTGCAAATACAGAAAAAGCTATATTTTAATTTTAAAAGAAGATTCTGCCAACATTTTATGAGCATTCCTCTGTGTAATAGAGGTTTCTGGATTCATGCAGACACAGGCAAATTCTTGAAGTCAACTGCGATTTCAGAGATAACAGCCTCACAGCTACCCTGACGGCCAAGCAAAGTGTTTGTGCCTTTTGCCAAAGAGTACTTTTATAGAGAAGCGTATTGGCATCTTATCACTTCTCCAAGACAGAGATGCTTCAATAAAGAAACAGCTCACAGAATTCTTAACAGACAATTAGGAGCCTGGCTAGCCACTATCGCTTCAATGATTTGTTATGATGGCATAACTACAGGGGAAACTTGTTATTGGACGCAGTTAGCAAGAGTCCCATGAAAGAGTCAGATGGTGACACCTTTGCCGAGGTGATTTATGAATCTTGTAATCACTTTCCAAAGTCACCCCAAAGCCTTCCCTCTAAATTGAGTTCATCTGGAGCCGGACCACACAGAGGCACCAAGTCCAGATTGTTTCTTCTGACATCAAAGAGCCAATTTCTGTTTTTTTGACCACATTTCTGGTGATTTTAGTCTCCTCATCTTCTGAAAAGAGACTAGAGGAGATGCTATTTTATTTTTGTGAATTTCAATCCAATTAGGAAAACCAAAATATTGAGACAAATAAATTTGTATCCTCTTTCACTGCACCATCCATCAATAGCGTAATAAATGAAGCAGCAGACAATTCATCCATTGGCAAGACTCCAGCTTGCCAAGCCACTCTTATGTTAGCCTGAATCTTTAAATTCTATCGCGAACATGGTTTTTCAAACCTGTCTAATTTGAGGACAGGTGTTTGGGGAAAAAGAAGTTCCAGCCCTTGTGCAACAATGAGCAGAGTAATCCTACTCATTGTTCTTGCCCGAGGTGCCCCTTTCATGGAGGAGGTTGCATGAATGCTACCAGGTGGTCTGCAATTTGAAGAAACGTAGTAACCGTTCCAGCTAATCCCTCATCACAAAAGGCAGGTCTCTAGTGCTCTGGGGCTCTCCTTGGGCAAAAGGAAAAGTTTACCTCAAACACACAGTGTCTGAAAGGAGTCAGAGACTCGAGCTGTGATTCCTAATCAGATTGCGCTGAAGTGAACAGCTCGCATAGCAGCTGTAGTTTTCCCAGGGTTAATTACCTTTCACTGCTCTCTCTAAATGAGTCAGCTGTTCCTGTCATTAAACAACTCCACTCTATCTCTGCTCCTCTGTCCTCCTCACACATGTGCACATGTGCACATGGCTGTGCATGATCACACACACACTAACCCTTTTGCATAAAGAGATGCACCTTTCACCCATTACTTTGACTGTGATAGGAATGTTGATCAACGACTTTGAAAGCATCATTTATTTGGATATTATTTTGACTTTGATCGATATACTTATCAGTCAGCGGAAAACAAATGGAGGTTGCTGGTTTATTTTTTCTCTCTTTTTTTTTTCCTTTCTGATTTTTATGCATACAGAAGGCAGTAGTCCCAATACACCTCCCCTTCCCTGTTACAGAAGAATAATACCAATCTGTCAAGGTCTTATTCTAAACAGCTCCTTTAGTACTAATTAAGTGCATATAGGAAGCAAACATGCTCACATATGTGCACACATAAACATGAGCATACGAACATACACAGAAACATGTGGATGCACATACATGCAGTCAAGCTCAGATATAGTTGTGCTGTCATCAATTCTGAACAATCTGTCTGCTTACTGAGCTCAGTGGCTCAGGATATTGGGGAGTTTTAAGTGATTTTTGCCACTGTATGGTAAAATCCCTTGGCCACCTGGATTACAAACTCTAGTCCTTTAACTCATGCCAGTATAAATCCGTGTTAACTCGGATTTACCTCTGGCATATGAATTCTCAATCTGCGTAAGCTTTGTTTGGAATGAGTTGAACATAAGTATTTCATGTGGTAAGGATGCCCAGTGGTGAATTCCTATTTCTGTAAAACACATGGTGGCAGATTGTTTGGGACTAAATCAGTTATCAGAAAAAACTTTAAAAGCCTAAAGACGTGTTTTATTGAAGCTGACACCACTACAGCCGTTCACATCCAGGTGGAAGTGTGCAACGCTGCATTGTGAAATCCACGTAACCATGGTGACCGATATAAACTCAGAAGGGTGCTTGGTGATCAAGAGTTTAATCAGATTCCTTACGCCGAGATTTTGCGTTGCTTATTGTCAGGCAAACATTATTTGCTCAGTTGTTTAAACACAAGTCCTGGTCTGCTACCAAAACGATCATGACAAAATAAAATATGGCATGAGCAGCCTGGAGGATCTAAATTAAGTATTATCCAATCTCTCACACTCATGCACACATAGACACACATGCACACTTCGGGGGATAGCAGAGTTAAGCCAGACTATTTTGTACTTAAAAGGTTAGTGGGTCTGTTTTGTGAGTTTGATCCATGCTTGCCAAATCAGCAGATGGTCCATGAATATGATTATATGCATCAATAAAAGGAGTAATCTTTGACAAAATGTAAATTTGACTTAAGTCCAGGGTTTAATATACACCATGGACTTTAACCCACTTTCCAGCTTGACAGTAAAGCATGATAAGCTAATGCACTTGAAATTTATACAGCAATGTTTATTGTTCTGCTATTCTGCAGAGACTAAAAAGAAGTCAGAAAAAGGGTTAAAAATGTTTAAAAATCTTTCTGTAAGTTGTGATGCAACATCTCCTCACTTTAAAGTGAGGAATTAAGTAGTTTAGCATCCACTTTCAACAACAAGAACCTTTCTGTTTTGTTTTCTCTGTTAAACTTTATATTTAAGTCCTTTTTAATTAAACCTTTGCAAAGAACTGAATAAAAATGTACTCAAAAATCAACAATAAACTATCTATTAAAAAATAAAACAGAAAGATAATTACTGTCTTGTTTTGGTCATAGTCATGACCAAGTCATAGTGAAAGAAACCTTCATATACGCAGACACAACGTTTCAGAAGCCTTTTACAAGTTAACAATGATAAAGTAAAATCTAACCCTGAGTATCATAAAACAGCATTACTGTTATTGACCCGGCCATGAATTTACTTATCTAAGCCTGAGGCTTACACAGCACAGCACATCCCTACACAGACAAACACAATCACTTGTCTCCTACGTCTAAATGCTCTCACGTTAACATGTCCGACAGGGCAGAATTGCAAGCTCGACTTACCGTGCCCCTTTTAGCCTTTGTTTTGCATCTCGCGGGGACATCAGGGGAGGAGATGGAGCAGAAGGATATCGAGGTGGGGTACAGGGTATTCCAGAGTCTCCCTACTCTAAGAGCGTGTTTGGTTGGTGTGTGTGTGTGTGTGTGACTGTGTGTGGCTGTGTGTGTGAAGGGACACTGTGATATTACCCCGAAATGCTAAGCTTTTTTTTTTTTAGCCTTTGTGTCATTCACTTAACAACCAATCTCATTAGCTGCTGGGTTACAATGGGCTGAATTATTTTCTGTGTAAATACACTACATTGTGATCTTCAAGGTAAGACCTCTGAAGGTCTTCTTAATTACATAAAAGATAGAGTCACCTAAGAAATAAGGAAAAAACGCTGTTGCTACTACTAAAAAGAATGACATACAGCAGCTGTGAAGAGTGATTTATACATCCTGATGTTCCACGGTGAAGAACATGTTAATGTGTAATGATAGGACCAGTTAAAGTAACATGGTGATTTACAAATGTAGCCTTGATAAGACTAAGAAGGAATAGATGGATGATGGATGTGCAGTTCAAATCCAAATCAGCTTTGAAAAATGTGTGATTTTTTGGAATACATCATTTGATAATAAGTGATTGAATAAAACTATATGTGTGAAACTGATTTTTGCTTTTTAACAAATCTCCCATTGCCGCACTTATTGATGCAGACCCATGAATGCCTGCTAAATGTAACTATTGTAAGTACTTGAAGTCATGACAGCTGTCTATAAGCATCAGGGACATGTCTATTGGCCAACTTGACCCTTGTTAGAAAACAAAACAAATACAAAAAGAGAATACTGCAGCCTGGGACTGCCGAGCCGGGTCACTGGAGATTTTCCAGACAAACGCCGCACAGGGGAGGGGAAGGGAGGGGAGGGGAGGAAGAATAAAAAGGACAGGCTCAGAATCTCATTTTAACAGACCGCACACAATCTGGGCTCCCACAGAACTATCTCTGCCTGACCGCTTTCTATTTATCCCTTATCAGTGTTTACCAACCGCTAGTTTTCTTTCATTCACACTGTGAGGCAGTTCTCTTACTATCAGTCAACAGCTGACACCGTGGAACAGCCTCAAAGGCAAGAGGAAGGGATCAAAACTAAACCAAAGCTGTTTAAACAATACAACAGAGGAAATAAATTCATAAATCCTAATTCTTCCCAACCCACAAGGGTATAAGCAGATCCTTTATAGTTAGGCCAACAAACAAAACCACAGCCAATGAGGTACATTACAATCAAGGTAAATTCTGAAATATATTTAGAATAAAGAAAGGCAGAAAAAAAATCCCATGTAATATTAATTGGGAACATTTCATAGTCTTGCCCTGTCAAGCAAATGTACATATTCACTAAAAGGATTTTCCTGCTGTCTTTTTATTTCTTTTCAAGAAAATCCCACTTGATTAAACATTGGTAGTATTTTTAGATCATGTTGTATATTACAAACCAGCTAAAAAATATTAAATCTTCTATTCCAGATTCAAACATTATACGAAGACTTTAAGAAGCAACGATGATCATTAATGGCCAAGTTTAACAGTCTGGTTTAAGGGGAAAACTTTTACCAAGAAATAAATAAATAAAAGCATTTTAGCTGTTATTGATTTATGTATTGAAATGTGATTTAGAATTAAATATATATAATAATTACCCATTGTATTTTTTCATATACATTTAATAGTTATTTATGCAATATAATTACAATAATCCTGATTTCTATGATTAATTCCTGACACAATATAGATTATATATTTATACAGATTTTTTTGTAAACAATATAATAGACTTTAGAAAACTACTTTTTAAATGTAATCATACGAGTGCTGCGGAGAATAAAATGATCAGATGTAATTCACACTGTTGCTTTCCATGTTTTCCTGTAGGACACATAAACATCCCTGTTTTTCTGGAATACTGTTCAAAAGTTAAGTAATTAATTACATTTATCCTTTCACCAGCTGCTCAACAGCAGATGGATCATTTCTGAGACCTTGTTGAATTAAATCCACATAATTCATTTTGCTGGATTAACTAACTGAAGTTTGAGTAGGGAGAAAACAGGTAACACAGTGAGCAAAAAACTAACATGTCTGCGCAGCTCTATTTGTTTGACCCTGTTATTTACAATGTGGCGACCCGACGGCAACTTACAACTAAAATAGGTGCTAACATTTTCTCATATGATTCTGAACGTTGAAAAACTTTTTGGGGGTGTGAATATATAAAAAAAAAACATATACAAACTCAAATGTCTAACACAGACATTTCAAGTGTTAAGCAGTCGTGTGAAGGGCTTTTTGTAAGTATGGGTTCATGCATATGCAGGATTTAATTGAGCAGCAGGTACCATGGACAGTTCCTGTAGACAAACAGCGGTAACATTTATGTGTTGTGTAGCAACTAACATCCCTGTGCTTTGAAGAGGAGGGTATGGAGCGCAGAGGAATAATACCTCTTACTTATCACTGCTTTGCCACACAGACCTGCTACAGCCTGTCCTGCTTTTATATAAAAACAGTGCTCAGGTGCAACTTTGAAACCTTACTTACCTTTTGTTTTGAAATCACTTCTAAAGAAGAACTGCAAGAAATGTTTTTAAGATGTGGCTCTGACACAAAATGCTATTTTTCTAATGTCTTTTTTTGGCTTAATTTAAGTCTCGTATGAGATTTAAGTAATGAAATGACTTCAGATCAAATTAAAACATAACAGGGTGGCATGTTGATGCATTTTACAACTGAGCAAAATCCATATTCATCATAAGAAAATGAGATAAAAAGTAACGTGTATAAAAGACAAGGCAACTAAATTTCTATCAAATTTAACATATGTTGTCAGTTTGTATGAATAGTCAATCTGACATCGTACTAAAATATATTTTTACTCAAAGAAATATACATCTGTTCCCCTGCACATTAACACAAATACTGAAAGAGTAAAAATATATTTTAATCACATTCACAAACTTTATTCTGAACCCTTTAAACTTCCATTTTCCGAAAATCCTCATTTCTCGCAACAAAAAAGGGCCATATGAGTACATTTCAGTCTTTAGCGTGCGGCTAGTTTCTTGTAAATGATGAACTTTTTTAACCAGCCACCATCCTCTTAAATCAATAGTTGCTGTGGAGACAGTTGAGTGCTTTGACCCCTCACAATTTGCTCAAAGCTAAGTCTTGCTCACATCTGACATAAAAGTTCACTTTGTCACAATTATACTATCGCTCTACATTCAACATCATTCAACATTAATATATCGTTTTTTTAAAACTTTTTTACAGAAATCAAGCAAATGATAGAAATTCAGGCGAGAACAAGTTTCTTTGCTTCGACTGAATTAGTACAAAACGAACATCTGCCCCTTAAAACTATAAAACAGTAACAGATTTTGTAGATTATTTTGGTGTTGGACTATATTTAGTGTTTAGCATACAGTTCTCAAACTTACAGTACATAGCAAACTACAGAGAACCAGAACAGGATGCAATAAAATACTTGGCTGACTGCTCAAACATGTTATTGGAACACAGAGTAAATGTTTAAGTGCATTAGGCTCTGTGGTCTTGTATGTACAGCTGTCACTGTCAAAGCCACAGGCAACCTGACAATGCTTTGTCTCTACACACAATACGAACATGTGTTCTCCTAAGACTAGCTTATACATGCAAATGCAGTGAATCTAATCTAGGTAGACAGTATCTATTGCTATCGGGATGATCAAAACTAGGTCATGCTTCTCAAAAAGCAGTTTGAGCCATTTAATCTCCTCTCAAACTGTCTGAAACCTGGACAGAAGCTGCGCTCGCTTTCCAGCAAAGAGCGCTGGTCTACATCGGGCAGACAATGTTTCATCATCGGAGCAACATTTACTAAATACTTCCTGACACAGTTTTAAAGAAATGTCAGCTCACTTCAATTTTAGAGTCACGTGAAAACCACAGAAAACAAGTTAAGCGGCTGAGGAAATCTGTGTGTAAATCTGGATAAGTTTTGAACACTGATGAATTTCAGCTGCTGTTTTGGATTTGATTAGACAGAATCTAACAGCAAAAGCCTTGTCATCCACATAAGCGACACAACGTATCAGTGATGCTAAATGCTGACCAAACTGACAGTATATTAAATAAAAGCAACTTTGACACCAACCTAATGCTGTGATCCAAAAAGTTTGATTTTCTCCCAGTCTCTTGATAGCTGAGCTGGTGCTGTGGCTTTGAAAGGTAGTCCCCAGGAATATGACATACTGTGCCTTTGACAGCCTCGAGATAAGCACCTGCGTTCGGGTCCCTTTTTACGTCACACCTCCCCATTCACAGCCCTTCAACATGATGCACATTTGCACATCAACAGCCACCAACCCCCCCTCCTCGCTCTACTCCCACATCCGCAAAACACACAAACATGCACACAAGAAGGCAGATGCGCGCACTAGCCTCTACTCATGCGCGCGTACGCTCGTAGAGACACATGCACAGGCACCACAGATTTGTGTGCGCTCACCGAAGACACATCCTACATGCAGGCAAGCTCACACATGGACACATGTACATACTCATAAGTGATTTGTTCAGCTCACTTAACCTTATTTATTTGTGGATCCTTATTTTATGTCTCTCAAAAAATAAACTTTCACTTGCTTTTGTCGTAAGACCAGGGCATATGCCCTTCCAAGCTCCTCATACATCACTCATCATGCAAATGAGAGGGAATGTCACTCCTCAGCAGCAGATGGCCAGGGATGATAACAATGGCTCAACAGACCAGTTTCAATGTCTGAGACTTTATCGCTACGGCAACAACCAAAATAGATGATATTAAATGTCTGTGAATTTTGATTTCCCCCCTTTTTTTAAACGTTTATACCTGTCACACGTTTGGATGTTTTGCCTGAGATTTTCTATCATGAGAAGTCAAGCTATCAGTAAAAGGCAGAGACCTGGAAATTATTTTTGGTGACTACAGAAAGCTGCTGCCCTGCAGTTATTCAAGTAATTAGGTGTAATTCCTCCCTGTAGGCCATGTTAGCCTCCTGAGTTAGCTCATGCGTTCGACAGGCCTGGATAGAGACAGGGAAGAATAAAAGAAGAAAGGGACCCAGAGAAATCACAAATGCAGCTTTTCAAACACACCACACCCCAGCCAATGTGATGTCACCCTGCATCCTGCTGACTCCTGTTCATACAAGCCCCCATAGCAGAGAGTAAACAGTGGAAGCGTTTAGCAAACAGGGCCAGATTACAATGACAATGGCAACCACACTTCTGGGTGGAGCCTGGGGGCGAGGGGGCAAAAGAGGTGGGGGGTTGGTGTGGCTCAGGATATAAAATAAGTGATACCCATGAGGGTCCCCTCCCCTCCTCAAGATCGGAGCATAGCCCTTCCCCAGGCTAGGGGCCACCCAAACATGGTTCTGTGGTGGGGGGAGGGGAGAAGAGGGAAGAAGAGGGGGGGGGGGGGGGGGGGGGGGGGGGGGGGGGGGGGGGGGGGGGGGGG
>JBAMHV010000008.1:14932530-14950446 GCA_037177535.1 Pseudomugil gertrudae
GCGCGATACCCCATAAAAGAAAAAAAAAAAGATATATATATATATATATATATATATATATATATATATATATATATATATATATATATATAAAGTGTGCTTGGTTTAGGGGTCCTGCATACCATCTATTATATCACTGCTGTAGTTTTCTTTCTGCCAAGGTCTCATAATCATACAAACACTGTCCTCCTCCTTTGTGTTTATTAGTTTGTTTGCACGCTATTAATTCAGCAACTTTATCCTGTCTGAGTTCTCTAATGCCCTTCCTTCCACAAGCAGTTCTGTACACCAGTGCATAAAAGTTAACTGTTACACACACCAGTTGTCTACACAGACACGGATTTAATAATTCAAGATATTCTTATATTCTTGGTCTAACACTACAATTAAACAGTTAACCAAAGACCATGACTTGTTTTTCTTATTTACTGCATAAGAGTGCTGCATTGTAACTAACCTAACTAAGATCCAGTTTTACTAAATATGATGGGGAACCAAGTTCTGTAATTTGTTGTACAAATTAGATGCACTGAGGTCAAAGTTCACCTTCTTCCAATCGTTTAGTGAAAAGCATCAACATGTATTGTTCAGTTCATCTGTTCTGCTGAGGAAAAAAGGCCTATAATTTACAAGATGAATATATACAACTAATCAAGCAAACAACCAAATCTTGCATTCATAGAAAACTATGTCAGGTTCAAAAGCCTAAAATGTTGGTTGAATTTAGATTTAGATCACATTCTTCAATATGACTGCAGGTCTAAATCCAGGCATCTAAGCGATTACATATTTACAGCTCTCATCTGAGATTATCTGATTGCTTACATTTAACAAATCGATTCCTGACTGGTCACTCAATATCTTCCCTTTCATAGGCTGGGGGCTGACTTTATTGTGCCTTTGAAAGGTTAGGTGGGAGGCTCTGGGTGGGGGGTTCCCAGTCCATCTTTTCTAGTCAGGCAGGCAAACAATGAAGCAGACACGCCTATAAATGGTGCAATAGGAGCTTAGATTTTCAGCCAAAAATGAGCATCTAAACAATGGTAACAGGTGTGTATAATATGTGCTTTGATAATGACCTTGGTGGATGTAATAATATGTCTAGACACAACTAAAAGGATGCATTTGTGTCTCGTCTCGTGAGTCCAAGGGGTGCTCACTGCTCAGTGCAAGAACCTAGGGATCAGATATGCCAATCATCAGTCCTTAAAACCAGAAAATGTCTCAGTTAGTGTACACAACTAAATACATTTTTCCACGATGCTGCAGGCGTCTAATAGAATCAAAAAGTTCAGCTTGCCACTTATATTTGTAACACTGTGGCATAATAAGCTAAAATCATCTTAAGTATTCTGAGATATGCACTTGAATAAAAAGAAAAACCTCCATCAAATTGATGGCTTGCAATTTTTGATTGCACTAGATACAGGAAGCTTTGTGACATGAACTAAAATGCTAATGGCCTCTGAACAAAACAAAGAAATTGATTATGAAGTAAGTTTCTCCAGCACAAGTAGCCGGCCGTAAGTGATTAATGAGGGCGGGTCATTGATTTGCTTTTGTTTAGATCTTGGTTAACTTTCTAGATACACAATTATCATTTGTTTCCAAACAATAAATCCAATCTCGCTTGAGCAAATTAAACTTCCCTATGGCCTCTTCTGTGTCATTTTAAATCTGAAATTAGTTATTATCAAAAGGCATTACATTTAAATCTGTTGTTTCTGTTTGTTATGTTTGTGATTAGATATTGTTTTTCTCAGTATATTGGAAGGTAAGCACTTCATAAGATTCAAAGGAGTTGCTCACAAAGGTCTGTATGTCTCGTCAGCTACTGTGATGAGTTTGTTTTTCTAGCTTTCGATTAAACAGTTGTAAGTCACTCATCTACACTCTGGGATATTGCAAAACTGCTGTCTTTATGTTGTCTAAAACATCTAAAACTGTCGGCACGGCTCATATTGTCTCCTTTGACACTTGCTAAAGGTTGGTGAAATGGGTCTGAGATACTGCAGCACAATGTACTTTATATTTCTGTATATTTGCAAGTCAAATCTCAGTGTTACAGACGACTTTACTGAGAGGCTTTTGCCATTATTCTCGGCTTTACAACTTTGAAAACTTCCACAGATCCAGACATTTATACTTCCTGATTTCTCGCATCATCTCTCCAAGATAGTGATAATACGATTTCTGTGTTTTTCGCTGTTCAGAAACAAACTGGATTATGAACAGATCACTACATAAACAGCTTTCTAAAAGGAGGCAGCTATTTTAAAAAAGGCTGAAGAAATGCAAAGAGGGATTTAAATTTTAATTTGAATTTATTCCAGCAAGTGAAAGGTTCTTTTGAGAGGGGATTTCAGCAAAGATGATGGTATTTAAAAGTGATAAACAAGCATCTAAACCTCCAGTGGAAAACAGTCATTTTGCTTCTTTCTAGTGTAGGGGGGGAGAGGGGGGATTGAGCTTGCTATGGTCACATCCAAAAAAATAAGAATAAGTAATAGTAGTAATTAAAATTTAAATATGTGAGATTTTTTATCTGATTTCTGTCAGAAAGTGTACAATTATTGTTTTGTCTTGACCCACCTTTTTACTGGATGAATCGATTTATGTCCTGAGGTGAAAATCCGTGTTCACTGTGTACTTGGCATTGCATACTTTATATTGGATGCTATAAAAATATTTCACACTTATCACATGCAATTTAAATCCTGTGCCACAAACTGACAGAGGAACACCAGGCAAAGTTCAGAAATAAATGCCTTACAAATCAGAACTGAAGTTAAAAATGTGCCTTTCTTGTGCCGTTTGAGGGAGTGTATCTGAGAAAAGGAAATTTTTGGGGGACAGTGACTCACTTTCAGCAGCCACATATCACTTTTGTGTGACAAAGAACAATAAACCAAGCTTGTCATCTGCTATATTTGTAATTTGTGGATTATAATGCTGTGACTGAATTTCAAGTGTGCTTATTCTCCTCTGGATGACCACTAAACTTAAGCAGAGAAACCTATGCCACACAAGAAAGACAAAGAGTTACATCATTTTGTTCAACAGTTAATCCGATCATGGACACTGTGTGCATTTGCTATCTTCGGAAAATGCCAGCAAAGGCGCTAAGTAAACCTATTTTACAAGACTCCCTCACAAGGATACAGTGCCAGTATCGGGATAAAATTTCACACAGCAGCATGGCTCAGTCACATAACCTAAGCAGGCTTAGGAAAATGGAACACAACAAAGTGTTGCACTTTCTTCCTGCACGTCTGTTGCAGCATACAAAATGCTCCAATGACTGATGTCAGTTTCAGCATGAAAGCCAAAGAGAACTAATGGCTGAATAGCATGTAGATACTGTTGTTAATGCTCTGAGTTGTTTAAAATGGTAGATTATGGAAGTGTGCACCTGGCATTCTGCAGGCTAGCCTGGCAACACTCCTCCCTTATAATTATAATGAACACACAGTAATTCAGGGTTGAGGCTGAAATACGAATGATGTCCTTTGAGACAGCTTGTTTTAATGGCTATGCAGAAGAGTTCCTAGAAGTGCAGATGGCAGATGCAATGCCTTTCAAGCTATTTGCAGATTGTAGACTACAAGGTATAGAAAGACCTACAGTGTGAGGCCATATTGCTTTAAAGTGGCCCTGAATCAGACAGGCTGATTAAAACAAACAAAATAATATATATTTAGAGTGTTTTACAATAATATTGACAGTAACATTTTTTTAAAATAAATTAAATGACAAACTTTTAAATAAACACACTGGCTAAGTGAAGTATATACTGCATGTGTAGTCCATCCAAATAGCCCTGTGTTCTTAGTTTGTCCACATAGGGGTGCATTTTCTCAAAACCTATCGTTACAATCAGGCAGACCCCTGAGGTCCGGTGTTTGCCTTTATAATGCACTTTTGCAATATGATATACTTCAAACATTAAATTTAAAATCCTATAATGAACAAAGAACACGTTATTGTGTGCAAATATATAGGAATTATATCAGCTCACCTTTAAAAATTGTAATAAATTGACTCTATAATACATTTCTAATCTTGTTGACCATTCAAAGCACTTTACACAACATTTCACATTCACCCACTCACACACACACACACACACACACACGCACACACACACACACACACACACACATACCCCAATAAACACTAGGTGTAATTTAGGTTTTTGGGTTTCAAAAGCATAGTCAGGGAAGTCTAACTGATTCATCAATCTTCCAGTCTAAAATCTAAACTAGCTTTTTATATGTATATATATATATACACATATATTGTTCGTTTGTTTTTGTCTATCGTGTGTGTGTGGTGTTTGTACCTGTTTGCTCTGAAAATATTCAACCAGTGTATTTTTTCCCCTTCATGTACACAGCATTTAATGTATCTCCATCGCTGTGTCAAATTAATGAAAAAGAGTGTCGAGCTTTTGAATCAGCCTACTGCTGTGATACAAAAGCAAGTATTGGAGCAACAAAAATGTTAACTTTAAGAAAAAGTTTTGCCGCATTAAAGTCACATAGGAGCCACATTACCATGTGAAAAGAATAAACAGGAGCATTCTCAGTTACACACTCCACCTGGCTGCTAACCAACGTCCTTGTCAGAAGTCCACCCACCGCACTGGCTAACACTGAAAGACCTCCTGGGGACCACAGTGACCATTCACTCGGTTCTCTCTTTTTCCCATGCACCTGTGACTGTTTTTGTGTTTGCTATTTTTTGCTTTGTCTTTTTCTGGCAACATTGTATCATCGGAGACACACTCTCCCTCAAAAGGAATTCTCCTGCCCAACAATGTGGTTTGTTTGTTCACTGGATATGGCAGGCCAGAGAGTCAAACGAAAAAAAAGGAAAGAAAGAAAGAATGAAAGAAAGCGAAAGAAGGAAAGAGAAAAAGAAAATCAAGTCACCACAATAATAATTAAAATTGCCACAGGAAAATACAAGATGGAGGAGGCAGCAGTACAAGTGAATTCAAAATAAGAAAAAAAATCAGGTACTTTTACCAACTGGTTTCTTGGCGAGTTGGGGGGCTTCACAGGTGCAGTTGGAAAGACTCGCCTCCTTACTCTCCTCGGAAGGCTCATCCGGCTTCTCCATGGTCCTGGACCTTAGAGAGCTGCTTTTCCATTTTCCAAAGGACTTTGCCACAATTGCTTTGTCCGCTCCTTTCATTGTTTTCTGTAAAACACATTTACAGCATGACTTCCCAGGTTTATCCCTCTTGTGAGCCATCTGCCCCCTTTTTTGGCTCTCAATGAACCTGGGCTCATCTTTCCCAAACCCAAAGTAAGAGAGAATTAGGGCATTGTGTGCATATGCATTCTCTTAAGCATTCCAGAAAATTTCCTGATTGCCCTGGCATCTTTTTTAGAGTGCGGTTGGACATTGTTTTCCTCCTGACATTTTGCAATGCTGTATGGAGAGTCCGACTGATTGAAACACTTAAAAACAATACTTTGCAAAGTACCCACACAGCAAACAGTCGATGGAAATGTAAAAAATTAAAAACAAACATGTTTTCACATTTAATCCAACTTAAAGGAAATAAAAATAGCACATTGTGCTCTAATTGAGTGCTGTACCGTCCGCAAATACTATTACAAGGCCGATCAGGATTAGCAGTGGAACATACCTAGTTATCTATTTCTGAGTGCCAAGACTGCTTGCAGTGGGCAACTAAATTTCAAAAGCTGGCAAATCCAGTTGTCTCCTAAATACAGAAAGTACTTAAATCCAGAGCTAACAGAAGAAAAAGACGGATAAAGGGTGCTCTGCATATCACCGAAAAGCTTGTGCACTTTTCAGAATCACTGGCTAGGTTAAACAAATATGCTAAGTAGAGATCAAAACAATCCTTTGATCTGCAGCCTAGTTTTCAGAGGAATGGCTTGGCTGTTGTTGTAAATAACTTGTATAAATCTATATACCATTTGCCTTCAGGTAATATCAAAAGTGCCAGGGATTCACAGGCAAATACCTTGTGGTTAGGAAATAGATCAGATAAAAGCGTATAAATATTTCAGCAACATTTCACTATAGCTGAGCTTTTTAACCCCCAATGATGATTATACTTATTTCATTCTACCACAAAGACATAACTGAGTCCCATCTGATAACAAAAATGACTTTCTACCTCTTTCTATTTTGTAGTTTGCAAAAAGGTTCCTACCTTCAGCATGCCATTCAGGTCAAACACAGTGTAAAACATTGTGCCAAACTTCATACAAAAGAGGCTTGAAGAATCAGAATGCAGAAGCTATGCAACTTGCTGACTAACTTTGCCCTCTGTTTTGATCGAGCACACAAAGAAAAACGCTGTCTATTCAAAACAGACAGCATAACTCTTTTCAGAGAGGGGGTACCGTGAACAAACGAGGCCATGTCCTGAGCTGCGGTCAGTTTCCCGTCAGGCCTGCACAGAGCATGGTGAGTGCTGCAGCGACTGGAACGGGCTGACACCACACTCACAGGCAACAGAACAACTTTTGTGCACTTTTATTCTACTGGACATTTCCCCCCCTTTTTCTTCCTAAACTGGACACGTTTTTTATTTGTTTTTTTTGGGGGGGGGTTTGTGTCTCAAAGCTGTTTGTACCTCAGCTGACTTTAGTCATACATCATATGTAGGACACTTAGAAAAATATCCAATTAAAAAAAGTGCAGCTGATGCTAGCTCATAACCAGCAAAAATATTTAAACTGGAAATTTGGTTTGAAAGATCCAGAAACACTTTTGATGTTTTTAACATGTGCACACATAATGTAAATTAAGCATTAATAAAAGATAGATATGTTAATAAAGCTGATTTGAATTTGATAATGAGCCGGTCAATACTAAATGTGATGCTTACACAGACAGACTAATTAGTTTACTTCAGCAAAACACTGGAAACCATCTCTGGTTTCTTTACAAATGGAAACAAAACATTTTGGATTGTGTAGCTGAAACATGGTACTCCAAGAGCAAGCTAAAGGTTGTGTTACTTTAACTTAGAGTTGAAAATCATGCCTTCTCAAATGACATTGTTACATGTTATGTTAATGGTTTGTTTTTACAATCCTTTATGGAAATAAGACAAGCTAATGAATGATAAGTGTGATATAAAATACATATTTACATCATGATACAAACAGATTTGTGATAATATAAAAATAATTCATGTAGATGACATTGCATTGAGGTCTTGTGCTTTTCCACATATATTTTTAATCAGTTACTGCGGTTGTCTTTATGTTCTCCAATTAGTTGCATTCATATAAGAAATGTTTAATTAATTTCCTCATATATATGTGGTTAGATACACGCTGACCAATGTTGAAAAGGTACTTGACAAATAATTTTCTTTTGAGCTTTGGTTTAGAGTTTACAATATTGCTAACTTGAATCCTGTTAGCCACTGTGTCATTAATGCAGATTAAATTATATGGTCTACATTAGAAATAAAAATACTTTTAAAATAAACACATCTTTAAAGACATATCATTTCACAATTACACAAATGTACACTTATGTCTTCTTTTCTCTGTATTGGTTGTAAGATTTTCTGACTTGAAATTTTGCTCCATGCATAACATGTTTGTAACAACTAAGATGAATTGAATTTAAAGTTTCAACATCCACAAAAGGCAATAAAATCCCTCATGCAGACCATGAAAATAACAGTTTAAACAATTTATTAATGCACCCAAGGCCCAATCTTACTGTGAGTAATGCACATGTTGCATGTAAATGTTAGACGTGTGTATTTAAGATGCTCTATGTGTGTATAAACTACCATGCAAAAGGTGGTTTGATACAGAGTTAATTACAACTTGAGAGGTTTTGATAACAGCAAAAAACTTTCTGAGAATTTAACATATGTCTTTAGATTAGAAATATCTTATCAAAACAAACTAAAACCTTAGACGTTTTTAATCCTCTGGGCTTCTTAAAGGTTTTTGTAGGATACCATGGGGACTTTATGTAGCTCCTTAAGAAGAAAAGCAAAATTAAAAGAGAACAGAATGTACCATATTCTTGACCCGTCTGCCTCAGATGCTTGCTGTATATGGAACTGAATACTGGACGTGAATTGTATCATTCTCTGTGTCAACTTGTTACATGGCAGTTGCTGTAGTGGAGTGGTGAGAGCGGCACATATGCATTATAGGAGAAAATTGTGAAATGACAGATTCCGGGTGTGATACTGAGGGAATGACTAACTAATAGGAGGGGTGCTCCAGGCTGTTAGCTTTGAAAAGCAGTTTGCACATTACTTTATCTTGTCAATCAGATTCCTGGAATGGAAGAGGTGACTGATAACTTGAATTAATTATTTTCTTATTGCATGCATGTGTTAATTCATGTTAATTTATGTCCCTTACAGGCCCAAGCCAGAATATCCAGAGTAAAGCGCCACCTCTGGCACCCAGATCACCACACCACTCTCTTTGCATATATTTATATCAAATGAAAGACTTTTTTTTTAATCCTGTTGGAACAAGGACTGACTGCCAAATGTGATTTTTAAATGTACTTTTAAGCTGTTCATGCTTTCCGTTTGCATTTTTTCATAACAACTGAGAAACATGGAGCAGTATTTATGGCTATGATGGGATTTGAAAGTTACAGATTATTTTTTTAAGCAAATCCCATCCCTTGAAACATTCTCCTATTCTTAAAGTACTGATAAATAATGCAGTGTTGGGTCAACACTAGGAAGGCAAGCATTATACAGACTATTTATTTCATGAACCGCTCATCACACAAAGCCAGGTTTGAATTAATTGATGTAGAGTTTTGACTTAATTTCATCATAAAGAAATAAGCAGCAGTCATTCAGTGAAATACACTGAAAGCACTTTGAACAATTTCACTACACATCTTTAAACATTCTAACAAATTTAACTCCCCCTGAACATAGAGGATAAGAGGAAAAACATTTCTCTGATGAGAACAGAAACAGCAAGAAGTTCTAACAAGGAAAAGCCTGCCAGGTGGCGAACTGGCTGCACCAACAGAACGCACAATCTGTCTGCTTCTCCTTCCAAACCATTGACAGCTGCCATCACCAGCCTTGCACACTCTCACTCAGTGGCTTCTCAGCTCCCTGCCCATCCCTCTTTAGTGTTTCCTGCTAACCTTGGAGACAGGGTCACCTGGCCCCCTAGATGCCCGTCTGTGGGGCCCTGCTGGCCCCCTGGAGACCTGCCTGCATGGGGATGCATGGCTAACAGGGGTCTAGCAAATCCGCTTTAATATGCAAACCAAGGGGCTATTCCTTTGACCCGAGACCATAGCTTTTCTAACAGTGAAATCCAAAAACATTTTAGTGATGTACAATGATGAGATTTGATGAGCAGTTTTTGATCTGCTGGTGATTTGATATCAAGCATTATCACAGGCAAACGGCACCATATTCAGGCTGTCCGCTGTCAGGTCGGACCTTTTGGTTTAATCCAAGTCATGTGCAGCATGATGGAAGATTGTTTGGTCAAACCTGTTTTTAGAAATAATCACATACAGTTTTGGCATTTTTGTTCAATTGGAACAGCATTTCCATCACTAAGTAGAACCTAAGCACACAGATGCACAGAGGCTAAAGTGAAGAGTGTTCCACAAAGCTAGCAGTGCAACTGGGCTAAAAATAAAAACCTGGCAAAGTTATTCTGATCCCTTATTGGTCCCATAGTTTGATTTCACATTTAGCATTTGCATTCCCCTCCGCATAAACATTTCATTCTTCCCCTCCTGCAGTACAATGAGACTTGAGTGACTTTGGCAGCAGATTTTGGATCGGTGCTCCTGAATCCACCAGTGTATGTTATCAGCAGGTAAACAAGCTTTCGAACAAAGCCATAATGGAACTGCAAGCGGCATAAAGAGGCTCATCTCAAAAGCTATACAGCCCATCAAAGCTGGTGTCATTTCCTCAACACTGCACTGCAGCTGGAAAATGCATGGCTGTTAGTTACAGTTTAAATCGCTTGTCTATTTTCAGACACTTCAGAACTATTTGTATTGATTATTTTCTTGTCAGTAAGCAGCCAGATTACTAAAATAAAACAACAGATTTTAATGTTTACTGGATTCTTCTCCATTTTGTTCTGTGGTAGGAAATCAAAAACTGTGTCATGCACTAAATTAAGGGGATTTGCACTATAGGGTATTTGAATAATTATTTTCTACTGAAAATGAAATAGTTCTGTCTATATTTGGAGGGATTATGGGCGCCATTGAACTTAATGTGAAAATAATTTGCCCTTTAAATACTTAGTGAAGCTATATCCTACACTTTCTGCTCACCAGATGCAATCTTGTTAACCGCACGCCTGGATGCTTGTCACCAAACTTTCCACATATTTGCCTTTTGGGTACAGTTTAGATGCACAACTAAACCTACGCAGTTTTTTTTTTCCCAGTGAGTGGAGAAGCCTCAAAGCTTTCCTTTCACACGCTGCATTATCTCTGTTGCGGTAATTATCCATAAAACTATGCCATCAGATGGTTCTGATTTCCAATATGAACCCAATGAATGTGTTTAAATTTTGAATTATCATATTTATGTAGATATGTGTTACTAATAGTGATTATGTTTGTCATGTGGGTAGAAAATCAACCGTCCTTACATTGAGCATTCTCACATATTTCTCAGACATTTCATCACACATTTAATCTGCCCCTGTCTCAGATTTGTTACTGAACCTGTAGTCAAGGCAGAGAGGGGACAATAACGGATGAGATTATGAAGCATGTCTGTTAAAGCATGTCTGTTTGATCATCATTCTGTTTAGGTGAAGTTCTCTACTTGGTCTCTTCAGTCTGTGACAGCAGATATATAACCTAATCTCTTTCCCTAACCCTTTTCTTAGGCATGAATAGGGTGGAAATATGATGGCATTAAGTCGATTTACTCCTTGGTTTGCAGTTTCAGCCTTAATGCCTCTTGGCTCTTCTTCAACACTCGCTTCATTTAGATTTCAAAAATATAAATGTTATGTTAGGGCTTTCCTATTCGTTTTCATTTATCCATCATTTGAAGTTCATGCATATATTTACTCTACAAATAATGCTTGTTTATTTGCAGCTCCATCTATCTAGAATAATGTCAGAGATATTGGAAAATCAAATACAACTTGTGTATTATCTTCAAATGCAGAATTTATCTGTGACAAAGGAAACAATCTCAGACTGGAAGACCTTCTCTGTGAATAATCTCTGACATCATTTTGATATTTCACATTTACTCATCTAAAGCTTAATTTAGTGCTTCTGGCAAATGTTGACATCCTAAGAAAAGCCAATCTAGTGTTTTTGTATTTCATCTGATGGTACGTGAAAGCCTCATCTGCACACCTGTCTGTATCAGTATATTTATTGTACAATGGATTTGGTTTTGTGAATAGAAGAACAGTTTTTGTAACTATGATTTTCTATTTTAAATGACAGTAATAAATAAATGTTTAGATTGTGCTTGACAGTAATTGTAGCAAGCCAGTATTTGTTTTTTTTCATATTTAAAAAGTTCAGTTAACAGTAACCTAGTTGTTACTAGTTGACTCTAGTGTTAAATGACAAACATTTCTTCTAAAGAAACAAATATTAGTCTACATTATTTTAAATGACTAAATAAGAGTTGTAAATGTTAAAAAATTTTAAGACTTATAAGCGTGTAAAAATATATTACTTCTTCTAGTAAAACTGGGAACAGATAATCTGAACTAGCTTGTTAAGCTGCCTTAAACATTTTTGTGTAATTTGGTTTGTACAGGTCTTTTTATACATTTTCCCTGAATTCATTCGAACATTTTCACTTCATAGAATCACTAAACATATTTCTTATCTTCACTTTCAGACTTAATAAAAGGTCTATAACATTATCTTTTATTTCTCTAACACAAGTAGCTATTTTTTTATATTACAAATACAGATTTTCTTTAAAATATAACAAGTTGCTAAATAAAACACATTTAATATGCATATAACATAGAAGACTGCTATGCAGATTCCCTTAAAATTATTTTCATAATTCATCACTAATTAAATAGTCAAATATTACAGAGAAAGCATCAGTGAGTCAAAATCAATCTCAACAGTGGAAGTAGCTAGAGACTGCACATGGCTATGTTAAATCCTATTGAGCCTGATGAGAGTGACTCCCAGCAGCACTGAGCTCAGTGGGGGGTTGTAAACATTTACACTAAGAGCCTGTCCAGTGCACATGGTTGGTGCTTGCCAGCCACCTCGGTATCGAATGTTGTGTTGCATATTTTGTCATTCAGGCCTGTCCCGAAATTGTAGGAATCACACCATCAATTTATGAAGGAGCCATCCAAATGTGACAACAGGCTTATGCTAAATGGAGAAAATAGAGCTAAACATTGTTAAAACACCCCTAGACCCACATGGTAGAGAGTGTTCGGCAGAGAGCTGCTATGCTCCCCGCTGTGAACTGGGAAAGTGATGTTGGTGGGCTTCCTCCTCCATGAGGGCCGCGTCGTTCTTGGGCCCCGATTGAAGCCTTTTTGAAGTCTGTTTCCTGCAGAACCGTGCCAACATTTATGTTTCCATGAGAGCAGAAAATGCTAAATCAAATTAATACAATATACTGTGCATTTCTGCATCTACACTTAGCCTTGAATCCCAGAAAATTCTGGCAGCACATTACAAAATAAACACTGTAAATTCAGAACTTTTTATGCAGCAAGTGAGCAAATCTATGATTAAACTATCAATTTATGTTGGCTTAAAATAGATAATTCTATTAACTATATATTAAAAAAACACATAAGAGATCATTTCAAATTATAACTGATTAAATCAAAAGCAAGCAAATTTAGATGTACTTGGGATCAATCCTTTATTGTTTGTCAAAACTCTATCTTTTACAATACAGTCATTTATTGTTACATGTGATTTTATGGGTAATATACAATGTCTCCCGATAATGAAACACAGTCACAACATATTCCTTTCTACATATCAATATTTTATGGTAGTGAGAAGTTTGTGCCGATATACCCAATTCTGACAGCTCAATTAACTTCCCTTTTCAAATCAATAAAAGCATTGTTTTTCAAAGTGCATTTCAAGGATTGCAAAGACTGTTTAGCTCAGTCAGTCATAATGTACATTTCAGTATTAACAGAGGGCCAAACTGCTTTGTGAGTAACAAACAGCATTAACTACATTTGCAACTACAACATTTATCTGGTAAGTAAATCAAACAAAATATTTTAATATGCATGCCATGAACATTCCTCTTTAAACATTTATTATAAATGTATATTTTTATTTATTATGTTGATAATGACAGTATTTTCCACAAAAGGACAAATGCTGATAATGAGAACTAATATTTTACATCCAAATTTTTATTCAATTTCACACATATTTCAAAGGGCATAACGCCACAGTGTAAAGGGCAAAGCCCCGATAAGGTTAATAGCATTTGGTCCACAATAACAAATCTGGTTTAAAAGAAAATAAAAATGTGATAGCAGGTGGGATCTTGAACTAAAACATAAAACAGCATGATGCCAATTTTAATTCTTTCCATCTGTAATGTCTTTCAAATTTGAGATTATGAATTATGCAGTGAAATTTCTGTTCAAGAATTAAACAATATAAATATACATTTTAGTTCATTACTTGGCTTTTATACTTTTCGGTTCCATGGAACAGCTTTCACTCGGTAAAACTTGGTTCCTAAAGGAACTTTGAACCTGTTTTGGGCCTGAAAGAGAAAAAGAGAGAGCTGTAATTAAAATAAGGTTCATTAGTTTTATTGATTGTTGCAACACTGCAAAGAAGACCCGATTATGATCAATTCACAGACTCAATGAGGAAACAAAAAAGAAATAAATGCCTTTGAGGCACACATTTGGCAGTGACAGTCACATCAGTAAATATGTTATTAATAAAAAAATTTTTTTACCTTTTTTGCCTGACAATATTCTTTCTCCATCACCTTTCCAAGTACCCATGGCCGTCTTGAAGTCCCTGATGCTTAAGATAAAAACAAAACAACACATATAAACAATGAATACTTAGGAAACCAGTGGGAAACAGCTCTACGACAAATAAGGAACAATTCTAATTTTAAGTTATGATAAAATAAATCCCAACACTACAGGCCTTATCACAGTCCTAAAGGTTGACGTGGAGCTGACCTGGTTTGAGGTCCAGTGCCGTGAGAGACTCTGAGTGGAGGAAGTAGAGGGTGGGACCAACTGTGAACAGCACGTAGTTGTCATGCCTTTCATCCAGGATGATGAGGACCAAATCGCCTACCTGGAAACTGAAACAAAAAAAGAAAGCCAGAGAGACAAAGGGATGAATGATTATATAATAATTTTATTATAACAGTGCATGTAATGGTTAGTTTTTATCAATTATAAACTGGTTTAAAAAGTTCATATGAACATGTGAAGGTCCAGCATTATTTTATCATTCACTTACTCTCTGATGGCGATTTTGTCTGAATGCCTTGACGACACAGATGACATGCTTTGAGACATCTGCAAAGAAACACACGAGGCCATTACTACTTTTATTGAGTAACTATAATAACGACAAAATCTAATCCCTTCTATATGGCCTCATTTTAATATTTGCTGACTGGGAATCAGTAAATGATGAAGAAGAATGGAAAAAAGAACTTGGTAATGATTATTATTGTTTGCTTATTCACAGCAATATTATAAAATCTGACAGAAGTTTTGCTGTAATAATACATTTTTGAAGATCCAATAATGGGATTCATTTTAAAAAATGCTTAAACAATAAAATAATATTTTCAGATTTAGATTATATTTTGTTTTCTTTTATTTCACCCACTTTCACACTGTGATGACACCCTTTTTAAAAAGTCTCTTTTACAGCTCTTGTCTCAGTCTGTATCTTATTCTATGATGCTACTGCCATCTAGTGGAAAAACATCTTTCTTTGACTAACCAGTCTTTGACTGAGGCGCTTGTTTTCTTCTTCCTTCATATGCAGCGTCTGTAACAAAATGACAGTGGATTAAACACATAAAACAAAACATAGCATTTGTGGTGCAATGCATTACTATGCAGAACAGAAGTTTACCCTCTCAAGTAAGATTATCCGTTGTTTCTCCTCAGACATCATAGCATCACTACAACAGAAAAAAACAAAATTATCACATAAACAACATTTACTGTGTGAATTAATAATTAGAACAAAAACTGATAAACTGTCATTTTTCTTCATAATAACAATAATTAGATTTTAGCACTAATAATCATTATAATATATGTAAAAACTTACACTGTCTGATCCTAGTCTGCCTTCCTTCCACAGTTAAAAATGTTTATTTGTCCATCCATTTCTGGATAGTTTACACAACTGGCTTTTGAAATCCTCCAGCAATGCAAAGGACTGCTTTTATGTCCAGCTCCAAAATGGATATCATCCTAAAAAAACTAATAACAAAACTAATACGGAAAATAAATACAACCTTTTCCAGATCTGATTTGCAATGGATATATTTAAGACCAACATACTTTTAATAGGAGCACACAGAAAATGAAGAACTGATTAACACAGAAAATTGGGCAGGGAATTAAAAAAAAAGTCTCTTAATGCAAAATGAAACTAAATATCTGAATGTTATATTATATATTATATAATAAGTTCCCGCAAATCTTCAGTCTAACTAGAGATCGGTTGTGTCCCTTCTTAACCAAGTCAATCCACAAAATTTATATAAAAGGAAAACATTTGTAAACACCGTCCAAACTTTTGACTGATAGTTACATATTTTTTTTAACCAATAATTGTGATTTTTTTTGTTAGAAGCTAAAATGGCTAAATTATCACCATCTCCCAAATGCCTGATTGCAAAGAATCCTTTAAAAATTCCTGGATTCTGGTGATGGGATGTGGCTCATTCCCAAAATCTAATTAATTGTTCCTGTTTCCATGAAAAAATCCTCAAAATCCATTCACAACTTTTTAAGTGATGTTGCTGATAGACAGACACACAGTTAAATAGATGACTTCCACCTTGGCAGAAGTAGCTAATAAGTTCTAGACCATAAAAACTTGGCTTCATGTTAAACAAAACAAAATGTTTATTGGAGAAAAGACGCTTACTGGACAGTCACCATGCTGGCTTCCACTGCTGAATCAACATGTTCGTCATCTCGAATGGCTGCCACAGAGGCCAGTCTGTCAGTTTCAGCCAGGGTCTCAGAAGAGCAAGCCCCAGCAACAGGCAGAGCTTTAGCAGCTGCTCCATCTTCTGAAACCACTTGTGTTGAAGGATTTGGAGTAAAGAATGCAGAGGAGACCAGTGCAGTGCTGCGGAGACGGTTAAGTTCTTCTTCCAAGTATTTCTTTTCCTGCATGACGCTAGCTCGGTCCTCGGATAGAGTCTCAATAAGAGCTGGAATATACCACAACAATTTAAACTTATTTTAATACAGCACTGAGCAATGGTAAATCTGGTTGTGAATTACAAATAAACGTATTAAAATGTAATAATTAGCTTGTTTATGTAAACAAAAAGTGTCATTGCATGAGTATGAAGCTTTTAAACACAAAATGCAGCAACAGCTTTTCTCATTAGATGTTAGCAATGATAACACAAACCTTTGTCCTTTTCCTGCTGCTGGGTCACTTTTCGTAAATTCTCTGTGAGCTCATTGATGATCTGCTCTTTCTTTAGCTTTTCTCGGGTTAGAACAGTGTTGAAATTTGTCTACATGAAAAAAAAATGCAAAAAATTATACATTATAAATTAGTCTATTCAGGTTCCACCACCATGTACATTTCTGTCACACACTTTACTGACAAATGTGTACCGGTATACATTTTTGGGATTTTTAAAAATGTGTGTATCATACATATTCTAAAAGCTTAAAGTGCTATTTTATTTCACTAACTATTTTTATGGTTGTAACCCCATATAATAATAATAATAACAAATAAAAAAAATAATAAGAAAAAATAAGAAAAATAAACAATATAATACAATACAATTAATAGTAACACCGTAGTTCTTTGCCCGACTGGGCAATAAAACAAACACAAACTCTTCCTGTTACACTGTATGGAACAGATGATTCGTGTTGGGAAAGCACCTACTCTCAGGAGCTAAAAATGATCCAATGGAAAATGCCCCATGAACTTCAAGCAGCCAGTTTCTGCTGTGAAAATACAAAGTGGAGGAAACTGCCTCCAGCAGTTTAGAGAACTATGAAGAAGTTTATGCAGTATGAAAATGCTTGATGGACACCTTGTTTAGGAGTAGAACAGTATAAGACATAATGTAGAAAATAAAAACTATGTTGAGTTACATTGCAGAATATTTCTGAACATCAACCCCAAAAGCACTGGGTAGTGAGTAGTAATACCTAATAGAGCAAGACACACAGTGTAAAAACACGGGTTTGGGACTAGGACCAATGAATAGTCCCCTACGCTCAGGGAAAGCTCCCACTATCTCAAAAAAGCTAGGGAAAGATCTAACTGTTAAACTGTTTCCATAAATAGAGGGATATGATCTGTGCCCAAATGAACCTATTATCATTGAGACAGATGAAGCATGCACTTAAGCTTTATTTTTTTATTCTGGCTTTTTATTTTGGTTTGATTAACTGCAGTTTAAACTCAACAATGTAGTTTCCAAAGATTGTTAATTATTCCTTAAACTATCTTAAAGTTGCTTATGACTCAATATTCCTAATTCTTGGTTATTATTAGTTTGAACTTCCTTACAGACAGAATTTAGGAATAGTTTCGAGGAATGAGACACTTTCAAACAAGACAAAGTCCAGTTACGCTATCCTACAGCGGCGGATAGGAGAGCGCTCCAGAGGGTGACCACCACAGCACAGAAGATCATTGGCCGCCCTCTTCCATCTTTGGAAGAACTATACAGTT
>JBAMHV010000008.1:14967112-14981140 GCA_037177535.1 Pseudomugil gertrudae
ATAGAATAGAATAGAATAGAATAGAATAGAATAGAATAGAATAGAATAACTTTATTCATCCCAAATTGGGAAATTTATGTGTTGCAGCAGTACAGTACATTTTTTTTTTTTTTTTTAGAATAGAATAGAATAACTTTATTCATCCCAAATTGGGATGTTAGGACATTCGTTGCTGGAGTTTGACCAATGGGACGTTGTCCTGTTCTTGCCTGGTGCAGGATTCTCGCTGCTCAAATTTTTTGCTCAGACTTTTCATTTAATTTAATCTCCAAATGTTTTCAACTGGTGAAAGATCAGGACTGCAAGCGAACCAGTTTAGCACCCAGACTCTTCTCAAGTAATGTGCAAAACTGGTAGCTCAGTTTTGTTTAGTTATGGCTTATTATTTGCAAGGTATATCTTTAACCTGCGTTTGTGGATTGCACACCAAGACTTGCCCCTGAGCACAGAGAATCCTCTTGATTTCCTTAATCTGTTTATGATATTACACAATAAATTATATCAGAGAACTTTTGCAACCATATGTGCACATTCCTGAGGTCATGTGATCCGGGCCTGCTTACTATAATTGTATTTTTTGCTGTCTTTTAATGTGAAACACTGTGATATTTTGAAAGGTGCTATAAAACAGATTTCCTTGCTTATTTACTATCTTTTCCTACATAGTTCAATTCAAAGTCTTCACAGTCATCACAATTTTATATTGTGGAATGTTTTTTTCTGAAATTCTTTCCCAATTTGCTGTTGCAGATTACTGACCCTCAACCACTTTTACATCTGAGAGTCTCTGCCACTCTAAAATAATTCCTTTTATATCCAATTACGTCACTAACCTTATGTCAATCAGTCAATTTATTAATTTTTTTTAGCTTTTAATGTGTCAGAGATTTTTCCAGCCTATTGTTGTTCTTGTTCCAATATTTTAGCCTTCACATACTAAATGAGCTAGTATTTCCCATGAAATGGTTAAACACCTGTTTCCAGATCTGATTGGGAAATGAGATGAGAATTGGGAATGAGATGGGAAATGAGAAACATTGGAAAATGAGATTTACAAATCATAGCTCTCTGTTTTCATTAACATTTTGCAGTGTGCTCTCTTTAGTAGGGTTGTATATTTAGAAGAGAAATATATTTAAATACATGATACTGCCTCCATTTGTCACTTTAAAAGAATGTCAGGTTACCTATTTGCCTCTGAATACAACTTGTTTTAATGTGATATCACACATTGACAACAAATGCAATGGATGAAAGTGTGCAGGACTAACAGTTCCATAATTGTATATTTCATTACTCTGCAGCTTAGAAAAGCAATAATATTTCTGGACATCAAAATAGCTTTGTCCATCAGATTTTATACATACTTCCTGTTGCTTTTTGTTTAACAGAGTGGATAATCCACAGGTGAAGAGTGCATCTGTGCATCTAATCCACAGGAATGTTGCTATAAATGTCATTGAGGAAATTTCATGCAGCTGATTAAACAATTATTGCTATAAATGTTGGTTACACCAACGTGGAGTGCAACAGGATGGGTGCACTGATATATTTTGAAAAGAGTTCCAACTTTGGTCAACAGATGGTGACAGAAGGCTGAAGATTACACACAAAGATGGAAAAATGCAGTTTAAAAGTATACGCTGTGCTCTTATTGTCATTATATGCTATGTTTCTACTTAGTACTATGAATATTAGAATAACTAGCTCCTAAAAATTGTATGCAGTATTGAAATTTTGTGGACTCTCAGACATCAAGAAGCACAATGTATCTACAGTCTCAAAACAGCTTGTTTGGAAGACCATCATTCATCATTAAAATCCTAAATAATTACCTTAATTTTCAAAGCAGAAGGTTTATTATGCACCTACATTTTTAATTGTAGCATAATATATAGGTATATATAATTGTAGCAAATATAGCAGCTGCACCAAGTAAAGGTTCTGCTATATTGCAGCTGCTCTGTGATGTGCATTATTATCTCTGCAGTCACAGCAGATTGTGTTACATAACAAATTAGATGAATGTAATTACATATACAGGCAAGAATGCATAATTTACAATCATCTCAATAAGCACAATACCGTAAAGCTTGCGTAAAGAACTATTTATTCACTTGTCCAGTGTTTATAGGCTATCACCTAATATATTTGAGGGTGGTGGGTAAGCTGTAACCTATCCCAGCAATTAGCAGGTGAAAAGCAGGGTACACCCTGAACAGGTCACCAGTCCATCACAATAACCTGACTGACAGTGACAATAATCTGAGTTTCAACTGCTGTTATTGCAGTGTTCATTCAATCCAGCAGGTGACTCTGGCTCTACCTTTTTTTCTTTTAACAAAAGAAACGGTGCCACTTCTAATGAGATGCTGTTTGGATGTGTAGAGATTTGGTTAATGCTTAAAATACATGCACATTTGCTCGTTATGGTTTTATGATGGTAACTATGGCTATATATGGTTTTATAAAAAAAAATGTGGGATTGAAAGAAGGCAAAAGAAGTGTTTTGAATTAAAAGGCTATTGTTGTTTGCTGTAATCTCTTATTATGGACGTCCGATTGGATCAAACATTTTGTTATTACTTCGAATGGTGTAATTAAGCCCAGAAAATACCAATTTTGGCCAAATGCGTGTCTATGTGCGCGAGCACGCAGGTTTAAGCATGTGACAAAAGCTGTGTTCATTCCAAGACAAAAAACAGCAATTCCAGATGTACTGCCAGAATTAAAATTTCACATATTGTTCGTTTTCGTACTTGCATAAGGGCCAGGTAGGCTTTTAGGATGATGTGCACGTTGCGATTTTCTCCCTCTACCAAATCCAATCACACCCTCCCCCATCTCAAGTACAATTACGTGTGGGTGACGTCTCAGCATGCGGAGGAGGGCTCTGGGCTGGGACCACTTGGAGCAAATAGGACTAAACAGTGTTTGATTTCAGCGCAGAAACAACGCATTGAAGGCTGCGGATCAGGGCGCGTTGCTGAGCCCATTGTCTCCTTCAGAGCAACTAAAGGAAAACGGTTCTGATCCAAACAGCGGAGTGTCCAAGTGGTAGGCATTGCGGGTTTGTAAGACACACACAAAAAAAGAGAAGGGCCCTGGACAGATCTGGCCAATAACGGAAAATGAATCAGAGTCAAGTTTTAATAATATGAGCCGCGTTTTGTTGCAACTGGAGACCAACTATTGATGCTCACGCGCCGACCATTTTCCAGAGCATCAAATCGCGCGGACTTCTTTTGTTCGCATCGCTTCGTCCCTCAGTTTTAGTCTGCGTTTCTGTGTCGGCGTTGTGAAAAGAGTTAGTAGCTCCGAAAAAAACAACCCAAGAATGAATTTCCAGTCGAGCGTCCCAGTGTCCGGCATCTCGCAGCAGTCCCAGCCAGCCATGCCCACTCCAGGCACGGTTCCGGCGCCCGTTCCTGTCCCAGTTCCCCAGTCCATCCCGTCCCAGTTCGGATCCGGATCATCTGCAAGCTCAGGGGCAGGCCAGTTCGGTTCGGGGACTGTTTCGGGCCAGGCTGCACAATCTGGCCCAGCTGGTTCGCAGTTTGTTTTGTCCAACTCAGCGGCCATCAGGGCAGAGATCCATCGGTTCGAGTCTGTCCATCCCAACATTTACGCAATCTACGACCTGATCGAGCGCATCGATGACCTGGCCCTACAGAACCAGATCAGAGAGCATGTAATCTCCATTGAAGGTGAGTAGATGGGACCCATGAGGTGTCTCAGTGTCTGTTGGTGATTTTCATTCATTGCTGGTTTTTTTTTTCTTATTAGAAAATGATGCTCTTGGGTTATTGTGTGCGTGCAAGTGTGTTGAGGGGGTGGTGGGGGGGTATGTATGGGTCCCCATTTCCTCCCTTTTATGCATACTTGGTAACATTGTCGTGGGTGCACAGCCCAGTGTAAACAGTCACATCAGCTTGGGGGCGTTGCCAATCTTCCCCACAGTCCCACTAAAACCCATGCACTGCAGTGTTCACAATCCAGTCTACACTTGCACTTTTAAGGGGCAGCCTACTGTGCATTTGTAATTAGTGCCCCCCAAATTAGCTCAGCTTAATGAGATTTGCAAATGGGAACTATTTTCCATCTAATGCTGACCTCCAGCGGGAGATAGATTTTTGTTTTAAGGTGAAATACAGACTGCAAAATGGAAATGATGCATTTTGTAAGTGTTGTGACTGACATGGACATGACAGAGACAGCACATATACCAACAGGCAGAAGAAAGTTTGATATAAGCTACCATGAGTCACAACCTAATGGACATCATTGGGTCAGTTCTGCTTGTCACGATTCGGTTGTCTCAGAAATGATGAGTGATTGATGTCATTTTAAATCCACTTTCAACTAATATGATAAAAATGCCATAATAATGCTAAGATCACTCTTATAAAGATAAAAAGCCCTTTAATTTCTAAAGAACATTTAGCTTGATGTGCAGACTAGTTTATGCTCATTCAGGGTAAAGCCTGTGCTTCTACGTACAATGAACCTGATACGCCGAGAGCAAGTCGTCCCCATTTACGCTCATAAAAACAAAATGACAGATTTTTTTTTTCACGTCCAAATCTCAAGTTTCCCTGGCTTGCTCATACTCATGGACTTGGACTACAAATTTGTGAAACACTGTATGCAAAGGCTCTTCTGAATTGGTCTCTTTTACAATGATGCACCAAAGAAAAAAGTGTTGTCACCCAGTCTTTGTTAAAGAGATGGAGAGAAACAAATGCGTATTAGTGTGGCCGGCAATCCTAATGCTCCCACTTTTTCCTAAGGTGCAGTTAATTGACTTATTGCGACAGGCCTAGTCAGTTCTTCATCACAGTGGAAGTCCAAAGGATCCCACACGATGTGGGGAAGAGTGACAATGGCTGCAAACCAGACCTTCCCACTATGTGCAGCGCTATGTCAACTGAAGATGATACACTGCCACATGTAGACATCTTAAATTATGGTATCAATATCCCATCTGTCTCCACTTGCTTGTCATCCAGCCTTTTTATCCAGTAATGGTTGTGTGACATCAGTGTCCATCAAAATGGGTCTGGATGAGTACAACAGCAACTCTCTTAAATGTTTGTAACTTTTTAAATACTTTTTTTATGATGGCTTTATTAATCTGGATGCATTTTAAAATCTAAATATTGTTTATTTTCAAATCAGCAGTAAGACAAATAATAATGCACAACTGTTTTATCACATTTTTACATATAATGGTGGAACATGTAATGCACTAAAAAGAGTTGCTTCTGGTTAGTATGTGACTGTAATGTACAATGCAGCTGACCTGCCATTTAGACACAGATGTAGGTCTACTGTAGTAGTGGCTCCTTGGTCAGTATCTATAATTCACATGAGATATATCGCACATGCCAGTCGCATAGGCATGGCACAATATACAGATCAGCTGCTCAAGGTTGATCACGTGTATCTCTTTGGCAATTTTAAATGATCACTGCCTAAAAATGGTTATCCTTAATTTAAGAAGGTTCCCATCTGTAGTCAGTGGATATTTAAAGATTTATTTTCTCTGTTAATTTTTTGTATATTTTTCTTTTTCCTTCTAGTACCAGTTAAAATAATTTAACATCTATATTAATTGACAGGCATAATAGTCCCAAACTAAAGCTGAATGAAATAAAATGCATCTTAATATGAACATAGATAATGAACTTGTAGAACACAACTGCCTCACGTCAACCTTTATTGGGGGGATGGATGTTGTTGTTTCCCACTTATATTTAGGATGTTGCATAATATTCTCAATAAAGGCATGTCTTTATTCTGTCTGGATAGAACAACACTAGAGCCTTTTGTGAGTGTTCTACTTAGATGTGCTTTTTTTTTTAAAGATAAAGGCCATAGCTCGTGTTATTCACTCATCTTTTTTTATTCAAATATTTTTTTAATACATCTGGAAAAAGAGCCAAACTTTGACCCAAAAGAAAGCTGAAACAGGTGGTGTTATTGCCTTTTAGACTGATTTTGGAAGGTATCCAGAGGGTAATTCTGTTATACTTTATTGATGATTTATTGTCCCCCAAGCATGTTAGTTTTTTCCAGATAAAGAGTCTCCATAGTGCTATCAAACACCCTTAGAAAAGCACTACTGATTTGAATTTAAGATGATAAAGTAACATAATTGTTTTCAGACCTGATATTATGTTGGTAATAAAATGTAACACTTGTTACATCTCACATTTATTTGTTTTCTTCTGTGATTCTTAAATATTGACAATATATGAGAAATGTGTCTTTCACTGCCTCATTACTTATTCTTATCTTAATGTCATTAGCATAAACATGTCATTCTTATAAGAACTATTTAAAGAACAAAAAACAAGCTTTCTTCTCCCTCTACCTTCAGTTAGTTAACTCATTTGGCTTTAACATGTTTGCTTTGTACTTTGCTATGTGTGCATAAAGCACTCGATTCAATAGTCATCCTCAGTAATAGTTGGCATAAGGTGCTTTAGTGGTTAGCGCTGTGGCCTCACAGCTACAAGGTCGCTGGTTGGGGAGGTTTATCCAGCGACCTTTCTGTGTGGAGTTTGCATGTTCTCCCCATGTATGCGTGGGTTCTCTTCGAGTACTCCGGCTTCCTCCCACCCACAAGACATGCATGTTGCTATGGTTAAAAATGACTGTTTATTATATGTAAGTCGCTTTGGATAAAAGCGTCTGCTAAATGACTGTATAGTATAGTATAAGGTATAAATACATTAGCATCTTTCTGTCTCAAAACCCATCTGTAATTTCATGTGCATTAATTAACATGTTAAAGGACATATAGCTGTTGTTTTAAGAGGCTTTGACTGACTCGTCTTTACCTGCACCGTGGAACTGCAGATCTGTTCCTCTTCAATCTTGCATCATTGCAAAGTCTGGTCTGTTGCTAAGGAACCAGTGGCTCATGAATTTAGCTGAAGAAAGACTGAATAGAAATTTCACCCCTTACAAAATGAATTCCCAGTCATACTAAGGTCTCTCTATTGTTTTGTTGGTTTCTTCTTTGTATGATAAGGACACACCAGTCACGTCCTTTTTTTTAGGGTTCTATGTTGCTCCTTTTGCAATGAGCGATATTTGGGGAGTTGTTTGGTTTTGTTGAAATGTTTTAAAACCCTTTTTGTTTTATGAAAATGGTACAGCTTCAGTTTGCATTGATTAGATAATCAGGAGATTTCATACAATCTAGCCAAGAAATCTTTAAGCAAAACAGAGGTACTGAAATGTTAGTAAGATATTATTTACCATTAATGTCTTCAATAAATTCAGCACTACTCAAGAAGAATTTAATTGGACTACACATGGTTAGATAAACCATGTGAGGTGCCCAGGGCGAGCATTTGCAGCACAGTATAGATGGCGTGTAAATGATATTTGCTGAGGGAACATAGGTGGAATAAACTGTTTGACCCAGATTTTGACAGAGTTGCTCTACCATATGGGACCACTACCTAATGTGTGAATACATCATTCAGTTAGAGGTGCAAATTCAGATGGTTGGGTACAACAAACATGCACTGAACCAAGGACTGTTTGGGTCCCTGTTAATAATCAACCAAATGTCTGTAGGTCAGATCAGGGGGATTGTCAACCTTCAGTGATTAAAAGTTTAAAATGTTTTCGGGAGTTAATGTAGGTATTGCTCGTGTACCAAACATGCTTTATCAGTTTCTTGGACAACAATTTTGTCTAATCCAAAATGTTTGTTTCAAGGAATGATTAAATGTTATCTTTTGACTAGAATAAATTATGTGTCTTATAGAGAGTATTTTTGTCTACCATATCCTGGACTTAAACCCTTATTGAATGTGCATATTTTATGTGAAAGAATCAAAATGAGTGGCTAAACCTCAGAAATGTGTCCATATGCAGCCAGATTTAAAGCAATGCCTTATCAACATGAACATGAATCATAGCCAAATCTTCCCCATCATTAAAGTTGGACTAACCAGATCTCTTACTGGTGGTTACCGTTAAGCTTTTTGATGGGAAAAGTTGCAGCATGTTTGTAGAGCTGTCAAACCAACTGAGGATTGCACTGCAGCAATGATAGCAGACCGCATGCTGCTGAATCATCATGCATAATCACAGATGCATCGTCAGTGTTGCAGAATATGCACTCTGAACACCGAAATGTTGGCAGGAAAATCAGGAATTGCATTTTAATTAAAGCTGAATTAAAGTTGAATTTAAGGGTGGTTTTTAACACCAGATTTAGTTCAGACACTCATCTGGCAACTTATGTGAAGTCCTAGCTGCAAAGGAAATTGCTTGGCATAGTAGATTCTGTTCTTTTGTCTAGAGAACAAACAGATACTGATAAAAGTTGATTTTCTTACTCAAACTTGAATCAGCATCTGTCAAACCTTGAACCATCAGAATGAAAGATTGCGTTTGCACTGAGATTTCATCAGGAGAAATGCATGTGTGAGGATTGGAGACTGCTGCAGATTCGCTCATGTTTTTAAGGTGTTAATTTCACTGTAGAAGAGTTTCATTAACCAGACGTCAGCTTTGGAATAGGATCATTTGCTCTATGTGCAAATTCTGCTTCTTATTAACATTTAAATTCTTATCACAGGTTCATTTGTAGTTTTCTGAAAACCCTGCATGATGTACAAAATAATAAGAAGTACACGTTATAGTTTTGGATTGCACATCATGTATTGTGAAGGACAAGGCTGGTGCAGATCAGAGATGGGGGTGCTGTAACGCTTTTCTAGCCTCAAGGTGGCATTGCACTTTCTCAGTAGCAGGTTATAATTCAAGGACATTGACCTGAGTGTATTTTCCCAGGATTTCTTTCAGTTTTATAGTGTTTCATTGTAAGTTCTTCTGTATCTTGGTAATAACTAGATTTTATGAAGCGGAGGATTCATATCTCCTACTGACAAGCCAGTGTCAGAGCAGAGGCAGTCACCTAAAACCACTGCTCCTCGAGAAGGGTGCTTGGGATTTCAAGAAAGGACTAATAAGCCTGCACAATGGGACACTGTTTGAAAAGCAATCAGGATGACACGGAGAGATACAAAAAGCACAATGACTGAAGCCTCAGAGCTCTCTTTTTGCCTTGTGTAGCACCTATAAACAGCTTTCTGCTACATATACTACATCACATTGCTATTAAGAGCATGAGCATGCACAAGCAGACAATAAAGATGATGCATATTTTTATTGCTGGTTAAGCAGAATTAATTTCCACAACTACTGAAATGCAAAACTATTCATCAACACAAACAACACACATCCTTTCTGTGATTTAAGAGTCCTCATAATGTTAAATGTGATTTTGACAGATAAAGAATAATGCTACAAATGCAAACTAAGTTTGCAGGGATTTCAGTTGAGTGGTAGCACCTCAAAGTTGGAGTTATTTGTATATTTATGGTTTGATTTTGATTTGATGAACTGAGCTGAAGGCCATCTGTGTTGGGGGAACGCTGCTGCTGCTTCTGGCATGTGAAATCTCCACAATGTGCTCATTATATTTCAAAACCGTATCTGTGAATCTGGATTAAACGGAGTTAGAAGTGTCTGTCAATACCGCCAGCTGTGTCTCTTACACGGTATGTCAATGTAAATTGCTGTTAATGTGGAATGCTAGTGTTTGGAGAGGAATACAGTAAGTATTTACTGGTTGTAGATCTTGTGCCTAAATAAAGCCCTGTGTAAATACATCTGTGAAGTATGGAAGAGACCAAAACATGGTTAAAAAAAGTTGCATAAACAGATCAAAAAGCACACAAATAAAAAAAAATCTTTATTTCTCGTGTAGTGCATTCTCTTTTATTCATACTTACACAGAGAATGAAAAGTTCAGTCAAGTTGTAAACTCGTATTAGTCAGATAAAAATATTTTTAGGCTTGTAACACTTGGAAAAAAGGAATGCAGCTGGGAAAATAAATGGCAGTCTTGTCAGAGCAACATTTTGTCTTTAGTGCGAATTTGATGAAACATTGGTATCATTCTTATTATGTAAATGTAGGTACAGGGCTTCAAGATGAATACACTACAAATTTCTTAAATTTTTCCACTGTTGCAGAGCTTATGAAATGTTATTCATGATCTTGTTACTTTCTATGTCACGAGGAAAGTAAGAATGCAATTTGTGGCGGGTAAAGAACTCTGTAATGGCAACAGGAAACTGAGCTTTCTGTCGCAGAACCACTGAATTGATGTAGTTTAATCAGTTCTTCTGACTACCACTCTGCATGTGTGAGTAATTAAAGGAAAAACTAAACAAAAAGGAAATGGCCATAACAAATAGAGGTGCAATACTACAATTTATCAAAAGGAGAGTAAAGTGTATGGAAGTGAATGAAGTGCCTCCAAGGTGGGTGCCAAAGACTGTGTGTGACCCAAACACACAAGTGTTTACTTATAGACTTGTAATTATAAACTTATAAGCTGAAACATTGCAGCTTAAATGATGATTCTGATTGTACACAGCTGAATAAAGGGTTAGCTTCAAACAAACCATAGATTATTAAAATATCAATAATATCTTGCTCAGCAGAATATATTAATTATATATTAGAGAATATAACATTCTCTTATGCTTATAGTGGTGTAAATTAATAATTAATTAAAAGCTTTACTGAAAAGGTAAGTCTTTTTCTTAAAAATAACTCTGCCAGCTGCCCTCTGCAACAGCCTGCCGGACGACCTGAGGTGAGGACCAGAGTAGCTGAAAGATGTCCTCGCATATGTTCGGGTCCTCACTCTAGGAATAAATAAAAGACCAGTTCCCGGTGACCTGGGATCCCTGGGAGGTTCATAAGCTAAAAGAAAGTCTGATAGATACTTTGGGCTAAGAGCTTAAAAAACTAATGAAAGTATTTTAAAGTCAAGCTAGAAGCACACAGGAAGTCAATGCAGAGATTTTAAACCTGGTGTAATATGAGCTCTCTTTCCGGTCTTCCTCAGCAGATGAGCTGTTGAGTTTGGTAAAAGCTGCAGTAGGTTTATAGTCTTTAGTGAGACCAGAAAGAAGAGCAGTGCAATAATCTGTTTTACACGTGATAAAATAATGGATCAGTATCTCTGCATCGGCTGAATGGTTTCGTCTTTGTGGTTTTTTTAAATGTGAGATGTAAAACTTCACTCAGAAATTCTTCAGTTGTGTTAAAAGAAAGTGATGTAAGGTGTAAAACCAGTTCCTTTTTGTTTGCCTCCGTACTGATAACAAAAATTTCTGTTTTGTCCTGGTTGAGCTGTTGGAATTTTTCTGCCATCCATTTCCTAATATCTAAAATACAATTATATAGGGCGAGTGTCACCAGGAGACACTATTGTGTTTAATGATCAGTATTGCATTGTATTTTAGAACTAAGTCAAAATAATACATTTCTCAAAAACAAGCTGCATCTATTTTTAGAGTAAAACAAAAACATTGCAGTTAATTATAGCAGTTTACCTGCAGAAGACTTACCGGTAAACTGAACTAATATAAGCCTGTCACTGTACATCGCACGTCCTAAACCTCTGGAGCTCTTGGCAGACATTTTTTTCTGAAACTTTGGTGTCCTTTAATATTTGTGCTAGATTAAAAAAAATGTAATCCAGCAACCGTGGAGTCAATGAGCTCTGTTGGTTTTTCTCACGTCTCAGAGCTCAGAAACCACTGTGCCTGTGTGTGATATAACAGCCAACTCATTACTGTTCTAATGTCAAACAAGTGGGGATTGATCAAATAGCCTATAGGCTTCTTCCGATTTTCCACCCACCTGAGGCCTTTATTAGATTTCTTCCAACTTCTACAGCGGAAATGTCTTAGTGCCATGCATCACAAGTATTAGATTTCAGTGTGATTTTAAAACTTGAGAGCAGTGTTGAAGCAACACCCCACATCAAGCTTACGTTCCATGTTTATTCTCCTGAGTGTAATAGTAACAGACCTTCCCCCTGACAGATGTTCACCAGATAACGGGATTTTTACATGCCTCACTCTCAAAACCTTCTCTGTTTAGTGATTAGCCCATACTGTTGACTTTATGCCTCATGCACAGCTTCAGACTCCCTCATTACAACCTCATTGGAATTCATTTCAACACTCACTGACTCCTGACCGTAGGTCAGCAGAGATGAGCTGAACTGGTGAGCTGTAAACAGAGTCGTCGTCTGAGGGTCGGGGAGGTCTGCTGGGTCAGAGAGCCATTTCTGCATCAGACCTGCTGTCCCCTCTCTGCTGCCACACCACAGCATTAGCTTATTGAATGTGACACTGTCCTACACAACAGAATGTCCTCTATTGTGCCCCTGAACAAAGGCTCTCTCTCTTTCGCTCCTGTTGATGGACAGCAATTTTTTTTCTAAATGTTCTGAATGTAGAGGGCGGAGAAACGCCATTTGGGAAAATTTAGAGTTCTACTCATCCTAATCTCTCCTGAACAGAAAGAGGGTTGTGAGACTGTCACATTCTGGCTTTGTTAGCTCTGCTCCGATGTTTTGTTGGAGGGAAAAGCCCTTGAAATTTCGTGCCGAGTTCATTTTGATTTCAGTTTGTTCAGAATAAAAGCCTTTACTAGATTTTCATCAAAGAAGGAGAGAAAAATCAGTTTCTTAGGGTATAGTGGAATGCAATATGGTTAATGTTTGTCTTGCTGTAGGGTTATTATGCAATTATAAAGCTGTGATTTCTTTCTGTTTTATATTTAAATTTCAAAAGACTGATAAAGTATAATATACCAAATTCACTAGTCTGCAAAGGCTTTTTATGCTGTGTAGTACGTTGATATGTTTAGGTGATCCATGAAAAGATAATTTATTTTAATTCTGATTATAGAACATGGGTAAGGTAATATGTAAGTTAACTATGTCACATAAAAAAAATTTGATTTTTTTTTTTGCATTGGTGGCAGTAAACTGGCAATTTTCCGTTTGTGATGTTCCTAAGATAAAACCAGCCCTCTGATAAAGCCAGCTTGGGCTTTAGAAAATTCATTTTTCATTAACTGTGTCATCTATACTTTTATATTCTTAAAACTATTCTTTAGCAACCTTTTTTTTTTACCAATGCTGATTACTTAAGGCCAATGATTACACTAAATGTCTTTTTTCTTTCTGATTATTCAGCTTGAGAAGCACTTGACTGCTGATTATGTGAAGTGACTAGTACTAAATGGAGCTCCAATATTAACCCTAAAAGCAAGTATAACATGACAGATTATAGGATAGTGGGAATAACCTGAACAGGGATATTTAGAAGTGCCTTTCTTTAAACAGATTCTTGCTTTATTTTAAGGCTGAGATAGTGGTCCATTAAATCTGCAATGGGCTCTTCTTTTTTCAGTTTGTGCATCAGCCATGTCCTATGGTGGAAGTGCTCATGTTTCCTGCCAGTGGGGTAGGGCTGGAAGCAGATGGCTGCTGACAGAGGAAAAGGTTTGGAAAGCAGTGAGTGCGCAACAGATGGAAAGGCGCATATGCCTCCAAGTCCCCTCAGCTTGCCAGCAGTCCCGTGACTAACTGTGGGAAGATTCTGGCTTCATCCAGGTTGGGGATGGACAGAGACTCATGGTGAAGAATGAAGCTCCCCTATTATAGAAAATGTTATCTGAGACCAGTTTGTTTCTGGAAATTCTGCTGTGGGAGGATTCAGATCATTTTTAATTGGGGATGAATGAATAATGGTGGCAAAGAATCAAGTTGGACCAGTGGAGCATTGTTTTTAAATGCACCACTTCAGCACATGGAGATCTGTTAAGCAGTGGTCTTGTTTTGGTTGTCATGTGCTTCACGAAAAGAAACTCATTTGTCTTTTCACTTCAAACAGAAACTTGGGACTTTTGTTGCCCCCAGGGAGTGCATTTTTCTTTTAAACTGAAGGGAAGTGCAGGATAACAGCAATGTAGCAAGCAGCTTCTGAGGCCCTGATTTAGCAGCTCACAGTAAATGGAAACCAGAGCCATTTCGTTATGTTTATATTAAAAGGTAGATAAAAAAAAGGAAAGTATTTCCTTCAATAGCTCACAGTTTTTCTGTGTTAGTCTTCAAGGGTCGTT
>JBAMHV010000008.1:14981194-15019393 GCA_037177535.1 Pseudomugil gertrudae
CGATCTATATATAACTTTTGTTGAGTATGCATCCTGTTGAGCAAAAAGCCATTCCATAACCTGTACTATTACCATCTCTTCTTGTACACTTAACTTAAAGGTCGAATCCAATGGTGTGTTTGTTATAGTGAAGGCAGGAAGTGACATTTGCTCTTACATTTGGCTGTAAAGGAGATATCCGTACTGTATCTGCCACCTCCTGACTGTTTATTTTCAGTGGAATGTGAATAGTTGTCAGCTCTGCTTTTTTGTGGCCTGCTTGTCAGTACAGCTTGTTTAACATGTACCAGTTGAGTGTTATCATCCAGGTCATACATTCCTTTCATAGATGTCATTGTTTTGATGGTGTTTTGACACGTGTTATGGCCTTGTGTTCACTGTCTTCAAAGAATATTGTCAGGAAGCATGCAAGTACTTGTTTCCCTGTTTATTTGTACACGTTTTACAATAATGATTGTGATGAGACGTTTTGCAGAAGACATGTTTTGTTCTATGGAAATAACTGGAGAGGAAGTGTAATGTGACCCCCACGTTTACTGTTTACACCCCTCACCCCCATTTCCTGCTTTCCCCAAATGGAATAAGCTTAAGTTTTTCCACTGCTGATTCCCTCTGGTCATGACCCAGCACTGATGTCATGTGGTGCAGTATGTGAACTGCATGTACGGCAACCACTCTTTGAACACAATCACAGTTCCCATTTTGGACCTGACAGCTGGTTAGAAGGGCTTCTGTTAGCAGGAGGAAGTTTCATTCTTGTTTCAGAAAGTTACAGAGCTGTGGAGTGTTTATTACTTTCATGAAAGAGCAGAAATTTAAGAATAAATCAAGTGATTGTATAGCTTTACTTATCTACAGTTCATCATGCCATGAAGGCATAAGCTAGTACTAGGTGAGTGTGTTCTCTGGGCCACATTCTGGGCTGGTTTGGGACTGGTTTGAACATCTCAGAAACACAAAACCAGTTTTGGTTGCACCCACAAATAAAACATTTTACTATGCAAAGAAAAAAAACAACAATAACAATATTTATGAGCAAGATTTTCAAATAATTAATAATTTGACTGCACAATTCATTAAAGCAAAATGATCTACCTTTCAAACAACTACTGTTCAATGCAAGTAACTAGTTTCCATCACAATGCCTGAATTTCCATTACTTGGACTTTAAAAGATTATAAAATATATGTTGCAAATTCCCTTTATCCATTTATTTAATATGTCATGTAATCTTCATTTAATCCTACCCCATAATTTTTTTTATCTGTGGCACAAATATTTGAATGGATCTTAAAGCTTTTTGTTACATCACATGGTCTAACACAGATCAGCTTAGTTAGTTTGACTACATAGCACCATGTAAGTGATAACAGCTGTCACCATTTTTAAATGACTTTAGTCATGCTAATACTAAAGGTAGAAGCACCAGAGATTATCGTCCCCTGCAGGTCTACAAAATAACTTATTTTAAAATCAAGTCTAATTTTATTTATAAAGCACTTTCTATTCACAAAGTGCTTCACATAATAAAAACTAATTAAAAAGATCATTTAAAAAGCCTTCACACACCAGAGTATATGACAGCAATTTAAAAACACACACCTCATTAAAGTCTCTTTCGCTCTCAATCAAACGTGCACTGACATGCGCATGTACACTTCTTTAACCCATGCCGACTCCATTTTGCAAAAACCTAAATTTCTGTCCCAAGATGTGGCTTAGAAAAGTATAGAAGTATCAATCGAATTAAGTCTTCTTGCTTGATGCTGCTGTGATTAAAATATGTGGAAGATCCATCCACATCAGGAGCCAGCTCACCTCCAACAACAGGACTGGAGCGTAGGATCCCTAGCTTCCCAGACAAGGGCAGTTACCATGGCAACAACCCTGCAGACTGAGGAGGCAAAGCCCTTAGTGGGGAGGATGTCCAGGAGGAAAACACTAGAATTAAAAAAGTACAAAATAGGCTCACAAAAACTTAAAAACAATAAGAACAGACGAGCGACAAGAATAAAAACACAAAAGTTCATGATAAATTCAAAAAGTGAAAAAAAAAACTAAAAACAGACCGTTCCTAAGACCGGTACAGCTTTTATAAACCACTAAAATAAATCTTTAAATGTAAGGGGAGCTGATGAGTGTTTAAAAAATCTGGTATAATGCGATCCCATGCTCTGCTCCTCATTAGAACACATACCGCTGAGTTCTGGAGTAATTCTAGGTTGGAAATGCTCTTTTTGGGAAGAACAGAGAGCAAGGCATTATAATAATCTATTCTACTAGAAATAACAGCATGGATCAGCGCCTCCGTGCTGGCAATAGTGGTTCACTGATTTGATTTCACTGAATGTCTAAGTGGTCGCCGATCATCATCATTCAGGAGTTTTTCCCCCCTCCCCATTTGTTCTCAGATGTTGGTTCCCCACTATCCTTCCAGTTTCTATTAATGTGCTGGACAGTTCTAACTCAATTTTAGTAGTTTCTGCAATCTCTTAGATGCTATCTCTGCTTGAAACACACCTGATTTGACCCTTCCTAAACAGATTAACATCTTTTCCACAGCAACAGGATTTCTTCACATGGTTGTTTAGACACAAGAAACTAGTTGCTGAACTAGCTGAAGTTAAATGACTTGTAACTCGTACTTATTGGCTTAGTTAAATCCAGGTGGCTACTTTTTTTTCTAGCAGACAGTGTGGTAAGTCATGAAATGCCAGTACTCAAGAGGCCAAACATCAGATGGCAAAAGTGCGTTCAATCTGGAGAAGCCATTCAGACAATTCATATTCTTAATAGCCTGCCAGTATAAGAGTGATGTTACTATGGAGATTTGGAAGAAGAAGTTCTCCAGAATGCCACGCTGTTTGCTGAGCACCATTTGGTCTTTTGCAAGGAAAAAAAAAAAGAAGAAAAAAGGCAGTGTTTCAGATATGAGACAATACTGTGAACTGAGCGAGTGTTTCGTGCTCTGGGTGAAGAGATGCTCTGCAGCGTTCATTTGAAATAAGCCGTTCAGAGTCCTGCTCAAGGCTGTGTCAGTGCCTTCGCTTTGGATGATGAGATTTTCTTCTTTTAGTACTCTGGTGTGAAAAGTGCACTGTTCAGCAGCATCACCAGATGAGCTTTCCCACAATTTGATGTTTGCATACCAGAACAAGCTCCTGGCTTCAAAGAAAATACTATACAGTTAAAAAGGAGGAATTATGACACTCGTGTTGCTACACAGTATATCTCACAGCTCATTGGGCTCTTGGGCCTGTTTTGTTGTGAAATTGGACCAAGTAGTGTCTAGAGATGCACCCTGCAGCTGTATTAAAACATAGTAAACCATTTGTAACCATTTTGTAAGACATTTAAAAGATATTTATTTCCCCAAGGCCTTTAGTTTCTCAGCAGCTCTGGTTTGCAGCACATTGCTATTTGTCCACCTCCAAGTACTTGGACAAAAGTATGGGTAAAGCATAAGGAAGGTCCCATTTCTAATGTTTATATGGGGTCTCTTTCAAGACATTCATTTTCATGGTGTCTCTTCACACATTTGGCTTTCAGAAGACCTCCACCAACTCTACAGGGGTATCTTTTGTTGTGTCAGAATCAGGCTTAGCATCTAGGTTTTGGCTTAATAAAGGAGCTTGTGGCTCATTGCAAGGTGGAGTAATACAAAACTTCTATTTGTTTAGCTTGGCCAACAAGGCTTCTATTAAGTAGGACCTTACTTTTACTGTTTTGGTGAGTGAGCAGGGGCACAGGGCATTAGATGCCGTACTTTGAAACAGATACTTTAGCCAAACTCACTCCTGTGCATAGTCAAATGTCACATTTGGCGGAAGTCTATCTTACTCAAATCTCAGTTTTCATTGTTGGAACAAGCATGTAGGTCATTTAGCATCTACAGTCCAGAGGACCTGTCAGCGTATGTCATGATTCTTTAAGCTGAGAAATAAAGTCAACTTTTCAGACTTCAGCAGTGCACGAGCTCTGGTGATGAATCTCAATTCTTGGCCGGGTGCATTGCAGATCTGCTGGTGGATGGGTAGGCAGTGGCATGTGTTATGTAACACAAGTAGGTGGCTGGAGTAGCTCTGTGCGAGTGTGTATTTGTGGTGTGCATGTGGTGGTTTCTGAATGTGTGAATTTCCCCGCATGCAGTCCCCACCCCCCCACCCAACCTGGATGAGTGTCTAAAACCGCCTGTGGAGACAGATGTAAGGAGAGATGCTGGAGGAGTGTCACACTGTGATGGAAGGTCAGACATCAGGGGCTCTTCAGGAATCCTCTTGACTGTACTTGTCTGAATGAATCCATTTGCACCATTATCTAGGATTTGGCTCTGCCCTTACGTTGTTTTATTTCTTGTCCCATGTGCCTTTGGAATTGGTGCAGATAAATTCTCTCATGTCTCTGTGGACATTACCTCAAACTCTTTTGTTTGCTGTTGGTCAAATAGTAGACATATTTGTTCTGACACACAGGAGATCAGTTTTCTGGACCTGTGTTACCGGTCTGGTATATTTAGATAAATTTGATATTTCTATGTAATATTTGTTCTCTAAAACAATAGGGGTGTTTGTTTTACAGCATTTCAGTTTGTGAAGCCACATTAGAACTTTTGATGGACTCGCAGATGTCCACATGACCCTTATATCATTTAAAAGTCATGGGGGGAGGAATAATCTTACAGTCCACACTGTTACAAGAGGGAAAAACTTAAAAATACTGAACATCATTGGTTGGAAAACATAATCCAGACAAAGCCTCTCACAGTGATTTGTGGGCAACATTCAGCCAGTAACAGAATAAAAGGTATCTTTATTATGATGACTGGTTGTAGATTAGCTTTGAACTGTTTTGGATTAAAACTTTCATGTAAGGAGGATTTTGAACGTACTGTAAGCTCTGGAAAAGCATCCACATCCTCCATGAATATTCATGTCTGTTTTGCTTTACATCCATGACTCATTGTGTTCATTTCCTTCTATGTCTGTTGGTGGTCACTTTTTCTCTTAGCACATCTTTATGACTGCAGGTAAACTCAGCATACTCAGATGCTGATGAGTCAGTGAAAATCTTTTTGGCTGCAAAGACCCGCGTGAGCAAGACAACACCACAGTCTGCACTGACTCAAGGGGAGGGATAGCGACTGCAAAACCAAACATGGAGTGTTTGCACATGGCTTTGAGTTATAGCACATACAGTGGAACCAAGATGATATATTTGCACATTAATGTTCTCTGAAGATGGGAGCAGTTTCATTTGGTTCTTACAGAATCTAGCTTGAGCTTTCCTGAGAATTTGTTCTAAAAATTCTAGAAAAAAAAACTAGAACCTTCAACCATGTTTTTTTATTGGATCGATTGTTTACAGATAGTTTAATTGTTTAAATCCATCCATTTTCTACTGCTTTTTCCCTGAACCAATCCCAGCTCACAATGGGCGAGAGGCAGGGTACACCCTGGACAGGTCGCCAGTCCATCACAGGGCCAACACACACACTCACACTCACTCCCATGGGCAATTTAGAGTGACCAATCAGCCTATCCCCAAGGTGCATGTCTTTGGACTGTGGGAGGAAGTGGGAGTACCCAGAGAGAACCCACGCTAACACGGGGAGAACATGCAAACTCCTCACAGAAAGATTCCCGGTTTGATCCCCTCCCTAACCGAGGCTCGAACCGGCAACCTTCTTGCTGTGAGGCTACACAGCTAACCAACTGCGTTCTGTTTAAATCCAGAGAAAGAGAAATATTCTGAGTTCAGAAAAATGTAACATTTTATTAGCTGATGTCAGTCATACTCTAGAAGTCCAAATACATGCCTTGAAGCACAGCCCCTTTCTTAGTATGAGCCATGCTCATGGTGAAGTAAATAAAGGTTACCGTAAAGGTACTGTTTGGTTTAGCATTTAGTCTGAAATTTCTGAGTGGTACTGGATGGACTGAAAATGACAATAAATGCAAGGCATTTACAGACCACTCAGTTCCTATCAGAGCATTGGAAACGGAGGGGACGGGAGTAGGATAAATGGCTTAGAGGGGCAATCGACTATGTTGATCAAAGATTGGAGATTAAACAAGCAAATGTTATCTAAACCTCGCAAAGAACATCTTTGATGTGACTGCTTTGATGTAAAGACATGAAGAAAAACGGCATCTGATACCAAGTTTTTTTTTCCAAAGATTAGCTGATCTATTCATTTAGGGATGTCATTCAGTGTTGGCATTTAAATCTGACGCCAACATCAGCACTGCCTGCAAGGAAAAGGTTAAAACTATCATTTATCTTTTTATTGTGATGTTTTTTTCCCTTGTTTTGGACATATTGATAATTTTGATATATTGATTTTTACGCCTCCAGTAAACTCACTGATTTTCTTCCTCTTCGTCCCCGCTTCCATCTCATGGCAGTGTTTGTTTCACCTTGACGCTGCCTGTTGTGATCAACTGTTGGAATTCTTTGTTTTTCATGAAGTCTGAATGAATTTATAAATGACCAAAAGATTGGCAGTCCTGACATATTGAGGTTTTTTTGTTTCACCATCTGTGTATTCCCAAACAGACAAAGCCTTGACCTTTGCCGCTGTTAAATCGGGTGCAACAGTAAGGTTGGACTTTATGGCCATCTGGGCATTAAGAGTGTAAGTAGATAGTCTGCTGGTTGTAGGACTTTAGGACTGAACAAGAAGTACCAAAATATTAGCTTTTTATTAGCTCAAATGCCCAAAGACTTTCCCAGATGATATGACAACAGTGCAGCCAATTCATCCTCCCAAAAGACTTCTAATATGTTGACTTGGTTGTTTTGGCATGCTAATCAAATGAAGGATAAAGTGCATGAAAGCAAAGGGGGTTGGGGCTGATTACCCATTTATGCTGAAGAGATTTTTCATCCTTCTGACTTGTGAAAGGAGCGAAGCATATAGCCCTGGGCAAGGTAAAAGCAGGGCAGTACCAATAATGAATTAAAAAGTCTTAGTAACACAAGAGTATCTGGATCTTGCAGATTTCTGTGTAGCATGGGGATTGCTCATCGTGATATCCTCCAGAGAGGATCCCAGATGGGGATGCCATCCTTTCAGCTGGCCTACTTCCTTGCCACTCATCACACATGGCAATTTGTACAATCTGGCTGTGCCACTTTTCTTGCTAAGCCAGCCATGTAATAATTGAGTACATTTTGGCTTTGCTGCAGTGGAGGACTCTCATCTTACTATATGAATTTCAATATGATTTGAGCCACACACTCCCTGCTTGTTTGTTGTACATGTATAAGTTGAACGTTATTTTTAACAGGAGGGACAGCAACAATACCACAAAGTGTGTTGCTAACAGCGATGCTGTTGTCTTTAAGGGCACATTGACCTTGACACTGTTTGGGCCACTTTAAATTAAAGCTTGTTACATAGTCCACAGGAAGCAAGTACTTTCTTCTTGCACTTGAGGCTGCAAGAACAATAAAATAGAGTATTTCATTCTCATTACCTCAATCAGTAGTTTCATAAAAACTATCTGTTTAACTTGCATCAGCGGCAACTGTCCACTTAGGGACAGCTCAAATGTCCAACCAATTACACAATGCATGTTGGAGCCCATACAGAAGAAAGTTCAACTTAGCTGATTTGTCAAGAACAAGCCTCAAGCAGTCCCAAGTCATATTCGCAAAAATAAAATGATTTAATTTATTTCATGCGGCTTGAGAGCAAGAAAAAAGTTCTTGTGGATTATGTAACAGGCTTAAGCCTGGTCTGGTTCTGCTACTTTGGTGGCACCAATAGGTAAAACCAGATTTTTTTTTTTCTTTCTTGCTAGTCGGCAATTTGTTACTGGGAAAAATGACCCTTTCTCGAGAAGCTGTTGAATTTACATGACATTGTCCAGATGGTTTGGTCCTAAGGCTGGATGTAATTAAAAAATGTCAATATCAATACGATACCTTCACTTTGACACAATATTTCAACAATACTTTTTTCAATACCCATTTTAGCAAATCTGTTGTACGTAAAAGGAAACTCTATTACACATAATCAACAAATGTGGAGTTTTATTTTTCAGCTTTGACCTTTTTTCACTTAAATCAGTTTTCTAACATTAATATAAATGTAAATTTTAGTACAAAAAAACAGTTGTAAACAAGTGACACCTCCCTAAATTGACACTAGAGCAGAAAACATCAATAATTGCATGCATTGTATTAATATTGCTTACTATAAAAGTCAAACAACATTATTTCGGCTGAGAGCTAACTGGTCAACAACAGCTGTCGAGGCTTATTTACCTCCACCACGGAGCCTCTAAAAATAAAGTCTGTAACTGCCCTGCTCCTTATTTTTCTTTTGACATTTGTTTTTCAGCCAGTTTGAAGGGATACACACAGACTAGCCTAGTCCTCCTCCCATCATGGTAAACAGGATCAGAGGTTACTGTGAGGAGATGATAACCATAACACTGAGCTCTTCAACGGGGCAAACCAATAGATATCAGTTACTGTCAGTCATGTCTTAGCTTTTGATTCCGCTTGCTATCTAGCTATAAACTAAAGCTACACAACAATATCTTTAGTAACTACATGGTTTTTAAAAATATTGCAGCGCACACTATTGGCATCCATCTTGCTAAAATAGAGCCACACTTTCGCCCTCGGAGGCATTTTTTTCTTGCTTTAATGACACGCACGCTGCAGTTCACACCAAAAATACACGCAAACCTTGCTTGTGGGTGTAACCACATAGGTGTTTTCTTTGTGTGTCAGAGACACGTGATATTATAGCCAATCAATGGCAGCATTATCAGACCTTGTTCCTGTTATTAACCAACTTGTCTTGACTTATCTTTTGGTGTCAGGCACTGAAAGCTAGCACCAAAAGGCAAGCCAAATTTTGATATTGGGTAGTAGTATTTCGGTTGGTGTAATAAAAGAACCAAAGTTCAGTGCACAGTCCTATTTGGGCTGCTTGAGTAAAATTTACTGTAAAAGCAAAGCAAACCAAAGAAAGATGAAACTTTTGTTAAAGTCCCTGCCTAATGAAACCAAGTCTCCTAGACTACCTTTGTGTGCATGCAACATATGAATAGTGTAACAGTCTGCTTAACACAGTAACTACAGAATTATAGGCTAAACAAAGTGACAAATTGATATGCTATTAACTTTGTAGTCCCCTGCACACTAACAAATTAGTTGAGCTGTGCAGAAAATGTTGATATGTGCACTTTCAAATGAGAACTAAAATCTGAAATACTTGATTATTCCAGAGTAAAATTGCTGAAAATGCATGTGATCATAAACCCTTTGCAGATACTGATTGCACCTTAAATAAATCGTGTGCTTTTTATCTCTTCACTGTGCCTCTTCAGTAATATACTCATATAAAACAGGCAGCTCAGCCCCACATCAGTGTGTGCTTACACAAACGGCTGAAGCTGCAGAATCACCTGATTAATAGAAAGTTGTGCAATGTTGACATGTTGTGTATGAACCCACACTGACACAGGGCTGTTTTACCACTGTTATCCCCCCCAGCTGTAAAAAAGCATCTTCAACACTCTTTGTCACCGCTGTATTTTACATATGACACAGATGTACAACATAAACATATGTCATGGTTTGATAAGCAAATGATCTTCAGTTAATTTTCACCTTCATACTTGAATGAAACGTTGCTTGGTCAACATAAAGCAGCAAACAACCGTATGTGGATACAGTACTCTTAATAGTTTTACCAGAAAAAAGAAATGGTGCTGTGTGTGTGTGTGTGTGTGTGTGTGTGCGATGTAATCGAAGCTAGGCCGTTCCTTTTTAAAAGCTGGTCCAGGTGTGCACAAGTTAGTGCTTGTGAGTCCGTGCCATTCAACTTTAAATAAGTTCCAGATTTCCTTTCCACAAAAATACCGTGTATTCTAGTTTGATGGAGTTTTATTTTTAAATTTTTCGATTCATTTTGTGCAAAGTAGTTAAACATAGTTCGTGTCTAAATTGCAGCAAATCCCAGAATGGTCACAGTTTGAACAGAACAGGTGAACTCAGCTAAAAGCTATTCATTTAGCAACCACGTCAAACTAAAAACATTTCTAGCGGTTTGTATATTATTTTATGTTTAATTTGCATAGAGTTCTTTTGCATCAGACAGGATTGGCAAAAAAATATGTGCTAGCCATGTTTGCATGCAAATTTGGACTTTATAGTGCATGTGTTTCTATACACAATACTTTTTGGGCCACCCCTGTTGATGCTTCCACTTCAAGTACTCGTTAGCAATCTACAATACAGTAGTCTTGTCTTTTTGGTCTGGTCTTGTGTGCCTTAAATATTAGGATGTAAGCAGGAGATACGCTTAAGAGGTAAAAGCACAAAACAGGTTTAAGGAGGGAGACACTCAAACCCACATATGCACACAAAGTTATCACTATGTCAGTACTGATGATTATCATAGTACTGGAATAATGAAATGTCATATACTGATAATACAAATATGATCCTGTAAAAAACTTACAGTTTTCCTGTTAGACCACCTGCCTACTAGGTATCTGTCTGATTTGTTTTGTTTGCAGGCATTTTTACAAATGAAAAGGGAGAAACTGAAAGAAACATTTTGCATTAGTCTGAACTCTGAAGTCACAGCTCAGTGGAAGTTGATACATTTTAGAGCACTCGTGAACAAATAGTTCATGACTCCTGGCCTCCCATCTTGCCCTGCACTGCTATGTTACGTCCTTTTGCAAAAATACAGGTATGTTCCAGTTGTCACACACTGGTCATCTTTACCATGGCTTTATAGGATGTTTCTTCCATAACACAATAGAGGTTCTGACTTCAGCTTGCTTAATACACACCCAAAATGGGAAAAATATAGAAAAGGATCCAAAGTAATTTACATGGTCATGTTTGATCCTAAAAAATCACTTGTCTACAATATGATTGACATGAAAGTGCTCTGAAATTCATATTTGTCAATGTTTACATCAACACAATACTTGTAGGAAGCCAAGTGTGAGGAGAGAGTGGCCCTTCCATTGATTGCTATAAAACACTGTATTTGGAGCCCGACCTGATACCGATATTTCCTACTGTTCTTTCACCTCTCTGTCATTTAGTTACTCGTGATTGGTTATAATGATTTTTAAAAAAAAAAACTTTGTTTGAAAAAATCTCTGAATAGGTTTGAAAACATCAATGGTTGAGTTTCACTACTACATCATTGAAGCACTGCCCCGTAAAAAGCTACGGGCAACAGTCGCTGCTAATCTCAGTATAATCTCTGATGATCTGGTTTCAATTATGCTGGTTTTTGTCACAGATCTGGCAACTAACTTAACAGAGAAATTGTGCTAGCAGCTCTTTGTGGCTTCCAATTTAATGTTACTGTCAGTTTGCTAATGGATTCCCGATGACCATGCTAGCAGGCTGATGTATTTCAGATTTAAACACCGTTAGACTTTTATTTCTAATTAATCTCGGTGACCAATAATTATTAGTTAGTAAAGGAAGTGGCTTTTATGTTTTACCGGACTGACTCTTCCTGGATCAGTTCTAAGGTGAAAACAAAATGCGTTTAAATGATTTTCTGAAGCTTATCTATCATTTTTTGTCGTTTGAGTTTAATTAGTTCGAATTCCACCTGCAGCAGCATTTGGGGATGGGAGCATTTTGTAACTTGAACAGCTGCAGGTTTTTTTCAGCTTCTTTTTTTCATTTTCAGCAGTTTTTCTTAACAACTATAAAATGAAGACACGTGACAAAGGAGCAGAGACTCAGGCGGCACAGAAATCATTCACTGCCTCCCAGCTTGCTTCATAGCTTCTCCAGTTAAATGGGGTTATGTAAGATCTGCAGCCTCACTTACACAGGGAAAGTCATAAATCAACTGACATGTTCAAAACAACGCAGCAACTTTTGTCTGACTTGTTCAGAGTGCTCTTCATCTCTTCTTTGCTTCTGACTTCTTCTGCAATTATGCAGTCTGGAGGAGATGAAAAATGACTATGAGAGATTTTATGAGCCTATCTGTTTTGATGAATCATTGCTGTTCCGTTCCAAGCCTCTCTGAGTGTGCATACTCTTAAAGAAGACAATTTGGGTGAAAATGTTCTTTTTCTTCATTAAATCTTTACTTCTTTTGGTGTTTATTTTCTGCAGTGTATTTTGGGTCTGTTTGTGGACACTTTTGCTTTATTATAAAGAGTTGTGACTTTCTATGTCTTATCATATCTTTCAGACGAGGATGATTTAGATCTTTTGCTTTTTTTTTCATTGTATTCAAGCTTATTTTGTGTTTTCTGTTACCTGGTTTTAGTGCAAGGGAGAAAATACTGCAATTCTCTTCATGCTAGTTTGATTTAGTATTTTTTGACCCGACATTTACCTTTGCTTGTTTCAGCGGAAGAAATGTGCCGTTTCTTGTGGTGTGGTTCTGCTCTCCAGTGTGTTTTGCTGCCTTCCATTGATTCTACCACATCATCTGCATCACTGCTTCTCATCCAGCCTGTCTTTTTTCCTGCATGCATACAGATTTACAGCCACTCAGGCTTAGGTTTTAAGTTTTAATCTTCACTTCCGTTTTACAGTAATTATATGAAATTAAGCTTAACTATAATCTGTTTTTAGCTTTTATGTTGCAGAAAGGTTTTTATTATGCTTTGGATGCTTTTGCTAGGGCTAAGTTGCATCTTTACGCTCTTTCTTTAGGTCCACTTATAGACATTTTCTGTGAGTACCTGCTCTTTATTTGCATTGCGCTGACTTTACATCACCATCACGCTGCCATGTCAAGTTACTAATCTAGAGCTTAACACCTCGCAAAAGCATGCAGACGGGAGCATCCGGTCTTCACCGCCGTAGCTGGCATGTGACTGGAAGTGAAGGAGAATGCAACCCAGCCACCGGATGTGTAGTCAGGAACCAGTCATCACTCTCTTTCTAATCTGCCTGTTCACCCCCTGTACACAACCATCTGGAGAGGATGCCAGGGACTGGCCTAGTGGCAGAATTAGAATCACGGGCTCGGAGAACTGCCAGGCTTGAGTAGAAAATCCTGGAGGAAAAAGGCCTTTTTTTGCGGTTCATGCTTGTCTGTCCTGCGTCCTTGCTCTGTGGTACTGGCAGGCAGCCAGCATTGCTGACGTAGACTGGCCTGCCTCACAACAAGACAACATCAAGCTCATCTGGCATCTAAACAGTGCTTGTAAGAGCAAAACCCCTAATTGTGGATTAGTCACTTGCTGCAGAAAAGCATTACCTCAGGGTATTTTTCCTCCAACTATCTCAATTTAAAGTAATTTAGGGGATAATTGAAGTAGAGGTGCATCATCTCTTTTAGAGCTTCATCCTCTAAAGAGCACTGAACTGCAGAGAGCTGTTTTTGTCCAAATAATGAGCGTAATGGCGGCGTAATATTTGGCTGCCAAAATAATGAATCAAAAGATTTGCTGAGCATGTGTGCATACGCTGTGCTGTATAAATAATGCTGTTCTTGATGTGATGATGTAGCTTTCATCAAATATTGCCAACTTTAACCCTCTTATCATTGTATTTAGTATAGTAGCTTTGCTAATAGGTGATGTGAACAGAGACTGAAAGAGAAGTGAGCCCTTCTCCATGGTTACCTGGTTTTATGCTCACTGCAATTTAAAGTAAGGGACATTTTGTTTCTCATACTGTAGTTAGTAAGCCAGATGGCTTTCACTCAGTTGAGTGCTGATTCCAAAATGTCTGATTTACTTCTCGTTTGTGCATATTTCTCCCATAACTACAAGTCAAACTTGCTTTATAAACCTGGTGGTCACTGCTTTTCTTTCACCTATTATAGCCTGTCAGCCCAGGGCCCTACAGGGAGGAAAGATTAGGACAGGAACTTATAATAGGCCATTTATTGGGACCAGTTCCAATATTTGTGTGTGCCCACAAATGAGTGTCCTTGAATACGAGCCATGAAAAAGCTCATCCCTGCTGATGAACTGCCTGTGATGGATTCCCGCCTGTAGTAATATGGGTCACGATCATACAGGATCTTCAGATGATCATGTGGATTAGTCAAGCCCAGAATGGCTCCGATTCACTAAACTATTTTTTAATGGTTGCAAGCAGCCTGTACAGCGTGGGCTATAAGCAAGTTGTAAATGCCACAAGAGGGATACAAATATTTTTGCACCAAAAACAAATTATTAAAATCACAAATAAATTGCATTTATTATCTGATCATTTCTCAGCAGGTGATTCTTCTTTGTTCACACTGTAAGGCAGACAATATTACACATTTATTAAATAGAAGTAATGATGAGCTACTGGATAATGGTAATAATCTAATCAATTTTTTTCTTTTGGTGAGTATTAGCTTAGAATTTTTAAAAAAATATTTCTCATTGATATCTGAAAGTCCAAGCATGCATTTCGGAGCAAAAGACATGAACTCGGGTAGATGTGTCTCATCTGCAAGGTGCACCAGTGGAAGACACTGAATAACTTCCATTAACCAGTGAAGTCAGAAAATGAAATAAAACTAGAAAATCACACTTGAGTTTGATAAGTTCCAATTGTTCAAGAAAGCTGGTTCTGTACTTGGAGAAACTCTGGAGCCGCTGGAGCTGATGGTCCAAAAAAAAGTACTGCACAGGCTGATGAAGATGATGGAGGATTCTTCACACCCTCTTCACTTCACAGTGATAAAACAACAGAGTGTTCAGTGAGAGGCAGGTTCAGATCCGATGTAGGACTGAAAGATACAGACGATCCTTCCTTCCCGTTGCCATCAGCATTAAGAACAAGACCCTTCAATAATTATTATTGTATTAAAAAAATACTACTACTATCTGAATTTCCCTCTGGGATCAATAAAGTATTTTTCATTTCATTTCCTTCATTTATATGTTTGAAAACCAAAACTCATGGACCTGAATAGCAGCTGTTTGTGATACCAAACAACAACAAAGTTTAACACAGAAACAGATCTAGTGTTTGCTGGTGCAAACTGTGCACATGTAGAGGCTAATACTCGAGAGTTGACTTTATTTTTATCACCTTTCATGCAAAAAAGTGATAATTAATCAAAAGTCCGATGTTAAAGTCAGGGTTCCTTTAATGGGGGATCTAGTTGGGTCTGAATTTGTCATTTCCTACAGGGGAATTTCAAATGTCCATTTTCTTATTTGGCTGAAATAAATAACACAAAACAAAACTAGATCATTTTTCACTACGAAGTGGTGCTATTATTATTTTTTATTATTTTGAGTCAAAATTTTATACTCTGGTATAAAATAAGATCTTTTATTTCACCTGATCAGCACATAAAATACTCACCAAATGCACATTTGCATAAACTGGACCTCATATTGCTGACATCTAAAGCTTTAGTGGTAGCAGCAGTAGTTTATTATTCTTATAATAGATGATGATTGGCCTTTATTTCCCTTATTCTACTCCTTGATTATGAGAGTTGCTTTAGGTATAGCGTTTATATTTATGCTGCAGTATTTAAGCTTGAATTTAAATCTCATCTAGACTGACGAGCAGCAGCTCCGTTATAAAGGGAGGATTCATGTGTGAGAAAAACATGGAAGCTGGAGTTATTGGTCTTTTCCTTCATAAAAGAAGTCAATGTTGTTCTAACCTGAAGGATAAACATTACCTTAGTCCTTAGAATAAGCTTATCAAACAAAAGATGTTTTCCCTTCATTTAATTTAATGAACTAGGAAATTGCTCAAGTCAAGAAGGAGTAAATGCACTCTCACTATATAAACAATGTAAACGGGACCCACTGGTGTTCAGACTCAAGAGTTCATGTATTCATTTTGGCTTTATTTAAGCTTGCAGCCTGCGACATAGTAAACCATGCCTGGCATGCTGCCTTCCATTTGTACAGTATGCAAACGCATTGTTTGGTTGTGTAGTCGTTTGTAAGAGAAACAGGACGGAGCAATATGGTTTGTCCTCCCATAATGTATCGTTGGTCTCTTGCTGTGAAAGCAAGGTTTCCTCCTCTACCTCCCTCCCACTCTCCCTCTCCTTTCTTTCTTTCGCACACTGCAAGGGTGAACGTGGGCGACGAAACAGTGCATGGCAGCAATGCTCTGTTGAATGTAGACGAGGAATAAAGAAATACAACACCCATGGAAACACTGACACGGTCTTGATAAATGCCACTTGTTTATCTTTAGGGCTGTGGATTTGAAGGGATTGATCTTCTTGTTGCACCACCATTTTGTGTGAGGATTTTTAATTGAAAGTTTTTGATCTTATACTCGTGTTAATCTGGCGCATTAATCTCTAGTGTGACAATGTTGGTGATTTTCTCTACCATGCTGTATGTTTTCGTCTGCGTTCATATAAGGAGTGTGTTTGCATCCTCACAACGCCTTTATTTCTATTTTTCCCTTTATGTAAGCATCCTTCTTCTGTTGTTTTCTCTCCTGCTGTGATTTGTGCAGCAAGGAGCTCAGCAACAGTGACACTAACGAGCACAGCATCAGCTTCCAGCTGTGTGTGTGACTGTGGTTGTGGTTGTGTTTTGTGGCTGTTTGTGCATGTGCTTCACAGAGATTTTGCCTGTTTTGTGTCACGCCTTCCTTGACAAAGTAATGGCATTGATGAATGCCACTGCAGATGGACTGAACTGAACAGTACTTGCGATTGTCTCTGACACAGAACCAAATATCTGACCGCATTTTAATAATGCGCGTTATATTCTGATGGTGAGAGAAAGTGGTGCTGGTTTGCTGGATGCCTGCAGAACAGCCAGACTGGGTGTGGAGTCGAGACTGACTGGCTGGATGGGTGAGGGGTGACTGCAAAAACCTCTGCAGAAGAGATAATTACCTCTGTAAAAGACATTTGGGTTGCTATTGTTTGTGTATGTTTACAAGCAGGATTAAGTACTGAAGAGTGATTTGCATTTTCTTTTCTCGTCATTGGTAGAAGTGGTGATAAAGTCTCAGATGATTTCACTCTAGATCTGGAATTTTGATTATTTTTTTTGTAAGGTTGCCATTATAGAATTACTTGTTTATGTGAAAGCCTTGCAGGAAATACAGAATGGTTAATAATCTAGTTTCCTTTTATTTATTTTTTTGCATGTAAATGTTCTACAAGGCCAGCAATTTCTGCTCCTCAACTGCAGAAAGTCCATCCTTTTTAGCACAGGCTTTACACATTCACCACACAACACATTTGTGTGATGCTTTGTGATGAGTTTGACATGCCACAACGAACTAAAGAAAGGATTAGAGTTGCAGTTCACCTCTCCTGGCCTGGTCTGTTGAGCAGTCTGAGATGATTTGGGCCTAAAGTGTTTCTCTTGCTCATCTCCTCATGTACGTTTCATCTCTCCAGCAGTGGCCAGAGTTCCATTTCCTGTTTGTCATCCTATTTTTTTATGTACCTAACAGTTGCATCAAGTTACAAATGAAGGCATAAAAAAAGTCACGGTGAGGTAGAAATTAGAGTTGCTGCAGCTGTATGAGAAAAAGTATATGTAGTATTCTGTAATTATTGTGATTTTTTCCACACAGAGGAATTTATTCTACAGGAGTCTCTGATCCTGGACTGCCCAGAAGACTTTATTTGCCTGCAGATACCTGTTCAGTCGTTTGCTTAACCTGCTGTAAATAAATAAAGATTGCTGCCATTTTGGAACTCCTTTTCAACCAATCAGAGCAGATGAAAGATAATACAGTATGGTGGGCGAAAAAGGTTTTTTGCTTATTCAAAGAAATGAGCATAAATGTTTACAAGGTCATTTTTAGATACAAAGTGTCAAAGTACTAAAAGACTAAGAACTGCCATTTTAAACATTTTAATCTATTTTTCTTTGACTTTGACAGAAAACTGCGTCTGCTCAGTTTTCTACCTTTAATATCAGACTGTTATTTGGATTCTGGGGTTAAACTGTAAGCACCGGGTTTACTGACAAGAAGAGATCTGACAATAAAATCATGAATGAATGAATGCATGAATGAAAAGGCATCTGTTAAATAAGTGAAATGCAAAACAGAATTTATCTTGATGCTTTAACAGCAAGGGCTTTGGGGTTGCCTAGGCAACCGGTTGCCTCTGCCATAGATGGGCAAGTGGGTGTGGAGTCAACAAGGGTTTGTGGGCTGGTGAGAGCAGAGGTAGGCAATTGGCACACAGCACATGCTGCATGGGGGCTTAACGCTGAGGATCTGACAGCAAGGTTGACCCTGCTGGGAAGTGATGAGAGTAACAAAAACATGTAATGTCAGGAGTACACACAGACATGGTTTTTGTCACACACCGCAGCTGGAAACCAACAACAATTTGTGAAATCATCACACTCAGAAAACACCCTCTGCATCCAATGGCTATTTTTAGTTTTTTTTCCCAACTGGAATCAATGAAGAAAAGATGCAGAAATGATGGAGAATTGTAAACACTGATGTGTAATTCATTTGTAAAACCCAGGTTGAAGTTTTTAAACCATCAAATTCTCAAGACAAGGATTCAAATCCAAACAGCTTAAAATTAGCACATTTAAAATCAATTTAGCCATCATTTAATTTCATGTTGGCTGACTAATTCAGCAACTTAGTTTTGCAAGACAGTGAAGATTCCAAACATTCTTACTGCAGGAGAATAAACCTGTAACTTTTAGCAGATAGATGATTTTATGTATACAGTGATTACAGTATTTATGGGCTGTATAGTGAAATCTCTCCATGTGCTATGGTTTCCTCCCACAGCCCAAAACATGCAGGTGTACCATGTTTCTTGCCCTGTGAGAACTAACCCTGAATTGGATGAATTTGGAAATGGAGAATATAGAAAATGTATGGATGAACATTTGTTTACTCCGGTAATTTTTTGCATTACTAGCCTGGCATGCACGAGCATTTGCTTGCAAACACAACTGTTATTCCATTACTTCATTTCACACTTTCTCTGACACACACTAGGACGTGTTAAGAGGGCTGAATCAAATTGACAAGTAAAAAGGCAGCCGCCTGTTAAAGGTCGAAGGGTCTTGCAGTTACTAGCATGTAGCATAACCACAAAAAAACCCAGATCCATCAGTTCATTCATGTAGGGTTGGCATCTCCACCCAGTTCTTGAATCAGTTCGATTTTATTCACAACAGATTACATTTTGATTCATGTACAGATATTTATGTAACACATTTTGATGAGATAAGAAAATCACACTATTTAACTACCGGTATGTCAAAGAACTCTAGGATGACTTGCATATTTTTAGTTGTTAAAAAAGTAGTGGAAAACTTTATCTGTGGTCAAAAGTGAATGTGAAGTTCATAAATATATATTTAATGAGAATTAGGGCTGTCTGTGTGACAGAAAGTTTTAGGATATACACCATCATTCAAAGGTTTGGACAGACTTTTTTCCATTAATTCCAATAGGAAATTGTGCATATGTGTGTTTGTGTGTGAGTATATTCAATCTTACAAGACATCAGCTAATGTTTCTCCTCATTTGTTTTCCAACCAAACTCACATTTGCATTGAGATGCATCTGTTTAGGAAATAATTATTCACATAAATTCTTAACTTCTCTGCTTCAGTTCAGCCCTTCAGGCAGTTGCCTAGCCATTTTATTCATTCTTTGAGTGAGAGGCCTATCAACAGTATGAGATTCCTCTGAGGAGGCTGGAGTGCGTGGGCCACTACCCCACTGATGAGCGTCTTATGTAATATCCATCTTCCAGCCTCCCAGCACACACTGATGATACCACAGCGAGCCCAACTTGCCATTCTTTTCTCATGTTTAGACACAGTAAAGTTGGATTTTTGTATGTCACAGTTTATAGTTTGGAAAAAATTGAAGGGTTTTCTTTTATCACTTTTAACTTCATTTGGACAAAATAAAGCTGGACTCATCTTGAGATCTGAAACTATGCAGGCCAACAAAAAAAGTTTCTTCAATTGCAGGTCGTAAAAGATCCATAAATCAAATGATCTATTTATTGTTTACAGCTCTACAAGTATTTAGCATTTTGATGCAGCAATAGTGCCCCCTTGTGGTTGTTCTTTGCTTCCAGGCTCATACATCAGGAGAACAGCTCTTTGACTTAGAATAGGAAACAGTTTGTTCTTTTTTAGCTGACAGGAACAAAATAAATGCACTGCATGAATATGAATAGATGCAACAAACAATATTACCCACAAGCACCAAAAGATGCAGAAATAGAGGGTGTCTGCTCTGTTTTTCCCATCTCTACAGCATGTGGGTAGAGCTTATGCTGGGATTTAGATGAATCTCCTCAGTTTATTGTGTCAAAGCAGTGCTCAGTTGTTGGCTAAAGTCCGATTAGCTGTTTGTTTGCTCTCCGCTGCTGCCATTTCTCTGGGGGCAGTATCTTTTAAGCTTTGTTTAATATCTCTGCATTTGACAATTGGTTAACAAACTGGAAACATTAATAAAGACATGTCAGAATAAAATGGTCTCTTTATGATGTGCATTTTCCATAGCATGTATTTTTCTGTATATTTGATTGAAATAATGCATTCCTTATGTTAAATCTGTGTAATCATGATCAGTCTTGGCTTTAGAAGAGCAGTGCGTCTTTGCCTTTAGATGTTGTTTTGATGACATATAAGTTGATTCATAAGAGATTATCTGGGTGAATACATTAGTTCAACAACAGTCATTGAAACCAAATCTTGTCAACAAGCAGGCTTCATCTCTGATCTTCACAACATTAAAACATGGAATTGTTTGATATGCAGACACTGAATTTCTTTCATATATTGCTGCCATCATAGATATGCCGAGTGACATTTGTGAGTAAGCATTGGCTTATAAAAAAACTGATAGATGGATGGTGTCTATACTTGTGTTGGAGCATGAGTCATTGTTGGACCATTATGCAGTACAGTGGCCCCATTAGGATTAAAGCAGACCAAATGGATATTTACATGTGGCGAGGACAATCAGCAGTCCTTCTCCCACATATTTTTATTTTTAGTGTAGGCCTCAGTATAGTCAAGAGAGTGTATTCAAGGTCAGTGCCCTGCAGGGTCTGAGCACATGTGGCCTTGGTGTAAATTATGCATCCTCAGTGGTGTTTGTTTCATGCCAAATGTGCATGTGTCATGACTTTCTCAGTGTACGCTTTCAAAGCAAAGTCTACTTAGCGAAGAGAAAGTGAGAAGCAGCACAAATCAGACTGAATTCTGAGAACAGCTGCTTATCTGTCAAGTGTTTCACTGAAAAACATGTATTTACCTCCTCAGACAGTTTACACAGGATGATAATTTTCCATTGGAGTAGCAGAAAATTACCATAGAGATTGACAACATATGCAATCTGTTGTTTTTTGTAAATATTTCCTGTGTTGTTGCTTGTCTTGCACGTTAATTCTCCTGGCTGTTCACCAATAGTAAATCATCTCTATGCAGCTTTATACCCTTCCAGATCAATGCCAACGAATTCCTTAACTGGGATATGTTTTTACCTTCCAAAACTGATGCATCTGTGAGTTAACATCTGCTAGTTTAAGCCCCCAAGAGCGTCATTGCTTTAATTTATGCATACAGTGAAATCAGTTTTGATTCCCACTGATCACCTCTCTGCTGTCCTACGTTAAGATGAAGATGATGATTATTAAGATAAGCCCTCATTTGGACAGTAACTGCCAGACTTTGTCTTCCTGCGTGCGTATATTAGGTGAGAGCTCATCGCCTGACGTCAGTGTGAGATTAAAGCAGTGATGTCACCTGCTCGTTGATGTGCAGCTGGTAGCAGGCTAATAATGAAATATGCTGCAGACACAGTGATTTGTACCGATCATCAAGGTAAATATGCAATATTTTAAAGAAACAAGGCTACATTCTTCTCTTCTTGTAGTAATTAAAATGGAAAACATAGTTGCAGTTTCCTATCAGTTTAACTGCCAGCATTGTAATTTTCAAGGAACTGAAACTGTCTGTGTGAACCTCTTGTAATGCTACTCAGTCCATTAGACAGTCTACAGTGTTTCTTACTGAATACTAACAATAATAATAACATCAAAGAATATGAACTTGTTAATTACACAACCTTGGGAAAACCAGTTTTTGCTCCATAATCATTTCAGTGCAGCTCATTCAATTTTGATTATGTTTTTTTTCCTGTTACATCATGTCCCCCAACTGTCCTCATTTCCAAGACTATGTTCTTTTTATTTTGCCTGAGCTCTGAACAAGGATTATTTCAGGAATTTTCTGAGATCAGTGACTATATGAGGGGTTGTTCGTTGTAGAATTATGGTATCCATCTGCTTCCGCGTCCCTTTAGGCAACAATTAGCCTTCGAAGATGAGCGAGCGGAAATTCTGATTGGCTCAAAATGAGCTTCGGTTAAAAAAAAGGATTTATGTGTCACCTGACTTGGAGCAAAGGTAACAGACCCGCAACAGCACCAACGCAAATACGAGAAATCTTTACTTAAAAATTATATTAATAATAATACACAGTTTACCATCATGATACCTATTAGATGTGCATATTATGTACTAAAATAGAAATTACAGGCAAGTTTACTAATTCATCAGTGCTTCACAAAGAGTTGTACCACAGAGCTGTTATTTTTGGACCTCAACAAGGGTATACCGTAAGTTATATGCCTGATTTCAAGGTGATTTGAAGGGGAAAAAAACTTAAGGTGAGAAGAACACTCGTCAACATGTCGTAGCATTAAACTCTGTTTATCTTTAAGACTAAAGCCTAAAACTTAGAGAAGATAAGTCAGTGTAATGGTGGCCATGTTTAGTGTCTTTCTTGGCACACATTTCTGGGTTAGTTAACATTTATTTATCAAATTCCAGAGAAGCTGGGTAAAACACTTGTTCAGTAAAATATATCAAAATATTTAGTTTTTGATGGTCAAGATCAAGTTTACTCTCTTATTTACCATTTTCTAGTATTCTGCGTATTCTTGTTTATTTACTACTTCGTTTGCCCGGCACTTTGCTGCATACAGTAAATGATTGGAGCAGGATGTCGATGCAGTGCCAGCCATCCTGCAGCTGTGCTCCTCTCATTGGCACATTGGAGCAGGATGTTCAGACTCGATTCAGTGGAGGAGCATGTTAGCCAAAAATCACTGCAGGCTTACGGACACTTTCACCCCTTGATCCCACATGATTGACCTTGAATGTTTGAACTGTCTCCATCTCATCAGGGGTAAAACACACAATATTGGGCCTTATTTTTGTGCCATATAGTATATTTCAGCCATCAGCCCTAAAACAGTGGAGCGCTATTGCACCTTTCAGCAGGTTTCTCCCTCCTCAAGCTTTCACACCTGTCTCTTTCTGTCAGGAGCCCAGAAATAGTGCTCTGCAGCAGCTTCTCATAGGAGTGGGTAGCATGTGACCTCAGAAACAATAGTACCTGTGGAGATACCTGGGTAAAAATAGCAGCACCGTTGTTCTCCTGCAGATCAAGCAGTAAGGAGGGGAGGGTCTTCCCCTGAATTACATTAAGAGTGTCTGCAGTTATTTATCATGCAGTATTGCATAACAGAGGATCACATGAAAGAGCTTCATTTTTGAAGGAGGTGTGGGTGCAGATGAGGCTGAAGCATCTTGTCGGCTTTAAAGTGGCCGGTACTTGTGATGGTTGAGTCAAAGAACAGGTCTCCTTTCTCCAGGGGATACTGCTGATGCAGTGTTCAGCAAGCAGTGGGAGGGTGAACGATTGTGGGCGGATAGGAGTGAGTTAACGATGAAGAGAAGCAGAATGACAGAATGAAGGAGAGAAAGAACCAGAAGGAGATCACATTCATGTGGCGTTTCGGTTGCTAAGGGTCGGTTTCTATTAGCCCAAAACGAAATTTTCAGCTCATTAAGTTGCGTATATCACTTTGGGAAACACAAGGGAAGGGTGTATGTGGAGTGGGTCTTTGTGTGTGTTTTATATTCAAACACAGCGAAGCTTGGTAGAAAATTCGGGTGAGGGGGAAAAAATCCGACTTTGCAGAAAAGTTAGCATGAAGTAGAGATGCTGTTGTTTATAGGACATGACAGATCTCAGTGATGCTAAAATGTTAAGGAACGTTCCATGCATACAAGATACCTCTTATGAAATGCATTTGAGGGGTCTTTTATAAATGCAGTATATTTACTGGAGTATGCCAGTATTTCAAATGCAGCCTCATTTATCTGCTCATTAAAGCCTATTTTTTGCATACTATGTTGCAATATTGGGTTCACATTACATACAATAAGCATACATGTTTTAGATGAAAAAAATGACAGCATCATTCGCATGGACTTTTGCCTTCAGGTGTGAGTTGTGTTTGCATGGCACCTGCCTGCATGGACCTGTTGCTGAAATATTTAAGTTATTATAGAACAGCAGATACACAGCCCCCATTAATCTGACTAAAACTCTTCAGAGGTAGAACTCTATGTTGCATTATTAAGACATTTAACAAGCGTTGCTGGCATTTTGGAGAATTCAGTGCCTGGTTTGCATGTCTACATTAACTGAGTTCATCCAAAATAACAAAATAGATGCTATTTAGCTGTTGTGTACCTTTGCTGGTGATTTTCTTTTATAATAAATATATAGCTTGTAGTGCTTTGAAATGATTTGATATACCGGTATTTGTTTTAGTCTGTACTACATGTGAGGTATCACAACCTGACAAAGTCTCTGCAAAAACATATTTGTGTTACAGAAACTGTATTCAGCATGCTGTGTGGAGCCTGCATATAATCAGATCTTCTGATCAGCAGTTTGGATATCCTTGCACTTAAATTTGACAAAGGAAACAGTGACATTGATGAGCATACTGCGTGTGTGTATTATTATTATGCTTTTATAAGTATGCTGAGCCATTCTACTCATTTATTAGTGTTCCAGCTTGCCCGTGTTTTGTGTCAATTTTCAAACGACGTTGACAATGTTATGATAAAAATCCTGTAGCACTCTTTATTTCTCAAAAGGCAAATTGCAGGAAATTCCCAGGAGGCAGCATTACTCAGTGTCTCCGGTTTAATTAGGTCAGGTTGTTCTGGTTCATCTTTATCTTCTGCTTGTGCCCACAACCTGCTGAACTAAAGCAAAGAGCATACTTAATCATCCTCTGATGCAGTACGTATGGACAGGATTGTATAACATTGTGTTAAGGGCACATGAAAAATGTCACAGGGATCATGTAGAGTAATATCTTTGTATTGACTTTGACAAATGGAACCATCCGGAACTTTACCAGTTAGGAGAAAGACATTTGGTTTGACCTTCCCTTCCTTGGCACATCTGTCATTCAGCTACTATAGATGGTGAATGAGCTGGAACTGAGCCTCTGTGTCCAGTTGGACTGAGAACATTTACCATCCACAATACTAATGAGTTTTTTTCTGCTGGCAGTAGTTATAGATTTAAAATAAATGTTTTTTGGGTAAATTAGTTTCATAACAGACCTTCTCTTTTGAATCCTTGGTGAGAATTCAACATGGGTGCAGATGGCACTAGGGACGGGTGGGACATGTCCCCCTCACATTTACAGTGACCCCAATCATCCCGCCCCAGTTTCCCAGGGTAAGGCAGCAAACATCCCTGATAAAATAGAGGAAGCATGTCTCTGTTGTGCATCGAGAAAAGCATCTGCTGTATAGAATAGAACATTGAGAAGCCATTTATGTGTATTTGGACTAATAGTAGTCTACATTTCTTTGCACAAATCCTAGCTCAAAAACCCACCAGCGAAGCGCACACACAATAAGCACAGCACGCACACTGCACGTGTATATGTATTCAGAGTGAGTAAACGAATACCTGTGAGTTAAAACTCACATGGCAAGGAAGCATTTCTGCTCTGAGGGAATAACACCGTATTTACAAGCAGAGAATCATCATCACGAGAGCCGATCGGTTTACCGTGGACACTTATGTGTCCCAATGTCCTCGTGCCAGTGACCAGCACACTCTTAACTCTGTCACTCAGAAGAACTGAACCAGACCGGCCTGCTCGCTCCACTGCTGGGAGTTTTGAGACTCCAATGGAGACTGTGGCTGACTGGTCTTCTCCTACAAATCCTGTCCGGCAGCTGGATTTAATGAACACAGTTCATCTACAAGTAAACAGCCTGTTAGTGAAAACACCTGTTCTAAATGTGCAGGTAGATCCAAAAACATGGCAGGACTTTTACTTTATGGCACCTGGTTTTCAGGCCTATTACCTCTGTGAATTAATTATGCTTTTAAGCGCAGATGCAGCTTAGAATGGAGAAAGGAGACTTCTGCACTGTAAAAAATACTAAAATACAATTAAACATACTTCTTTCTTTTCTCTTTCTAACACTTATGTAGAACACTTTCTGTCTTATGTAGAAAATTGTTTTAAAGCTGTTTTTCTGGATCAAATGCAGTGAGAAAACCAAAATGCCTCATTTTCAATTTCTAATGACCAATCAAGATGTTTTTAGATGGTGGGAGGAAGCTGAAGTACCCAGGAATAACCTGCAGACCACTGCAGAGACTGAGCATGAACCTTCTTACTGTGCTAACCACCACTCCACCATGCAGCTCTATTACACATTTAGTTTATCCCTAGCTATCTCTACACCTATTTATTACAGTTGTGGTACTCTTCCCACCGTGTGTGATTTCACTTGAACTATTGGACCCTAGATTAACAGTTTTTAAAATAGGATGAAGATCAGATATCCTCATCAGTCACAGATATGCTAGTTAAATGAACATAACAACAATTAATCCCACACAGAATTCTGAAGCAACGATGCAGCAATGCCCTGAAGTCTTTTTCTGTGTAGAACTGATTGCATTATTATTTGGAATCGACCAGGAGTGCCGTGTAAAGAGAACAGCTCCGTTTTTATTTTGCAAACCAGGGGTTCATGAACTGCATCGGCATAATAGAAGCAAATACTCATGTTTGTTCAGCCAGCAGCTGTTCCATACGTTGCCTTGTTAGGTGTACTGACAGGTTGCAGGATAGTATTCTGCAGACTTCTTTGTAAAATTTTTGTCAGCTTCATAACGATGCTCCGAGTGTATTGTCTCCACATGCATGGGTGGCACAGGAATGGAGACAAAAGGCGTAGAAGATTACATGGACGCTTGCGAACAAATGCGTTGCTATTGCTGGTCGTTTTGAACAAGTAAAACCTGGGAAGGAGGAGACTAATCAGAACCACAGTAGAAATCCAAAGTTTGGGTTAATGTTACCTGAGGCATCAGAGGCATCACTGTAAAGATGAAAACTAAAGCTTGGTTGGCTCCCGTTATGGGTCAGTTGATGTGTCCAATGTATTTTAACTATAAAGATTATGTTGCAGCAGGATTATGGCACGATGCAAGACAGTAGCAGAAAGCCAGATGATGCATTGCAGATTGTGTTTCAGCTATAAGGAAAGAATAAGGACTGCTTGGGGACAGATGTTGAAGTTAGTTAAGTTGCAACTCATCTGACAAGTCAAAACTCTCCTAATTGATTTTTAAACCATAACAAATGTAGTCTGATCAGTTTTATAGGCAATATTATTTAAAAAAATTATAGAGTTCCTCTTTTTATATATTTTTTGTGTGGTAGGACACAAAATGATATGTTCCTTCTCATTTAATTTCATTGGGGATTGAATGTAATATATCATAGAATGTAATGCATGAAAGTGAAGGCAAGTTTTAAAAGACTACAGTATTAGGCGGGGGTTTGCAAACTAATATGTGGAAGAGGAGGAGGACTGGGAGCTACCAACCCACACAAACCTGACTCTAAAAACTGTGAAAGTCTCTGCAGTTTCCTCCCACATTATCATTCTGTGGTCATGTTGTCATCCTTTACAAACCAGCCTCCGTGTTTCCCTGCCCAGTCCGAGTTGGTGAATTTCAGATGGATCTTTTCTCCCTTTGGTTCCATGCTTTCCAGCCAAGTCTGCAACCCTCCCCCACAGCTTTCTGAACCTTAAATTTCTCCATGTGGCACATCAAACAGATTGTATTGCATTGGCTGGCAGAGTGGTTGTAATGTTTGCATGTGGGAGAAGTCAAAAAGTCATTCACCCATGCATGTGCTGTGCTTTTGCAGATACGAGGAGACGCATCGTACAGGTTCTTTGCATATTATTTTCCGTCAAAGGAAACAAAAACATTAGCTGTTAGCATCCTGGATGTCTAATATTTTAATGAAGGAGCCTCATGCAGCTTTCAGCTGAGGTTACACGGCTGATGCACACTCAGTCTCTGCCTTCCTACCATTCAGTTTCATCCATTCCCCGCCAATGTCTTTCTCTCACGCACGGTATACAAACGCACAAGCTCTCTCTCAAAACCTGAATTTCAGAGACAGAAGCGTCTGGAATTTTTTTCACAGCCTCCCACAGACGTCCTCGAACCTATCATTTTCTCTGCAGTGGAGCAATGGTGACGTATGCTTGTCGCTATTGCAGCTGAATATTAAAAAGCTCTACGCCCACGTTCAGTACCACTACTGCAAGTGTAATTATCATCAACTTTCCTTGCTGTCTGCAGCTACTGTGCAACTGCGTGTGATTCTTCTTACTAATTAATTTGCCAACATTGATTCAGCCTCGATAAAGAGGAGGATGAAACTAGGGCTGGTAAATTAATATTTTTTAGGGTGGGAAATTGCATGGTCATTGTTTAATTACCTGGGTGTGGGGGAACCAGACATATTTTCACTGCCTGGACAAGAACACTGGTCATGCTTGTACAGTTAGGGTCCATATTAGTTTTCAGTATGTCTGTGTTTAGTTTTCATTGTGAATCACTGTGGTTGCAAATTAACTCACTTGTTGGGGACCTTTTATAAATTGTATTAAAGATGGTAAGAATACCTGTTTCTTAAAAAAAGTTTCTGATTGGTTTGCAGACCCATTTGTTTTTTGTGTGGAATCACAACGTATGTTAAATAAGCAAGACGCAGTACACCCAGTAAAGCAGCAGTCTGTCAGAAAAGCTTCCCCATGGCTGCAAAGCATTCTTTTCTTCACACATTTCCTCTGTAAAAATAAAGTCACGTTTTTTTTTTTAAAAATATAAGTCGATTCTCCTGCAGCTGGGTTGCCACCGTGGCTTAATTAGTCAGGGAATAACATTGATGTGACAGTGTGTTAAATCAATGTGGAACTGTAACCTTGCTTTGGAAAAAAAACATAGTAACAATTATGATTGAGGCAGTTTAAGAGATATGCTTCAAAGTGATCATGATTATTGCGCTTTCTCATTTATTTATCTCAAGAAATGCCAGAAAATTCAGCAATTCAGTTGGTATAAGACCATTAAATGGATGCCATCATATGCTGTTACCTTCATTGATATGGGCAGAAGGTGTCCTCCACCTTGTTTTGTTTGCACTTTCTCATTTAGTCCGTTTGTGTTTTAGCTCATCACTCCTGTGTTGCGAGTGTAGACAAAGAGGAACGACGAGAGGTGTTGATGCAGTTCTACAGTCATTACTTTAAATAGACAATTAGGTTTGACATGTGACACCGCTGTGTTACTGTGAACGTGCCATTTTAGTAAACCTACTTTCTTTTAAATGAATTTCACAAACACTCCAAGAGTTCTTTCATGAAGTTGATATTGATTGTAGGATCCATATTCTACTTAATACAATGAATGAGCAGGCATGTCTAAATTTTGACTGGACTGGTGTTTATTTTTTTTACTATATATGTCAATATTTCCCGTTTTTGTTAAAAAAAAGAACTTTTTTTTTATTCCAGCAACCAGTGAAGATCCAAAACAAGGACCACCCGTGTAGACTTTCATTCAGGGATTGATGAGCAGTTCAGATCTCATCTCTAGCCAGCATTGACATTAATCACTGTCCAGGACTCTTCTGTGAAAAAAACGTAATCCGAACTGTCATTCATTTCCTGTTTTCTCACTTAGCATACATGACATTCATGTGTTCACATAAAGCTATATTTAAAGCATGACATCAACAACTCTGAAAAGCCATGAACATTTTTGTTCTTGTTAAACTAAGTGAGTCACTGTCACAAGCTTTGGCAAGGATTTGTCATGCAGCGTCCTCATCGAAAACTTATAATGTAGAAGATGTACTGTATGTGCTTTCAGGAAGTGAATAACATCAAGGATTTTGTGCCTGTACGTAATTGTAATGAATGTTGGATCTCAAACAGATGTGAGTCATGCTGTTGTGCATATGTGTGAATGAGATCAGAGACACTGAATAAACACCGAAAGTCCAAATAAACCATACTAATCGATATTGGGCAAACTGAGGTTTGTATAAGACAGGCAGCTGCCTGCTTTCCTTTTCCCAGTTACCACATTTAGATAAGCCACATCTCATGAAAGCGTGTACATATGTGCATGACTGTCATCCTCATAATGACTCATGTTATGATACAGACGAGAGGTTACCAAGGTTTACTCATGTGGCTTGGATGCATCTTGTAATCTGCTAGACAAAGCCAGCATTTGTCGCTCAAACTGTCTGGTTCTTAATATAAATACCCCATACAGGATGTCTCAAATTCTGTTATGTCGGCTGTTCAGACATATCTGCCCTGTGGTTCCTCCTAATAAGTATTCAGAAAATATCCCAACCCCTGAAATTGCATAATCCCTAGAGGTAATTGATGTTGCTGTGAAACCATTCCTGTTCAGCCTTTCATGAAACTCAGGCTTATTACAGTAGGTGACTGCAGCATTGATTACGGCTTTTTCATTTGGGAAATTGGTCTATACATGATATAACTTTATTAACATCATTCTCAAATGCCTGAAACATCTGATTTTCAGATACAGTACAGACCTCAGTTAGATGTGGCTAAATGTAATTCCCAGTTTCCTTCTTTATGGAGAAAAGTGATCTCAGTGTGATCCCTCCTATGTAGCAACACCTGCAGCTAAACAGAAGTGTCTCAGTCCTCTTCGTTAGCTTGAAGGATTTTGTGTCTTTTCTTTGTACACAATAGCTCAAGCTCTTGCATTTTGGTGGGTTGCATAACATGAGTCTCGCCACAACATTTCCATTAGTTTAAGATCAAATAGTCAGACATTTAAAAACTTGAACTTTATTTACCTGAACATTTTTGGTAAACAATTTCTGTGTTTTGACTAATTTTTCTGCCTAAATGACATTATTTTAGACAGATATTCTTTGATTTTACTATTTGTTGCTGTCTTTTAAACCTAATTTTTTACAAGTTATTGAAGGTTATCCTGACCAGCTTGAAACTGGATAAATAATTGCACAAGCACCATGATTCACAGGTGGAACATGGAATTCTTCTTAAATGCAGTGATTTACTTTCTCCAGACTTAACTTTCCTATTTAAGCCAAATAGTTTTACTTCAGTCTCATTTTTTCGAACATTTTAGAAAAACTCTCGCCTAAATGTGAACTTTCACACCCCATCATCTCGCTGACTGAAAACTTCAGATTCAGCCTTAATCTAGGATTTTAGCATTTTAAATTAGCCTTAATTTCATAAATGGGCATTTATCAAGGGAAAATAAAAATGAGTTTGTAAAAAAAGAAGCAGCACATGGACAATCTCAGTGAGTATTAGTCTACCTGAATGAAAGTCAGGTGGAAGCTGTGCGGTTAAGACAACCATACACTTCTTTTTCCCCCACAATGATCCAAACAGATGAGATAAATTCCCATCACACACAGGAGAAATAGGCTGACTTGTACTCTCAGATAGGAAAGGTGGAAAGCAATTCAAGAATCTCAAAACATGCCAGTCCAGTTTTTTTTAAGTTTTCCCCCAACTGCCATGAAGATTCAGTTACAGCAGGGACTAACATTTAGCTGCAGGACAGAGGACAGAGGAGCCGACATGAGAGGCTCTGTTAACCACTCAGTACTTTGAAATCCTTGGATTTATCAAGCCCAGACTTCATCTGGACTGGACCACAACAACAAAGACAACAGGATAGTGGATTAACTGTAAGCCTATCAGTGTTTCTTGCTTCTAACCAACACCTGCATTAGACTACGAATTACAAGGAGGAAACGTCTCAAAGTGGACCACAGCGCATGACCTCTCTGGGTCCTTTACACAGACCGCCTGGTTGCCACTCAGGCTTCTGCTGGTAACCACATTATAATGGAAGAAACACCATGGCTACCGCATAATGTAAATGTAAAAAAATACATATTTTTTGTTCCGACCAGAGTGGACAAAAGCAACAAAGGACTGAAATGTCGGAGGTGAGAGTTAAGCCGTTGGCTGAATCTCGTTGCAGTACCTAAAGGAGTCAAAAACAAAGAAGAAAAGAAGTAAATGGATGTTTTTTTTTAGTCCTCTTTTGATAGTTTTCTTTGACCATGTTGCCATGCTTCGGGACTCGCAGGCGAACTCGACACCTCTCAATCCAGTGGAGTGAAAAGGATTTTTTGCTTTATGATGAGACACAGTTCATTCCAAACCCCTGCTTCCTAGACTCAGGTAACTGCAGACACAGTGAGCTCTCACAGCTTGATATAACCCTAAGCTCACTCTAATACACTCTGATAAGAAAACACTTGTCTGGTGGTGCATGCATGTAGGTTGCTGCAGATGTACTAACAGCAATCCTGGAAAATACCTGAAATGTTTTTGATAATTTACTGAGTTTTCAGATAAAGAAACAAAAGCCATCAAGATAGGAGACACCTACTGTATCAGGATATTGTTACATTTAAATGGTGCAATGATAAAAGTCAGGCTGAAAAGATTATCCTTTAAGCTGTAAGATAAATTTGAGTCAGAGTTTTGCAGAAATGTGTTTTTACATTGAATCAGCGGCTGCAACTGCACATTTGAATTTAGTAACAATGCAGGATTTTCCATTCAGGTTACAGTTTTACTAAGTACTGGTTTACAGAGATTACCACAAAGAGTAGCCAGTCAGTATTTTTGAGATTCTATTCCATTTGTTTCCGATTTTAACTATTAGCTTCAAGATTTATGGGAAAATGTAACACTAGCATGGGCCTCATGAAATTATAACAATATTTGCCCAGTGTGATTATAAATCAATGGCTGGTTACCTAATTGATATCTTGTATTTAATCCAGCTTCTTGTGCTATCAGAATTGTTCTCATTATGACCACAAAGGGGCAGTGTTCTAGCCTTAACCACAGCATAGGTGCCTACAGGACTATGCAGGTTAAATCTGGCTCCATTCACATTGTGTTCCTTGCAATACTTGGCCTCATAAATGGGCATTCAATGTAACTCCATTTACCAGTATGTATTATAAAGCAACCCACCTTTTGGAAAAAGAAAAAGACGAGCAGAGATTTATAAGGTTGTTGCTTCATTTCATCCCTATGTTTTAATCTGATGCCAGTAGATTTCAGCCTTTTATTGTCATAATTTTCTCAATTAAATTAGAAACAACCAACACTGTAAAGTCATGCTGAGAGGTGGAAAATGTCATTTTACATCATATTTTATGTGCTACTTTCTGTACTGTAACAAGTTGTGCTTTAAAAAGAATACAATTTCCCTCCCCATAAATAGCTGTCAGCCAATCTTGGAATTAAACTTAAGCTCTCCCACTGAGTGTAGGCTGCAGTAGGAGGCAGTGGAAGCTTGGTGTGTGGTTGTGTGGTTAGTCTATGGTATCAACACAGGTTTAGTTTTCTTAAAAGTCCTGGAGGGGGAATCATTTGTTTGTTGGAATCTTTTCCTATTAAATTTATCTGATTTATGTCTGAAGAGTTTAAACAGTGAAACAGTGTTTCTATAATCTTTCAATTAAATGTGTATATGTGGGGTAGATGTAGAATCAACAAACTCTTGGGGGTATTTTACACCCTACTCCTTCTTCCACTAGTAAATATGAGTGTGCAAGTCCCTTTTTATGTTTTGCAATTGGTCAGAAGAGCACAAAGTATCTATTCATGGCTGTTTGTTGTGGGTTGTCTGATGACAGCAGGGTGTAATCAGCTCTTCCTTCTTTCAATCTCATGTTCACTTTAGTCTGTTTATATCTCAGGGGGTTTCAAGCAGCACTGGAGAAAGCAGGAGGGTGTGTTTAATACCCCTGGGATCCACTCCTTGTTTTCCACGTTTCCCGGGGGTTGGAAGGCAGCTGAAAGTTCAAACAGAGACACACTCCCTCATGCGCTGCATGGCAAAAGCTCAGAGATTAAGGGGTTTGTCTGGATCGCCAACAGCAAGGATTGCTCACAATTTGTAACTTGCCAAAGAAGAAGGATGAATCAGGATTTTTTTGTTTTGCTTTACCTGTTAGAGATATGACTCTGTTGCAAAAGATGCAGTGAATAACTTGTTTTTCTTTTGGGCATCTGCTAGCACAGGATAGGTAGAGCAGTATGAAGGGGAAACTACCCTAAATGCCTTCATGAGTCTCCTTAGTAAAGGAGCCAGAGGATGCAGATGGCAGCAAGGCTTTGCGCTAACTTGTTTAAATTTTTTTCCCTCATGTCAAAGGTGAAGGATTATGCCTGGCATAGGAATGTAGGCTTCAAATGAAGAACTTTGACTCTCAGCTCCCAGGCACTGAGCAGTGGTCTGTCTTACACGCCTGTTTTAGTGTGTGTTTGAGGTACTATGTGTGATTCTGTTAGTATTAAGTACAATGCTGTTCCTTAGCAGTGGGACTGTTGATGCAACCCTCCGGAATAACGCTATTGGGCAACAGCCACAGGGGATAACTGTCTACCACATCTCTGTAATCCTAAACGAAACGCAGGAAGATGCAGCGGTTCCGGGTCCAAAAGTGGACCAGGTCAGTCACAGATTGGTGGAGAATTGCCAGCCAGAAGGAAAGCTAATGAATCTAGTGCCAATGGAGAACAGCCCCAGGTTGGTCAGGGCACGTCAGGAGCTCAACAGGTGGCCTACCCTGAGCTGTACAAGCAGGGCTGGGAGGCAAAGAGAAGAGGCAGTACTGGAGGAGAGTGAGGAGGAGGAAGTGGAAGCAAAAATGAAGACAGACAGGTTTTTGAAACAACCCTCTAAGAACTCGGGAAACTCCTCACAGCACGGCAGAGACCTGGAAGAGCAAGCAACTCGGAACGATACCCAGGAGCAGCATATTCAGAGCTCAACATCATGCTATGTCACAGTCCATGCTGACAGGCTTTTATTGGGAGGTCATGCCACCATTACAGGACACAGTTCCCTGCCGCGGGCCGTGCTACGAAGGCCACGTCAGGATGGAGCTGTGCTTGGCAGGAGAACTTTAAGCATGTATGGCGGCCCTTCTGAGCAGCAAAGAGATTTGCAACCTGAACCGGAAAGCCTGCTGCGGAGGCCCAGGAGTGTTTGTATGCTGGCAGGCTCAGGTTCAGTTTCATCAGAACCCAAGACCCATCAATTCTTCAAAAAGACTGAAATTTTAGACAACCAGCAATGCAGAAACAGGAAGGTTGAGTTGAGGGCAGTGGATGGCCTCAGTTCCGTAGTGGCTCAACGGCCATTGGCCCCTTCGGGGGTCAACCTCCGGCGGCAGCGGAGCTGGAAGCCCAGGCCTGTCAGTATGACAGTACTGGAACTAAAAAAGCAGGAGTTGGATGATGACATTGATGGGCCGAGGAGCTTTGGCCACACAGGCAACAATGGAGGATTACTTAAAGGTAGCTTCCGTTGGAGACTTTTTGGTAAAGCATCTCAGGATAAAAACAAAGACAAGGAGGCAGAGAAAGATACTAAATCTTCCCCAAAATCCAACAAATCTGACTCTTCAAAAGGTACGCTGACTTCTTTAAGGCGGAGCTTCAGCATGCGAATCAGGAGAGCTCGTCCCCGTGATAAAATTAATGTGGAGTCTGAGGGGGAGTCAAAGGAGTACCCTCAAGTTAAAAGTACTGTGGAAGAAATGACAATGGCTCCACAGCCTTTTTCGTACCTCACAGGAAGAGCCCTTTCAGCTTCCAGTGAGCAGACACAAGATGGGGACATGCAGTACATTCAGTACCACAGCATGGGAAAGGTCAAGGTAATGGAGGTACCCCTATATCCAACTAAATTGTCTTCCAAACCAGTTCAGGAAGAACCAAGCATATGGCAACTTATAGCCAACCGTTTCCGGAGGAAAGAGCAGCCAAACAAATGTGAATCCCAGCAGTCCCCTTGCAAAGACAAAGTCCAGTATCCCCAAACTGGGAGCAATAAATCCCAGCCAGTCACCATAGAGACTCTGAAAAGCAGGTACTCCCACAAATGTCAAGGTAAGACCTGCAAGATGCCTGAATTTATTTTCAGTTAGGCTCTCTGCGTACAGCCTTTCATTCACCACACTTTAACAGCTCAAAAAAGAAATGTAGTTTTTTTTGTAAGAGGAGAGGCAAATGGGAAACATATGGGGAATTGAGAGCTTGGATGGCATTCAAAAAACATCTGGTTCCAGAAAGTCCCATGGAATTCTATTTTAAGTACTCCAAATCTTTACAGTTTTTTCATGGTTAGACCTCTTGTTTGTATGCACTTACACAGCAGCTACTTTACCTTTTATATAAGGGTTTATTTTTTTGTTGCTAAATGAGTAAGTACAGCAAAAATAAAATAGGCATGGGCTGATAAGAACACGTTTTACTGGTTTGTTTAGCTGTAGAACAGTCTGGTGCAACACTGTTCATCTGTTCATTCTTGATAACCCCTTAGAAATGCAGCTTAAAACATGAACCTTAAAGCAATCAGTGGCTGTAATGAGGATGCATTTGGCAGTCTTGTTGGGCTATATTAAGAGGACTTACATCCTATAATGATGGGGAGAGAAAAAAAGGACTTAAGCACAGTGTTTAAAGGTTAATGCTGACAGTGCAGTGCGTTTGTGCAGTTGCCTGGAAGAGCAGGCAGGGAGGCAAATATTTGCAACCATCTGAATTAATGGCTTTGATTTTTTTCCCCTTATTTTTTGTGACATCAGCAGTTTCACACCTTCGCACAGAGACCTAATTAGCTGTCTGATACAGCTTAACAATGACCTCTCATAATGTTAGGTTGCACATATCATGTATTCACACTCATTAAGCCAGTCTTTAAGCAGTAAAGTAGATATATTATTTTCATTCTAACATAAAGCTGTGAAAGTGCCCTGAGGTTGACCTCGTTTAGCCTCTCTCTGTTTGTATTTTTACATGACATGTTACTAAGGATACCTGTGCCTTTTGTGGCGGACTGTCGAGCAGTATTTATGTGTCAGTTTTTCTGCTAAGTCAGTAAGGCATTAGGAATGTAGGTGCGCCGATCAACCAGACTGAAGTTGTGTGTTCAATGCCCTGGGCGGGACTCTGTGCCTGTTGCTACCTGCCTAAGTGCTTGTTCTTAAATTAAATCCAAAAAAGTAAAGCCCACTTCTCCCACAACTTACCACACACACACATACAAACGCATATGGGCACACTCAAGTTGCGCTTGTGTGTTGGTGATGTTTGGGGGAAGGGAGTTTATCTGGGAAAGAAGTTTGAGGTGTCCCCACCCCCACCTGCAGATGAACAATGGCATTCTGTGGTGCCTGCAGATCCAGGAGTGATCATTCAACCGCACACTCGGATGGGGGCTCTCTCCAGGGGTCTTTTGGATGAAGGAGCAGCATAGGTGTTCAGCAGAACGAATATCTAGTGAAGGTGGAAATGCAGGGAATAGGATTATAGATAGAGCTGCATAATCAATGTGTTAGTAAAGCAAATATTTGCAGAAAATTCCCTGCGAGTGTGTAAGAGCCATGTTTGCTTATCAAGAGGATGGAATTCCCTTTGCTTCGTTTGAGTGTCTCATCTGATATCACTCCCTGTAAATTCCTGCCAACAGTAGTTCCTTTATCAACTTTATCTTGCTGTAGGAAACTGTGCTCTGTCTGAAACCTGAATCACTACTTAAAAGACACATTTACCTGTTTTTCTACAGAAGCAAAGGAGGATACAGCCAAAATGTCACAGCAGGGTTTTTTTTTAGATCAAAAAGAACTGCTCAAGAAAAGTCGGACGGACACTAACACAGTACAGAGACTGTGACAAAAAATAACCTAAATAATCTGTTTTACAACAGATACTTCATACTAAAGACATCTGAAGTTTAGATCTTTCTCAGAACTTTGTATAGTTTCAAATAAAGGGTTGATCGATTCCCGTAGTTTATTTTCCTATTAGTTATTTTTCTATTGATTTAAACAGTAGGGGTGTAAGAAAATATCGATATACTAAAGTATCGTGATATTTCTTTGTGTGATAAAATATCGACATTAGAAATAACAATAGCGATCTTTTTTTGTTTACATATTTGACAGTTAAGCTGAGGTCAATATTTTGATTTGTTCCAAACCTGCATATAAAGA
>JBAMHV010000008.1:15019493-15060856 GCA_037177535.1 Pseudomugil gertrudae
GCAATATATCGTATCGTCAACTATGTGTTGTGATACGTATTGTATCGCCACATTTATGCCAATACACATGCCTACTAAACAGTCAACACAATTCAAAACCTCTTATAAACCCCATTTCCCGATATCAGGTTAAATGTGAATGCTGTTTGAGCCAGAATATCTCATTTATTTTCAGAGAAGAGATTCATTCCTGTAAGTAGGGCAGGCCATCCTGCTCACAATAGACTTGCATGTCATGAAGATTTTTACCTTGCTCTGTGCTGATTTTGTTTGTCACTTACTCCCTTTGGTTGAAAAAAACAAGTTTGCTTTTGGGAGCTTAGAATACTGGAGATAAAGCCTTCTTGGGTTATTTTCCAGGTAAATGCTTTTTTGAGAGCTGTACAGAAAAAGGAGATGCTACAGGACCATTTAGTCAAGACATGCTTGACAAACGGAGCCAGACGGGGAGTGTTGGTTGGCTGTGAGGTTGGCAAATCATCGAAGCAGTTTGCTCATTGAATTCTCACTCTGTAATTTCTGACACTGGAAAAGCATGGTCGGAAAGTCAGTAAGGGTGTAAGTGTGGACCTCAAGGTTGTCCTCTTTCATTTTCGAAACCACTTCAGACTCGCTGCATAAAGAAATGCAAGCATGCATGCACATGTACTCAGATTTATAACAAAAAATAAATATCTAGATCCGCTGCTCATGCTGCATTTTCTTTTCTCATGAGGTGGGATAATCATGGGACAACTGTACTTCTCTGCACTGAGATTGAATGGTCATTTTATCTGAGTAGACATGGGCAGTGGAGTGAAAAGCTCGGCAAACAAGCTGCCAGCATAGTTTTCCCCACACAGAGACAAAGACTCTGGTGTCCTCTGTTGGCATCAAAAATGCTGGGGCTCTGTTTCCATGGGCATTCTGGGACACGGTAATGTGGGGATGGCTATGTTTAAAGAACATGGAGCACATGGATTCAATTAGAGCTGTACCATATAATATAATACCTTACTAATAGTGTATATATTCCCATAATGGCTGAAAAAGAGATAATTCTAATTAACACAGTTTGTTTGGAGAATCATACAGCATTGGTTTTTTCTAAAAGGAGTTTTAGTGCTGATCGATCTTTACTCCCATGATTGTTTGTGTGGATTAACATTTGTTACCATTGTCCTTTTTTAAAAACTCCATTTATCTATCCATGAATATTCCTTCCTCTTAGCAAATGTGGAAAACAGGCACCTTACTGTGTCTCTCATAGCAAAACACATATGTCTTGATTTTATAGTCTAATCTGAATGTAAAACACACTAACACACAAAGAAAAACACAAGATATGTGTAAAATATGTCAGGAAATTTGAGAAAATCTTAGGCTGTGACTACATTTAGTCTTCTGCACTTCAGATGTCTTGGCTAATGTTTCAGCATGTCAGACCCACACAGAGGGGGTTTAACTAAAGACGTGTTGTCGACTAGCTCGTGCCATACAATACTCGATGAAAAGGCTCTCTGTTTAGGATGCACTCCCCTCTCTCACAACAAGCAAGACTCGAGAGCAGTGTGAGGTCAGAAATAAGCAAACGTTTTAACTGCCGGTAATTGTAGTAGTTAAAGGGATGGCTGTCTCAGGTCTTTTCGGCTATGACTCATTCATGCTTTCATCGTACATTTTGGAGAGAAAAGAAAGAACCGTCTTATAGCCACAGTGGTTACAGTTTATTCTGATCTTCCTCTCATGTTAGCATTGCCAGGGGCACAAAGGGAAACCACTGCTGCAACAATAAACAAGCTTATTGTAGTGATGGTGGGTGAGTGCTTTAACTATTATGGTTTAGAGGAGGGGGGTTCACTTAGTATAGAAAACCTTGTTGCCTGGAGACATGGTGTCTATACTTTCTTACTGGAGATGGCAACTTCCTAGGGGGTTCAGATAGTGAGAACGCCACAATCCCAAAACAGGAAGGTGGTCTTTGTTGTAATTGTTGTTATGACACATAGTTGTTTATGCCATCTCAGTGGGAAACCAGCTGAGCTCGTGTTGTCATTTGTGTTTTTCCTGTGTGGGTTTGCATTGTTCCCGATAGTGCTCCTTCCCACCTCCTTGTTTCAAAGCGTCATTACATTTCCAAAGATCATTGGAAATGCAAACGAGTCGAAACAAGCCTGGTAATTGCTGGCTTTACAAAAAAGACGAGTTGAATCCCTTTTAAAGATTCTACTGTGTTGGACCTTTATATCGACATTGTTTCTGTATTGAGCTGATCATATATTCTAATAATTTTATAACTCCCTCTCAGGAAGTCAATGTTTAAAAGTTTATAAATGGATGTTTTTTGTTTTTTTGTTGTTTTTTTTTTTAAAGAAAAACATATGAGATTAAAGAGCCTCACTGACTGGTTACGTTTTCATTAATTCCTCTTTGCTCTGTTAATTATGCCTTCTTTATTACATGTGTTTCACAGTAGATTTATTCAAATGCATAGCCTATGCATAGGACACTGGCTATTTGTGGTGACTCTATGGCACTGCTGAGGAAATTCAGTGTTACAGTGTTAGTGTAGTCAGTCCGCAGGGTGTATCCAAATTGTGTGCAACAGGTGGCGTTCAAACATGCCACTTTTTCAGCTTTCACACCTGTGTGCTTATCTATCAGAGTCACCTGATGAAAGATTTCAAGAAGCATCCGAAGCTTCTTAATTCTTAATCGAATATCTTAATTCTTTAAAGCAGGGATGGGCAACTCTGGTCCTCGAGGGCCGCAGTCCTGCATGTGTTAAGACTTTCCCTGCTGCAACACACCTGACACACATCAGTCTTAATTAGCAGACTTTTGTAGCTCTGCAAAAGTCTGCTAATTAAGACTGATGTGTGTCAGGTGTGTTGCAGCAGGGAAAGTCCTCACGTGCAGGACCACGACCGTCGATGACCAGAGTTGCCCATCCCTGCTCTAATGTAAGTTCTTTAAGAGAAGACCACTAAAACATTTTTTTTATCAGAATTTGCTGTTGTATATCTTCACTACAGTTGCTTTAATAGCTGCATTACCAATATAGTATGCTGACTTCGGGCTGCAGGAAGTTCAATATTAATAATCTTTGGTTCATAGGGTAACATTATCTCATTTTTGGACTGGTGTTGAGAACTGGGACTGTATCATAGCAACCTTTAGTAAATTCTAAATGTCATTATTTAGTTACTCTGTGCCAGATATCCCACAGTGTGGGGTTTTTTTTATGGGTATTGGGTATTATGCATGAAGAGGAGTGGTGCAAGTCAGTTGTCAGTGTGTGTGCATGTATCAGTGATGTGCAGGTTGATCCACATTGAGCTATATCCAGTCACCAGAAAAGCTAATAAAGATGTTACTTAAAATATTTAGATTTGTTTTTGCTTGAGACAGCATTGCTGAATCTGTGATGCTGTACTGCACATTGGTCTATATATAGAAGACCCTGGACAGAATATGCAATGAAATTTTAGTCTTTATCTGAGATTTGAAGCCAGTGATGAAGCGTAATAATGTGAAGATCCACTGATCATTGCTAGGTGCCAAACCTTTTTCTCCAGCTTCCTATAAATGGATGGGGATACAAAATGCAGTTCCTAGAGTCCCCTTGTTTCAGTGGTGGCAATGTTTCCACCTATAAACTTCTCTTCTTTCCCTATGAAATTATGGGGTCATTACTAGGGGTACTCAGTGAACACAGGCTTCTGCCAAGCCATTGTAAATCTTGTTTTGCCAGTGATTGTGGACATTAACTTCGAGCTTGAAGCTCCAATGGCAAATTTATCCTAATCTCCCCATAGTGAAGAACTCTTTTTAAAGAATCTGGATCCACATGGTGATACGGATCACCCCAAAAATCTATTACTCATTCCATTTATGAGATTTCCTGAAAAATTAATCAAAATCAGTCTAAAACCTTTTTAATTTCCTCTACGTAGCTGGAGCTGGGGCTTAAATCATGTCCATCTGCCATGCCCATAGGAATCAGCTTCAAAATGAATTCTGATTTTCATTTGAGTAAATTAGGGGATTTTTGTTTCATTTGTTCGAGGAAAGGAACTGCACCTGCTATCTGACTCTATATGAGCAGAGGTTGATGGATCCCATACTAAAGTCCCAAAATTTAAGACATAATGTCATTACATCAGTTAATGTTTGTAAATTAAATACAATGTTGTTGTACCTTATCTTTATAATAATGATAATAAAGGCATTCAATACTTTAAAGGTTTTGTCATATAAATGACCGGACACGTGTAATACAGCTTTTATATATTTTATTTATTATTTGTCTTCTTCTTTTCAGACTCTTTTGTTAACAGCCAGGAATGGACATTGAGTCGATCAGTTCCAGAGCTGAAAGTGGTGAGTAATTTTTTTATATTGTAACAGCTCTCTGCCGGTTCACTCTCTGAAGTTTCTTCTGACTGATTGATTTAAGTGTCAATGGGAAGCGATGTTACGTCCATGTAACCCCGGTTTTATGTTTTGCATGACATGGAACATTTGAGAAATTGGCTGGAGTTTTTGCTGGCACATAGTGGGGGACTTTTTTTTTTTTTTTACGAGAAGCGTTGGCATGGAGATGCAGGGTGGCTTGCAGCAGGACGCCAGATGAGTGACAGTTTTGGGCTAGACCGGTGACACATCCTGGGTCTGATCCCACCCGCTAGTGAAGTGCACAAACATCACCACTTGCCAAATGCACAACTTACATCCTCATGTGCCTTTTACCCATAAAGAATAGCAGCTTAAAAGCTTTATTCCTCTATTGTTCAGCTGATATATTTTTCCTTCAAGGTGAATTCTTAGTTGTAAGCTTTTGAAAAAGAAAAAAACTTCAATGAAATTGGAAAGGGGCAGGGGGTCCTCAGTAGTGAACTCAGACAAACTTATCTTATTAGCCTCAAACACTCTAAGCATGTCTGTTTTTTTATGATTCTCAGGTGTTAATTGTGAGTTTGCATAAAGTTCAAAAGGTCACATACTGAGTAAAATGTTGCAAAACATGGATCACTACTTAAAAAACTCACAGTAAACTTGGCAACATGATGCACCTTTAATTAGTTTTTTTTTGTGTATAGAAGTCTCAGAAGGTCCAGTCCTGATTCAGTTTGTTTCTGCATTTACATCAATGTTTATGAAGAAAGCTGCAGTTAAAAGCTGTACTGCAGATCCACTGATAAAGTCCTTACCAGTTAGAAAACCTACAAGTTAGCAAGTTAGTATTGTGATTCGTGACTAAACTGCAGTAATATCTGACTTTTTTTTAAATCTACTTCACTCTTGAAATTGTTACCATAATTTAACATCTACAAAGAGGATGAAATGTTTGTGGCATGCTGCTGATGCTGCAGCTTGTTTTCATGAAGCCTATATACCAGCAGGTCACAAAGCAGAACAGTTAAAACAGCAGGAACACGAGTTCTGTGGCACATTCAAAGTCACTTTTTGTTGACTCATAGCTTTTAATGCCCACAGCCTCCAACTTTTGCCAACTCAAAAGTTTATTCTTCCTAGAAACCTTACAATGCATGTTACAATACGTATTCCTTACAATATTCATCCCCTATTCTCTCGTGAATAACGTGTACAAAGTTCTCTATAATTAGAGCCATACCTGACTTTAACACCCACTTGTAATCTGATGAAGAAGAGGGTGATGGTAGGTAAAGGACAGGGAGGCGGAATGGGAGAGGACGAGGTGGGGTGTAGCCTTTGTTCTTCCCGGACGTACAGGCATCATCAACACCACCTTCCACCATGCATCCCCCTAAAGGCCTCTCACTGAGGTCTGGTGTAGACACAAGCAAGTGGAAATGATTGCAACCAAATGAGGACTATTCACATAAAGTTTCAAATTCTTGCAGCTTTCATTAAGTATCAAACTGGATTATTTTGACTCTTGCTCATATAAATCTTGTGTTTTACTTCCGTCTGTTCTTTTGAAGCACAGCAAATGCTCCTCGGTTGATTTGTGTCTGTTTAGGCCACATTTCAACTCCAACAAATACTGAATGAAAATGTACATAATGAAGTCACACGTTTTGGGCTAACCCCTAATCCCAGTAACCTCGTATAGCAGTGTGTGCACAGAAAGTTAGTAAGCTTGGAAAATCCATATCAAATAGACATATGTTCAAAAAGGAACACATTATATGTAGCCATGGGTTTTCTTTTGACTAAGGACAATACTTTGAAAAACAGTTGCATAATCTCTGCCTTGTGGGCAGGTTGTAGCTCACCATTATTTCTGACCAATTAGCAAAAGTCTCTTTTAGAGGGATGAACTTCAAGGAGACTGAAGCAAAATCTGAATATTCAGATGGACAAAGTGATGCAGCGTGATGTTATGTGGGATAAATACTTAAGTTTGACTTCTCTGTAGATATTAGGCTTAAACCAGTAAAACTATACCATCACAATTATGTCTAAGGTTTAGTTTCATGTCTGTCATAACCACAGTTTTTTTTACTACCTGTGGCTTTGCAGGGCATTGTGGGAAATCTGTCCAGCGGGAAATCTGCCTTGGTGCATCGGTACTTGACAGGCACATATGTGCAGGAGGAGTCTCCTGAAGGTAAGAACCTGCAGCTGTGGATGTGAATTATATAAGTGACGGAATATGATACAAAAATTGAGTGATGTGTCATGTTTACAGTTTCTCTTAGGACCGTAATGTTTGCATGGCACTACCTGTAATATATAACAATGTTTAAAATGCTTATAAATGAAACTCTGGCTTCATTGAGTTTCATTTAGGCCATAAGAGTGAATAAAAAAAGAAAATAAAACAAGCTAAATGAGACAGCAGAATAAAATTTTGTAAATTGTAAATTGACTGCACTTCTAAAGCTCTTTTCTAGTCATCTTTACCACTAATGCAGCACTCATACATTTGTATAAACTAAGTGCTTTTTGCTCTATCTACCACACACATTCATACCCCGATAGACAAATCTTAAGACAACGTTGTGTTCAGTGTTTTGCCCAAAGACACTTCAGCATGTAGTCAGCGAAAGCCTGGAATTGAACCACCAACTTTCAAGTTGGCGGTCTTCCTCCTTAGCTATGGCCACCATTTATACATTTTTTGTCATTATTATTAGATTTTTAGAAAAAATGGGACATTTATTTTGTTTTAAGGAAACATTATTTACATATTATCTGAGTGACACAAATATGTGAAGCTAATTTAGCTTGAGGTGAAGTTTTCTACTTACAGGTATGCCAGTGGGTGTGATGAGATGTTTTAATAAAGCAAAACCAGATATATGCTGTATGAATAAATATTAGGCAAAAGAGTATTTGATTACATTATCACTTCCATGCATATTCTCTAACTCCAACATGTATAAAATTGAAAGCTTATTGAATTGAACCATATCAGGTGATGTGTATTTGTGTAATGAGGACTTAAAGAGCTCTGCACTTGATAGCAAGGTGTGCATAATGAAGTGGGCCAATGAAAGAGATTCAACTGTTTTAAAGGTCATAAATAGTAAAAAGTCTCTGAGGGATGCAGCAGTCTCAGAATTATGAAGATATTGAGGCATGATCACAGAACCATCAAACTTTTTTTAATGCCGTAAGAAATGTGTTGAGAGAAAAACAAAACCATGACATAGCTGTACCTTACCTAGAGTGTTCAGAAACACTAGGTGCTCAGAGACATAGCCAAGGTAAGAAGGGCTAAAACCAAAAGAAACTCTCAAACCTCCTTCCATTTTTTGAAAGACACTGTTTTAAAACAATGTTACAGGGAAAAATATCTGCTTCCTACAACTGGTCCATGATTTTCATGCAAGACGATGCTTTATTGCCTACATCTAAGTATTCCACTGAGATGCTTTCCAGTTAAGGTCCGAAAGATGAAAAAATAACGACATGGCTTTCTTCTTTGCCTGACCTAAACCTAAATTTACCGCGAGAGAAGACAGTCCACCTGTCTGAACAGTGTCTCAGAGGCTTTTGAGAAGAATGGTGGCTATAACTGTCAATTTCCCTTTTTAAATATACTCTTTTATTTTAAACATTAACAGATGAAAATGACCACGTGAGATGAAGGAGTTTTCATTTTAAATGTTTTCTTATAATAATTCATCACACTATTTGTGCAGAAAAATCCTGCACAGAGATTTAGTAGTAGCAGTAGCAGTAGCAGTAGCAGTAGCAGTAGTAGTAGTAGTGGTAGTGGTAGTGGTGGTGGTAGTGGTAGTGGTAGTAGTAGTAGTAGTAGTAGTGGTAGTGGTAGTGGTAGTGGTAGTAGTGGTAGTGGTAGTGGTAGTAGTAGTAGTAGTAGTAGTAGTAGTATAGTGCCTTGTCCTGGAGAGTAATGGCTGCTGGAAGGAATTATCTATTTTTTATTGCATATTTTTCTGTCAAATAACCATGTTAAACACATCTAATGTTTTTCCATGCAAGATTTTGCTAGAATCTGGATTTACAGACATTAAGTCTGACCTTCATATTCTCATGAACACATCGTCTTTGCTCATGTGTTAAGACTAACTAAAAGTAACACGTATTTTAAGGATGGGTGGGATGGAAACACAATTTGGTTCTAATGAGTAGTATCATGTTTAGGGAAAGTTGACCACTGTATTCCTGCATAAAAACCTTTTTCCTATTAATGGAGTAGGTCATGTTGTTACGTTTTGCTCCTGTTTTTGGTGCATCTTGTCCAGAACATTTTGCCATTATTGATGGCAGAACAAATAATGGATGTAGTAGTGAATTCTACAGAGAAATGTCAGGGCATCTGTCCAGGAGTACATGAGTCATACAACCAGACACAGACCCAAAGTGCACAAGTTGCTCTAACTTGAATGGTTTAAGAATTGGAGCAAATCTTTCTGAATTGCTGTCAAAATCCAGATTTAAGTTTAGTGGAAAAATAGTAAAACTGAAGCAAGCAGTTTATTTAAAAAACAAACCAAAGCTACAGAGTTAAAACTTCTGTACAGAGGAATGTGCTATAAAACTCCTCCAAGGAAATATCAGAAATATTTAGTTGCACTGATTTCTGTACAAAGTAGGTGTAACATTTATTGAAACCTTTTACTTTACAAGTTTAATAGTATTTCAAGGTTTTTGTTCCTGTTTTGGTTATAAATATGCAGAACAACTTGTCATTATGTTACTGTATGATACAGACAATGTTATTACTGGTTTATGGAAACATTAGGTCAGTGTGTCTCAGTATAACGGGGTTATTTGTTGGTCAGTGGAAGCAGCTACTGTATGTTTTTCTATAGTTGGTGGTGCTCAGTTTGACGGTGTCCATGCAACAGTGCAAAAGGCTATTTACATAAGCAAAGTAATATTAACAATAAACATGGACTTGTTTCTTTTATCCATTTCTCTGTCTGAAAAAATACTAAGCACCAAAATCACAATGTTACATTAGAGTTTAACTCAACATCCTCTCCAGCCAATCCGTGTTATTCTCTCAATGTTCACCTCTGAAATGCCCGCTTAAATCCTGTGATCTTCTCCCACCAGGCTCACAGTTCCTAATCTTTCATAAAAACTAAAACAACTTAGTAAGCAATGCTATTACAAACCATGTCCAAAAATCAAATACATTATTCAGGTAATGTCTTTTTTGGCTTATGGTCCAAAATACCAAAACCAACCACAACCGGCTGTGAATCCCATAGATAACTTGCTTAATGTGTTATTTTGTACAGTGATTGTCCATATTAGAAATGAAGGAAGATATTTGCATGTCAGGTTCTTCTGAGTTGCATTTTTCTCATTTGTTTGTTCATTCCTGAGGCCAAGATTCATATTTTCCTTTAATTTTATTTCACTGATGGGAAAACGATAAAGCATAAAATCCCAGTTAACTGGGTGCTGATGTGTTCTCAGTGTTAAGACATAGAAGTTTAACCAAACTTGTTAGGTTTCCCATAGGTTGCAAGTATAGAAATTTTAAAAAGTAAATACCTGTATCTGTTTTAGTCGGCAACCCTGGAAAATCATAAGAAGAGTACTTTCCTGCTGAGAAGTCTGTCCACCAAAACCCACAAGATTAGAGCAAAGCCAGTGTTAACAGATGATCTTTTAGGGGTTTGCAGTGTTTCATTTTAGTTTAATTATATTGTGGATGAGGTATGCAGCACATAATTGGTTTCTGGTAGTTCACTGCACCAAGGGAGGACAAAAAAAATCCTCATAGCTTAATTAGTCCTTTATAAATCAATGGTGAAAAAACACATAGTTTAGGATCGCTGCTGTAATCAAGGAAACATGTCTGTTTAGAAATGTCAGTGTGTCCGTTTACATCGCTGCAAGCTGCTTTGATAAAACATGCCTGTCCGATAGCAACAGCTCAGGATTTTTATGTGCCTAATAACGGGCTGTATTCCAGTCTGACTATTTACATCGCAGAAGCATGGGAAGGTTCTGCTGCGGCTGTTCCTTCACCGTTTTGTTCCTGGGCTTTTGCTATGATATCTGAAAAAGGTACTGGGGTGTGTTGCTATGGCAACGCAGGATGGAGCGCCGTCAGATTGTGGCTCTGTGTCAAGGTCTAAGCCTCTGTGGAAAGCAGAGTATGCTTACTGTGTGTTAACCATTCCTCTGAACTTACCATCTCCCTGTGCACAAAGGTTTTAGTCACCTGTTTTCCTTTATGTGAAGGTGAGTTAAAGTCATTCAAATCAGTCAACATTGACCTTTGTCACGTGGAAGTCTGCCTCATTAATTCACACCACAGTCTTTCAGCTTAGATGCATTGTACTGGCTCAGTTGTGAGTAAATACAACAGTGTTGCAGATTATTACATAATAGAAATGTTTACCTTCCCTTTTTTTCCCCAGCAGAATAGTATGTATTCATTATGTTGCTGCTTTCTGAGAACCATCTCCATAATCTCTTCCAGCGTGTGCTGCCAACATCCATATAAACTCCGTACCCTGATACGTCTTTGGTTTTCTGCATCAGGCTTATCCCACTGTGTAATGAGATCCTCCTCATCTTTTCAAACAAGATTCAAACATGCATATGCACGGCCTTTTGTCTGAAAAGCTCTAAAGCTTTGTGACTTCAGGGAAATAAATAAATAAAAAGCTTGCTGGTGTTTCATCAATCACTCACTCTCTCTCTCTGTGTGTTACATAACCAGCATCCAAGCAGGATTTGAGAGAGACATAGCAAGGGGGCTGGGAGAATCCCCTATTTGCCAAGAGGGCTAAAGTGGACTTAACAGGGTGGAAGTATAGCTCAAGTGGATATCTATTGCTTGCTGACACAGGAAATACTGTCCACCTATTAAAAATTACAGCCTCTAGCTACTGTACGGCCTTTTGTTCCCCTCTGTGATGTGAGATCTTATATGTTTTAATGGACTGCTTGAACAGCAAGATCCCCGGGTCTATTTTCTGATCTTATTAAGATCTTTTGAATTTCCAAGATGACTATAAGAAATGTCTGCAGTTCTCAGCATAGTTTTTATTCGTTGGGATGTAATTCATGATCATTTCAGAAGCTTTTCAAAATTTTGCATTATTCACTTATATCAAATTGCTTTCAGCGTCATTTCATATTCATAAGGCACCGCTTTCACTCTCTGGGACATCTCTAGCCTACAACTTTCTCATTTGAATGTTTTTAATCTCCACAGGATCACAAACCATTTAAATGATATGCAAAATCTAATTTACTGTGTGGTTGTCCCATTGGTTTCTTTTTTATCTGCAGTGGGCTTTGCTAGCGGCAAGGAAAGCACACTGATATGAGAAAGAGAATAAAAAGGGGAAAGAAAATCAAGGCTGCGTGGGAGCCAAGTGTTAGCCCTCTGCTTTACTTAGGACATTATAACCCGAAGTACAACAGTATTTAATCTATCATTTTTGTTAAAATGGTTCTATCTTCCTTAAAGTTTCATCATATGGTAGTAAACTCTTTAACAAAAACATGCATCTTCTGCATGGAAGTGGAGGCTAAATAAGCAACCTGCTAATGTTTGAGGAGTGAAAATTAGTCCTTTCCATGACTTGTGGCAGTGTTCAGATAGCAGCTCGGAGCCTGTTCCTTCAGCAGCTGTGCATTAGACATGCTAAATGGCAATTTTTCACCCACATAATTGGCTCCAGAGGGACCTGGTTTCCTGCCGGCAAATGAACCCAACAACGCCACACTCAGAAGATCTAAATTGTGAAAATGGACTTTAACTCATGCATCTGCCTAAACCACTATGATCTATGTTGTGCTGTGTGTTTTTTTTTTAGTTTATTTTTGCCCTTTTTTTTTTCTTTTGAATAAATTTGTGTAAAATATGTTCACAGCTTATTTTTCTTCGTCTTTGAACCCTCCTGGTGGTTAGATATGGTAATCTTGTAAAGATGCTTCCAGTATCATCTCACTAATAATGTCTCTTCTTCAGGTGGGCGTTTTAAGAAAGAAATAGTGGTGGATGGACAGAGCTACTTACTTCTGATCAGAGATGAAGGAGGGCCTCCAGAATTGCAGGTGAGAGTACACAGAAGATATTTGAAACAGTCTGTAGCTTCCCAAGCAGGACTGTTTGGAGCATTGTGGCAGTACCCAGCAAAGCAGGTTAGAGGTGGTTTTTTAGTCTGGAGATTAAGTGAGACTCTGGGCTCCTACATTTGATTCACAGCTCTATAAAACATTCATAAAGCTGACATTGGGTGTCCCATTAGCTCAACCTGGAATTTATGAAGCCAAAGAATCACAATTTCATACTAAAATTGAGCTTTGTTGTGTATCATAGTATCAGGATTTTCTTGTTCTGAAGAAATACCCCAAGGAGCAAAAAGTATATTAATACACTTTGACATGTAGTGAGGAGGATGTATGGTGATGGATAAGGTGTTTGAAGGGATAAGGTAAGAGTCTCCATGGGCTCATGAATACATGAAGGGAGAAGAGTAGAAAGATGGGGATGCCAGGAGAAGAGCTTTGGACAGTGGATGAGTTTATTTGCGTCAAATAAAGCCTGGGTTGCGAAGCAAAAGGAAAAGAAGGGAATGCAGGCAGGCTAGAGTGGGTGAAGAAGAATGTTGGGGTGATTTGTAGCAGAGGAATACCAGCAACACCCAAAAAAAGAAGGTTTAAAAGACAAGAGGGAGACCATTTATGGGCTTTTGCTGCCAGCTGTATGAAATAACAGAAAGATCCAAAGGACACAAAGACATGAAAATAGATCATTAGCCTTAGTGACCCCTGAGATCTGTCTGCTACAGCAAGAAGAACCTGAAATGTAATGGAGGAGTGCACCGAGGCATTGCATGTGAACCCAGTGAAACATTAAGTATCTGAAGAACAATTTAATTTCTTTAAAGAGTTTATGGTGAGAGAAAGTTTGAAAACAAATATGCATATAAAACACCTTTGTGCGTTGTGATGCCGAGTGGTGTTGCCCCGTATCATCTAAATGTGTAAATAAGCAAAGTATGCCTGTGGAGGGCATGTGTAGATGAATTTAAAAGGTTATTACTGTACCACTGATGCACTCTTATCTCCTTTCTACTTCAAGCAGGCAAACCAAAACACCATTTACGTTTATAACTGTGCGAATAGTAAATCTCAACAGCTGTTCAGTGTGTTTCTCACTTTAGCTGTAACATTAATGTAATACTTTGTTTTGCTTCAGTGGTTTGATTGATGAAATCCATAAAGATTTGATGAGTGATTTGACAATATTGAAATTTAATAATGAATTCAGTCTATGCTGAAGCATCTAAGGTCCACCCTTGAGAGTGTCTGCAGATTTGTGGCCTGTGGCATCATTTACAAGCTTCAGGGTTTCTGGTAAATTTATTCTCAAAGCTGACTTATGATTGCATACTGCATATCGAGGTAAGGAAATAGAGATGAGTTTGTCTCAGTTGTCAGCTGCCTGTATAATTAGTGGCATAATTAAAGGCCTCCATTATGTTACCCACTCCAAGGGGTGTGGCTCAGATTCTTTATTTGCCATTCACTCCATATACGAGGTCTTGGCCCATGTGAAAACTCTTCTGAATGAAGAGTATGATGTATAGAAATAGTTTGCAACTGGTTCACCTCTGTGGTCTTTACTCAAGGTTACGTTAAACCTCCTTTCCCCAAAATGGAGGCTGATTATTGATTTTTTTCTCCTCTCGAGAGACCTTTCTCCACTGTTTGGTCATCAGCTTTGTGTTTATGGAATTATGAATGTATGTTAGGTACAAAATGCAAATTGTCATAGGTTATTATAAGAGTAGGAAATGGAAAACTGTTGCAGATTCAGTGCTGCTGTTTAATTTGCTTTTGCACCTGGTTTCCCCAAAATGAGCTATTCAGTGTTCAGTGGATGTTGCAACACTGCCTCCTTCTGTCTGTATTCATGAAGTACAGTGACAGCATGTACAGTTTATTACATTATTTATTCTTTTATTTATGTTTGCTATAAATACTTCATTTTCTGTGCTTATTGTTTTCAGTGCTCTGGATGTTTTGTGCAACACATTCAGCTCAGTTCCTGATATGTTGACATATTTTAAGCCCATACAGAAAACTGATGCATTCTGATGGAAACATTGGATTTATGTGAATATTCTTAATGCAACATTGAAGTGTCTTCTATTTCACAATGTTTATGAAGCTGATTCTGCTCTGTTCTCAGTTTGCTACCTGGGTGGATGCGGTGGTGTTTGTCTTCAGTCTGGAGGATGAGATCAGCTTTCAAACAGTCTACAATTACTTCTTGCGCCTGTCCAGCTACAGAAACACAGCTGAGGTGCCCATGGTCCTCGTTGGAACACAAGGTGTTGCCATATGTCCTATATATGTCCTATACCACACACAGGCTTTGCATTGTTTTCTATAAAACTGAAAGAGTCATATCTCTGGAAGTACCCTGTGTTTCTTATGTGTCTTACACGTTAATGTTTCTTCCATGTTCTGCTTTATCAGATGCAATCAGTGCTGCCAACCCCAGAGTGATCGATGACTCGCGGGCTAGAAAGCTGTCAAACGACCTAAAGCGCTGCACATACTATGAAACCTGCTCCACCTATGGCCTGAATGTGGAAAGAGTCTTCCAGGACGGTGAGGAGTATTTAAAGACGTGTAGATGGGGTAGTTGTGTATGGTTTATACCACTTTTCTTCAGAACAAGTTAAATAAAAATATTACCGACAAAATGTAAAATGAAAAAGTATTATAAATAGGCTTGTTTAAATATTTAGATTTTCACTCCTGTATCACAAATTAGGACCAATTATCTTATTTAGATTATAGATTTTTTAAATTTATTTTACCAGGAATATCTATACATTACACGACAATAAAGTTAGCTGCAGAAACTCAGTAAACACATTGAATAAAAACAAAAATGTTTAACCCGAACTGTCCTCAGTAACACTGAACTGAGATCAGAATCATGTCAAAATCATCATCAGCTTTTATGACTCTGCTTAGCTGATGTTTTTTTTTTGTTAAAAAATCCTACTGTTTCCAGTAGAATAAAACTTTTAGTCTCATGTATACCCAAAAAAAAAGACTTATTCGGCTATGTCCGTGTTGCAAATGAGTAAAGCAGCAAGTCCGGATTAGAGATTCACTGGTAATATATAAAAAAAATGTATATAAAACAATGAGCTGAAGTTAATAGACAGTTCAAACAAATACTATATGAATATGTTTGCTGACTCTGTGTTATTTTTGTTTACAGTTCGTCAAAATGAACACAACAACAATATTACAATTAATAATTTATTTTCTGTTTGGCTTAGTTTGATTTAGGGTTACAGGCAAGGTAGAGTCTATCCCAGCAATTAGCAGGCAGGAGGCAGAATACACTCTAGAAGGGTCACCAGTCCATCACAGTGCAATTAATAATTCATTCATTCAGTCATATATTTTCTATACAGCTTCTGACAATTGTTGCGGGGAAGCTGGAGTCTATCCCAGCAATTAGCAGACAGGAGGCAGGTTACACTCTGCAAGGGTCACCAGTCCATCACTGTGAAATTAATAATGTGAGAACAAAATTGCAAATGCGGCATATGCGGCATATGCAAGAAGCCAGGTGAACTGACCTATTTGTCTCTGTAGAAATGTCAGGAAATTCACTGCTGCTACCTCTCTGGCACATTTATCCCCTTAAGGCTGCAGCTTCTTTGAAAAATCTGCCATTCCCTCAGAAAACATCTGAATTCATAATACTGCGTTCGCGGTGCATTTCAGTGTCAGTTGACGCGCAGGTTGTCTTCTTTCCCTGTTTTAATTGCTTCCTGAAGCCCAGTTAGAAACAAATAAAGGAGTGCTGGCTGTCTGAAGAAGTCATTCTGTATCGCTGTTCCCTGCTCACTGTGTTTATCATGCTGCAGTGGGCCGCTGGGCGTTGTAGTCCCAGCTGTCGGCACAACTTCAGATCATCTCTTTTCCCCTCAATGCTAATTCAAATCACGCTGCGAGAACATCGCCTCCTTCCTTTCCTCCCTCCCACTCCACCCACTCATGTGTGCTGTTATTAAAATGATGGGCTGCATCCACTGCGTTGCTGATAAAAGCCTTTACATGTGTGGTTATAAAAGTTGCGCTGCACGGTGGTGTTGGCATTGTGACCTCATAGCAAGAAGGTTGCTGGTTTGAACCTCAGGTGGGGAAGGGATTAAACAATGGCCTTATTGTTTGGAGTTTGCATGTTCTCCATGTATATTTGGGGGTTCTCTCTGGGTACTCCAGCCTGCTCTCATGGATCAAAAACATGCTTGTTAAGTTAATTACGTTAATTGTTCACTCTAAATTCTCCCTGGGACTAATAGTGAGCATGAGTCTCTGAGTTAGCCCTGTGACAAACTGACAACCTATCAATGATAGGGCTGGGCGATATTCTGAAAATACTCATACGTTGCACAAACTATTTCAACTGTTTTAAGTTGTCTACATGGGATTTTTCTTTGTGCTTTAGCTTCTCTCAGTCAGAGCAAACAGACAGCTCAGTCCCCATCAATTTGGAAAACTCTTGCACACATTGTTGAGACAGGAAAGAATCATGTAGACATGGTTAGCTAGCTAACCAGCTAGCCTGAGTATGTTATGAGATGGAAGCTAAATGTGAGATGTCCATTTTAAAGAGTAACACATCTCAGAAATTATGACAGTGAGGACACTAGTTGGACACAGAATTTTAGTACAAGAGAGCAGGACAACCCTCCACTCCACATCACTATTTATTCAGAAAGACTGAAACACTGTGGTTAAAAAACTAGTGCTTAGTTGTACTGTGTCTGTCACAAGCTCTGCATAAACCACCAGTTATAATGCGCTGCTGTGTGTGTGTGTCTCCAGTTGCTCAGAAGGTTGTGGCCATGAGGAAAAAGCAGCAGCTCTCCATTGGTCCATGCAAATCCCTCCCCAACTCTCCCAGCCACTCATCAGTCCCTGCTGCATCCATCCCCTCTGTCCACATTAACCAGGTAAGAGCCTTACACCATAAGAACAATCTATTCTCTTTTACTTGCCATTTCCTTTTTTTCATGCAGTTATGTAAAAAACCAAGATTTTATGTAATAGCTCTCGTGATGATTGCTCACTTTTAAGTGTGGGAAGTCACATCCACATCCCATCATCCTAAACTGACCTGCTTTCATTCCCTCCTCTGTGCAATCCCTTTCTCCTCCTCTTCCCTGACTCTCTCGGTTCCTCGTAATCTCTCTTGCTCCCTAGGCGGCCAACGGTGGGGGTGCATTCAGCGACTACTCCTCCTCTGTTCCCTCCACCCCCAGCATAAGTCAGCGGGAGATGCGCATTGAGACCATTGCTGCCTCCAACACGCCTACGCCCATCCGCAAGCAGTCTAAGCGCCGCTCCAACATTTTCACAGTAAGTATGCGACAGCTGATGCAAAGCAACACCCACTCACACTACTAGAGGGCATGTTGCCAAGCGCACTTTTTCCACCAGAGGGAGACAGGTAGCTCAAAAAGCAATCAAAAGCAACCTCTCCTGGCAAAGATGACGTCTTGTTCACACAGTTCAGTGTGCAAAGGAGAAGACTTCATAGATCTCATACTAGATGCCTGATATGCCTACCTTCCCCACAAGAGTATATATATATATATATATATATATATATATATATATATATATACACACTCTTGTATATAAAATCAGCCTTCAAGCAAATATCAATGACAGCACTGTGGAAAACGACAGCAACAAAAAACATAAACGTTCATACCTTTGTTGTTTTTTCTAATTGGATGTAGTGAGTGGATTGAGTTTCTTACCCATAAAAAACTGGGCCCGTTGCGCTGTCTAAATCTTTGACCTCCCATCCCCCACCCCTCTTATTTTTGCTAGATCCTTTCTTTGCAGTGATTTCCCTTTTGGGGAGAGATGGCAGCAACAAACCACCACTTCTCCTGCCCCATCAAGCTAAACTAAAATCCAGCCAAACCCATGGCCTGTTTACATGCTGCAATAACACATGCCTGCGACTTCCAACAACTGATCATCACGCTTAATCTAGATAGATCCTCACCCCCCCACCACCACCGCCATATTTAAATTGGGCTCATATTCAATTTTGAACGCCAAGATTAAGTACCACACCACAGTCCCTACCCCTGTCTGCCTGCTCTTTACCCTGTGTCCTGTCAAATTTGCCCTTTTCCCTAACCAGTAGCATATGTGTGCACTAACAACTCTAATTTCTTCAGCTGTCCTGAGCTTGTCTTTTACTTGTAGCCTCTGCCCTCTTCTTCTACCCAGTCTGTCTCCCTCTTTCTTCCTTTCGCCCTTTTCTTTACCAACCTCCTATGCTGCTGAGCCCTTCCCAGTCTTGTGTAGCCAGACCCAGGGAGGTGTATAAGTACTTAAATTTCCTCATCAGTACAAACAATTATGTATGCAATGATGCAACGAAGAAGGAAATTAATTGTAAAATCTCTGTAACATACTGCTTTAATTGGTTTTCTCCCGAAATTTTGAGCTTCATGAGACAGATCAGGTTGCATAAGACTGGTCTTTTTCTAACTCCCTCTGGTACATCTACCTTTGCCCAACTCTCTCCTCCACCTGTCTTCTATCCCCACTCTTTCCTCTGCATTTCCCTTCCTGTTGCCCCCTCTTTTCTCTTTCTAGCCACCTCTTTTCAACCTCCCTATCTATTTCCCCCTCCTCTATTTTTCCTACTGCCTTCATCTTCTTACCCCAGCTGCTGAAGGAACCACAGGTTTTGTGGCCTCCAAGCAGTACAGGCTGTGTGCTAGCTCCCCTTGTTGTCTCCCTTCCCCCCCTGCTAGGTAGTGACTAACCATGTCCACCAGAGAAATGAGCCTCTCCCCGTCCGCGTCATGGAGATGCCGAAGCACGCCACCTACCCGGTGTGGGTGCCAGAGTGGCAAGCCGAGCGGGAATTTCAGCTCATGACCTTCTGAGGAGCAGCAAGCCAAGGGTGGGAGGAGGGAGGGTGAGGGAAGAGAGGAGGAGGAGGAGAAGAAGGCAATGTCGACATTTCTTCAGTGACACTTGAAGAGTGCAATGGGCTCAGGAGAGAAGACGACTTGCAGTGCAAAACCTTTTTTTTGCCATTTCACAAAACAATACAAAGAAAATGTTTCATCATCTGTGTCGAGGAAGTCCCCTTCCCAGTTTTTGGGTTTTAAAAAGAAATAGCCCACTGTCTTACAAGCTGTATGAAAGCCCTGACAGATCACAGGTTTCCATTCATGCTACACTTGTAAGTAATTTATTTTATATTTATTTGGGAAGTTTGAGAGAGTTACTTAAAGAAAGAAAATAAGCCTTAATGTCAACAGTAGATAAGCTCAGACAGATGAATATCAGATTATCTTACAGTGATAACTTCATGGCCCAGTAAGTTTTAGACTAGAGGTAAAACATCTCACATTTATGGCACTGGCATTGGGACTCTTGACATAAAGAAGCATTTAATTGAATTGATAGTATTTTACAATGCAAGAAATTAGTTTTGGGTTGAGTTTTTTTGGCCATCTTTAATCCAGTTCCCAAAATGGCAGATCTTTGAAAAGCTATTTATTTTTAAATAATGGATTTGTTCAGCCTTTTTTTTTATCTTAAAGTAAGTAATTAAAGCTTTACATCTGAAGATTTTAATCACTTCGTCTTTTCACTGACCTCACTAATCTGTTTCACCAATCACAATCATTTCAAACAAATTCTGACCATACCCGTCTTTGGCCACTAGGTGTCAGCGCAGCACACATTATTCTTTCCTAGTGCTTCCATGGTCAATAACTCCAGTTTGTTTTCTAAGCTGTCTGTGGTCTTTTGTCATTCTCAGACTGTCCGTCCCTTTTTGTGTTGAAAACCACACTGTTTAACATCTAGATTAAAAAAATAATGGCATTCTTTTATACTTAACTCCATTTATCTTCCATTCTTTCATGTTTAGATCAACCCATGTCTTAATGTGTGCCATTTAGTGTCTCAATGTCATTTTAGTCCTTAACATGTTGCTGGATCTCCACCTATGAGAAAAATAATAAACAACAACAACAAAAAAAAAACAATAAAAAATAATAATAACCATTTGACACTGTTTTTTAATATTTGCAGATTTGTGCTTCTGTTTCCAACCTTTCTTCAACAAAAAGGGCTTTCCAACTCCTTCCGAATTAGAAGAGCATGATGGTTAAAAATAAAGAGTCCCGCTGCTTTGCTAATCCCGATAGAGAGGAGATTATTGGTTGCAAACTTACAGCTTGTTGCCACTTTACCCACAGTGCTTTATTGCATTGAGGGTAATGCATGTGGAAGCCATAGGACTTTGCGTGTAACGCAGCCTAAAGTCGAGTCCGCTGGAGTGTTCAAGCGCACTCAAAGTAGACTGTCAAATATCACCAAGTGAGACAGACTGTAGGGACTCTTCTGGAAATGCCCCCATCCAACCCCTTGTTGCCCTGCTCCGCCTTTCGCTCCCATTCAGATGCGCCATACAAAAACATGCTATACAGTCAAGTCACTCTTGGAACTGTTACCCAGCCACCCAAAGGACACAACCTTTCTTTACATGACATCACACTGCCTTTTTTCCATAAATGAAGACTCAAGGACTAGAGGTGCCACGTTGTTTTATTTATTTTATTTGGTCTGTTTTTATTTGTTTCATTGATGTTTTCAGGGGCGTACTGAATGATTGATTTGAATGGGAAATGTGGTATAAATGTGTGATCACGTAAGGGTATTTTAGAGTAACTGGGACATTTTATGAAGGCCTTCATAAAAAATTAGCATAGACTGTCATGCTGTTGAGGTTTTTTCAGAAGGATATTTATAATGAACGTTGTCAACAACTGAAACTGGGTTGCACCGACGTGTATGAATGTAGTTTAATGTAATATTGTTTTTATTTGATTTTTAGTTGATTTTAAAACATATTTGTTTTCTGATTCATTTTTCTTAGTTTAGGTTTGGTATAGAGATTATGAACTCGGGCATAAACGCTTTTCTATCATGAATGGATTGACAAAAAATAGACTGCTGTATATCTTGTATTTTATTTACAATGGTACTCTATAAAAAGGACATACATATAAGGAATATATGAAATAATGCCTTTACTGTTCATCCTATATTTTGTGGGAACTGCAATGTTTGGCTCAATCTGTTGAATATTTTGAAGTGAATTTGTGACTTGCTTTGTATGGTGTCTGTATAGAAGCTAAACAAGTCATCATAAAAAATAAAATGTTGGAAAAATATAAACACCAGAGTTGGTTTACTTGAACTCAGACTCTACCTCTTTTCCATTGTTGACTGGACATTCCTCATGTTCTGAGTGAGACCATACACACTCATGTCTGTCTCTACTTGTATCTCATCTTTTTTATTTGGGTTGGGGTGGGAAGGCTATGATCAAACAATTGCTTTTCCTTGCAAAGTTATTACCGCTGTTTGATCATTTTCCTTCCACAGGCTTAACCAGAATTTTTATGGCCATTCTTTTTTCTAATGTGTTACTCAAATTGCTTAATTCTGCTAAACAATTTATTTCCCACCAGGTTTTGCAGGTGAAATGTTGGTGGAATCGACTTGCACCTAAGCCTTCTGAAAAATAACCCTTTTTCCTTCTCTCCCTTTTTAACCTAATGCATTTACCATGCCACAATAGCCCTTATCAATGTGATTATGCAAGAGGCACATCTGATCCTTCACTGGGGTAGCACAGCAGTTGGTCTTCAGGTCCACTAAGGGCCCACTCTGGGTCTCAAACAGAGGAAAGGATCACCCGAAGGGTTTCAGGGCTGAGTCATGACTCAATGTGTGGTCGTTCTTGGTCCTCTGTGTTGAGATGTGTCTAGTGTGGTCTTGGTTTGGTCTTTTTTTTATTTCTTCCTTTTAACTTGCACGTCAGTGTTACTGCTGTTTGTTTCGCTGGTCTGCTTGTCTGTTCATTTGGAGCTTCTTTTGAGATTTTTATTTTGCAACGCCGAGTTTCTCCACAAATACTGCAGATGCTCAAAACACAAACTCCCTCACTTGCTCGCCCTCTGACCCCCACTCCATCTGTCTCACCCACACGCGCCCCATCATAGTCAGTTACACTCACCTCACTCCCCAACAGTTCCCCACTCTGCTTCAGTTCCTGCACGTGGCTTCGGTTTCTGACTGAATCTCCTGTTTTTTTTGCAGTCACGGAAAGCCAGTGAACAGTCAAAGAGCGTTGACAGTAAAACAGACAGCATAGGAAGCGGAAGAGCCATACCTATCAAACAGGTGAGCAGTTTTATCATCTTCTTCCTACTTTTGTCATAACTCCCGGGTAAGTATAGTTCCTCTTTAGATTCCCATGTTGAGGGTATTCAATCATCGTGCATCAACCTGGTGTTGTGTGTCATTAAAACCACTAGATGGCGACAAAATATAACACCACAAAGCAAGTGCAAGAGCTGAGCTACATGCTTTATATTCATTTATTACTCGTCAGATAGAAAGAGAAAATAACTATTTTAAATTAGATATTTATTAGTTACAAGCAAAATAATGACTGTTATGAAATGCATTAAATAATACATTTATTGAAAGTCACATTTTTAGATGTATTTTGATTTTTTTTTTTATGTTATTGTGATTGCTTGCAAGTTTGTTACCATGACCTTAAAATTACTCGGGCATCGTTCATTTCCTGTACCACTTAATCCAGTTCAGGGTCACTGGGAAGCTGGAGCCTATCCGAGTAATTATCAGACGAGGTGTAGGTACACCAGAGACGCTTTGCAAAGCCAACACAGAGGGACAAACAAGCTTTCATTCTCACTGTCATTTCTAGAGTGGCCAGTTAACCTAACATGCATGTCTTTGGGACGGAGCAAAGTCAGAGTACCCGGAGAGAACCCACACATCCACAGGAAGTACATAGCTGCTGTTCAATCAACTTTAGTAATTATAGATGACTAAAAATGTCATTATATATCCAAAAAGACAAAATTATATTTGTGCAAAGATGTAGCTTATTTTTTCCTGTGTGTGCATGCTCCACAAATTTATACACTTTCTGTAGAAATAAAACTGTTATTTTTTTATCTTTAATAAAGAATGTAACTTTTTCTTACATTAGTTTATATTATTTGATTCTATTATTAATTTTCTCATAAACGTAAACTAAACTATTTAATTTATTAGCTATTTCATATCTAATAATTTTATTAGATTTACACATGGCTATATGAAGAGCGGTCATATAGCAGTAAAAGGAGCAGTAAAACCTGAGATAAGGTTATTTATCAGCATCCAGTATTCTGAACAGACATTAATCACATCTAGTTATAAGAGGTTTTTTCACAATGCATCTGTATCCCTATATTATCCTCTTCAACTACAGATTATTTAAGATCGTGCTCTTCTTTAGAAAATGTCGAGCCAAACCTCCTCATCGTATTTGGAAGAAAATTGCTGAGGCTTCGGTCCAGCTAAAATAATGACAGGGTGATGTTTTTAAGCAGACTCGGTCAATCAGAAACATCCGTTTTATAGTTAGTTATGTATCAGATGACGTGTCTGAAGGCGATGCTGGATGCTTATTTAAAAGATGAAACATCTGATGGTACTGGGGAAAGATGTACTATTTATTTATTTATTTATTTATTGCATCAAAGTGGTGCTTGAAGTCATGGTTGAGTTTTGAACAGTTTGAAATCAGTAGATTTATGGTGTCCCAAGATATTGATAATTGGTAAAGTATTTAAAAATCAATTTAGGAAAAGTGTTTTTGCTTGTAAATCAGTACAATTCCCTGCAGAGCCGTATGAGACTCCAGTTGAGCAGGTTGACTTTCACAGATTCTCCATTCAACCAATATTTACTGTAATCTCTGCATTCTTACCCGGTGCTTTATAGAGCTACCTCACTGCAAAGTCCAGGAACATTTTCCTAATTGGAACTTTTGATAAGATAACCCCACCACACACACACACACACACCTCTATCTACAAAGGACTGGGTTTTTTTTGTCAGTCAGGGAGCGGTTTTGCAGTTTGGTTACAGATGTGGGTCTTAACCAGCTGATCAACAGGCCAGTCAAATGCACAATCAAGGAGATCAAAGTATCAATGTGGGCTTAATTACCATGACCCCCTCACCCCAAAATACACATGGCATGCCCCTCGCCTTACCATGTATAAAAATAGTAAGCAAGGGTAACAATACATTCAATGCATCAACAGTTTTAACACCATTCTTGACCATTCTTTTAGTGCCCGCATTGCACCCTTCCATCCAAACATGCACGCATTTAAACACAGTTTTTCCCTCTTCCGGTGTGGCACAAAGGCACAACCTATCAGTTAGCCCCAGTGGCAGGATGCAGCTTCTGTTCTGGTTGTCCTACAAAAACAGACAAAGACGCTATCTTCTCTGTCTAGATATGACAATGGTGTGGACACAGAGATCTCGTCTAATGATCAGCGATCAGCATCACCGTTTCTTGAGGGCAGGGCAATCTTAAACACACTCGCCCCTCTCTTGCATATGTGTCTGTTATGTTATCAAATTATATCAAATGACAAATTATCACAAATGTCACAATGCCCAATCCGGTATAGAAAATTAACATGAATGATCTCAAATACTGAGATATGCATTATGAATGATGTACGTTTAACAGCCATAATGGGCAGCTGTTTAAATAAAAGAGAAAAAAAAACGTTGATTTTCATATAATTGTCTTTTCTCTGTATTGATCTGCAACACTGCTCCGGTAGATGATATGCAGCAACACTCTTATTGCATGTATAGATTTGTGCATGCTTCAGTAAAACCAAGAGACGAGCGACATATTTGCTTGTAAAACATGTATTATAAAGTTGCCAGAGGCCCTTTGACTGCATCATTTACTTTGTATGATTAGAGAGCCATTTAAAAGTGTTTACAGTTCTTTTATTGATTAAATTGAGAGTAGTTGTGGCAGTCAGCAACTTATTGATCCAAGGACAAAATGTGTCTTCCTGAAAAATCATCTATCAATAGTAATGAAACAGTTCACAAAGGCTCTTGAATATTAATTTTAAATTTATTTACTATGCAAATTTATTATTTATCTTCAAGATTTTTTAAAATAGAAAATATTTGTTCTGTACTTCTCAAAAAAAATAAAGTGTTGCTGATTTCTCCAAAATATCTCTTAAATTCTTTAATGATTTTGCTGTAACAGCACCAATGAAGTTATTTTCAGGCCTGACATGGTAAAGAGCTGTCCATTTTACATTGCTTTGTAATTTGAGTCTTTTATTTTTGGTTTGAAGCCATTTTTTTATCAGTGCATCCTATTTTGGGATATTTTATGCATATTATGATGTGGCCTACAAGGGAAAGCTGATAAAATGGTGGAATTAAAAATAATATTTCATCAAATTTTATAAAGTTCTCCAAATAACGTCAAACATTTTTTGCTAAAAATAGTTGTATGTTCTTCATTAGTAGGAATTTTGCTATTAAAAGGTAAATATAAAAGGAAAAAACTTGCTTATGCGTCTGTTGCTACTTTGTTTATTCTCCTTTAAAGGTTCAAAGAAATTACCAACCAGAAAAGTGCCTGTGTGTGTGTGTGTGTGTGGGTGTGTGTGTGTGTGTGTGTGTGTGTGTTTTAATTATAATTCATTTACATAACAGCATAGGAACGTGGGTCATGAGAAGCTGCACACAGTCAAATATACACCAAACTTCACTCTTCAGTTGCAGCATTTGACCAAGATGAATTGATCTTTGGATTAGGATGATTGTCGGCAAACAGCCTGGTGCCCAGGTCAGCAAGGGTCATCTCTTCCTGATGTGTTAATTAGGATTAAGCCCAGCAAGATGATCCTGACCAGCAAAAACATCACCCTTTAACCCCCACCCCCCAAAACCGCCTTTTTTTTATCAGCTCACATAGTCACACAAGGAACTGGCTGTAAAAGCACAAACATCACCCAGGCTTAATCCCCTAATTAAGCTGGACCCTCCTTGCTATTTAACCCCAGAGAGCCTCCTGGCCCTTGCTCTCAGCAGCGTTTGGTCACCTCCAGCAGAGGAACTGCATTGTTTACCAGTGGATTTACTCAGCAGATAAGCGAACCATCTGAAGCCCTAAAAGGCCTGAGAAGATAAAGTAGAATAGAATAAGAGCTGAGTGGGCTTTGAAGAGGGGAGATCACACTCTCTAATCCCAGGATTGAAGGGTCTTCCAGAGTTCAGCATGTAATGTGTATGAATACAGGGAGGAGGTCTGGCAAGTTGGATTGTCTCTTTTTGAATGGCTTCTGTGTCAGAAGAACTTTCCTATGTTTGTAGAATAAGTTAGTTACAAAATAAAAATAACTAATATTAAATCTGGGATTCATTAAAATGTTGGTAATAGGAAAATATTAAGGATTATTTGCTAATACTAATATCTTCTCATAGTTTTTAATATAACCACTTGCATATAGACTCATAATTGCCATTTTAAATGAGCTTTATTTAACGTAATCCAAAGAGAATTCTTCACATAACCACCACAACACATCTGTAATATCAATAATGGGACTGTTTTATGGTATCTAATATTTATAATGGCTTTTTTTTATCAACCATGCTGACTTTAGAAGTGCATATGCTCATGGTGATGCTTCATCTCTTACAGGGAATCCTTCTGAAGCGAAGTGGCAAATCCCTGAACAAGGAGTGGAAAAAGAAGTATGTCACACTGTGTGATAATGGCGTCCTCACTTACCATCCCAGTTTACATGTGAGTTTCAACTCCTCTCCACCTTTCCTTCTCTTTTGTTCCCCTCCAGCTTCCAATATGGTTTTGTTCCATTTCTATTTGTACTTGGGGGCAGGGGTTCTGCTGGAGGTCTTCAAGTCGGACCTGAGCACTATTCTTATCATGCAATTACTTATAAAAATGCAAGGAATTACTGTAGCAGCATTGCTGTAGGGTTTGGATTACAGCAGTAAATGAACAGTTTGTGCAGGAAGTTACGGCTGTGTATGATGGTTAACCCTGAGATTTTAGGTCTATTTAAAAATAAAAATAAAACTGTGAAGTATCCTCGTGGTTATATCTCCTCCCCTCCATGATGCTATCTAATGGAGACATGGCTGTGCTGCTGTGTGCCCGCTGCACCCGGACTCCACGCTGGCTTGTATTTATAATGGGTCTCGCTGCATGGCAGCAGAGCTTGACCACCCTTCCACATCTATCTTTGTCAGAATCCTGCTGGGCCGCTAATACCTCTTAAACACTCAGCTGGCTGGCAGAAGACAGCTTAGGATCCCAGCTCTGTGTTCAGAGCTGCCCCTCCAATCCACCCCATCATTCTGATTCCTCCAGTCCTGTACTGGGGGTGTTTAGATCATTTGTCCACATGAAATAAAGTATACTGACAACTTCTTGTATCTAATGAAACAGCTCAGACTTTGAAAATCAGTCCAGGAGTTGGACATGAACCTTCTGTGGGGCCTTGCTGCCCTGACAGTGTGTTAGTGGTTTAATTTACAGGCAGTTATTAGTAGAGCAGTCCCGGGCTACAGTGATGTATGTAATTGACTGAACAGGCTATCTCTTGATCATTACAGCTATTACGGGTCATGGGGGCAATCTATGAATCTATGAATCTGTTGACTTACAGAAGGAGGTGAAATAAGGCAGACAGTTACATTAACTGGGTAACAGCTCAAGCTCATTTTGAGCAGTGGAGCAGAGAAGGAGTAAGAAAGGAAAAGGAGGTAGACAGCCAGAGAGTGGAAGAGGGGAACCTTTAATTTCGCAGTCAGTCAAGCCATCCACACAATCACCTTCTGTTAATTCTATCTGCTACATCAATTAAATTGTTTGTAGAAACTAATTGAATGTGGCTTAATCACACATCTTAATAGCTTTGCACGCTTCGATCTGGCTGTTAATTCCAGCAATAAAATGAAATGAGAGCGCTCACTGGGTAATTAGCGAAGAGGCTTGGGAAAGAAATGAGTGCTTTATGACACGGTAATAAAGCAGAGGAGCCGGTGGGGGGATTGCAAAGGCCGAGCTCGCCTCTTTCTGGGTCTTTTTCTGCTGAGCCCAATGATTTTCACCTTGACTTCCCACATTTGGGCTGTAGCCGCTTTAAACCAAATCAAATGGGCAAATTGAAAGCGAATGAGACCGTTTGCATTCATTAAGCTTAACATCTCGCTATTTGAAAAGTCTGCGTGGGCACAGGTGATGTATAATGGCTTTACCATAATTTTTCCACTATCATGCACCCCTAGCGGAAGGTCTAAGATGGGTTGTGACTAATGGGGATGGAGACTGAGTAGTCTTTTAATTGATGTTTTTACCATAATTCCTGGATTCTTGTTGGCCCACTGTGTGTAATCAAATGGCTGAAATGAGGGAAATATTTGGACTCTTTCTTTTTCATACTGTTTACTTTCCTCGTGTTCTTTTTTTTAATAAAATTAATCTGTTTGCAGGATTACATGCAAAATGTCCATGGAAAAGAAATCGACTTGCTAAGAACAACAGTCAAGGTACCTGGGAAGCGACCTCCCAGAGCTGTGGCCACTGTAGCCCCTACTGCTAGTCCCAAAGCCAATGGGTTGACCAAGGACCGCAGCACCCTGCAGCTTGGCATAGGAAACGCAGGTTTGGCACATTAAATATCAAAGCTAGATTTGCTGGATGTAATTGTACTTAATTTGCTAGTTTGAAAATAGAATAAACAACTTTATAGTTTTAGAATAGAACTAAAGTTGGGCAGATATATATACACTGAAAAATGTTTACACCTCCTTATGATTGCTTATTCTAAGGTTGCTTGAAGTAACGTGATTTTATTGGTTGAACTTTTCTATTATCAAAAATTTGCAGCAAATTGTAATTCATGCATTTTTTACTAGCTTTACAAAAAGTGTTGTACATGAAGAACACCACACACTTCCTTGACTATATAAGGATGTCATGTGGAAGCTTTTTTACACATCGGACAGCTCAGCATACAGACAGGGTAATCTTAGGTTTGTTAGGTTAATAGATACTTTTAAAATGACTGCTTATCGTGTGTAAGTCGCTTTGGATAAAAGCGTGTGCCAAATGACTGTATAGTATAGTAGTAGTAATATTATGATATATTTGGCTTCTTACTTTTTAAAGCTAGCTGTCACATAAGATGTGTACTTCACTAAACTATCTGATCTGTGTCATATTTAAACTTACTGGGATTCTAGTCCCAAATGATATTTACAGGTTGTTTCGCAGCAGTTACATTCTAAAGCTGAAGTAAAACTCCCAAGCCCCTGCTCACGATTACACAGTGCATCATTGTCAGACATGATAATGTCTTCATTCTGCTAATGAAGCATTGTAGTATGTCAGTGTGTGACAAGGTTTTAAAGCGATTACTTAAAATCAACCCGCAGAAAGAAACGAGGACAATATAAACAGAGTTCAAAGAAACATACCACAACACACTAGCTGGGGCATATGACATTATTTAAGGGAATAATTTGACAAATATATGTGGTCTTGTAAAAATGATCCTGTGTAGCATGTAGGATTTACAGATGGTGTATAAGACATGACGATGTATGATAGTAAAATCACCTCATTTTCTTTTAATCTCACACATGACACCTGATCTAGCTGTGTGTGCATAGTGGTGACATTGTGTCGTTCCACCAAAGCAGAAACTTGCAGCTGTTTTTTCTTCAGAAAGTCCAGTTTGTATGTGAAGGTGTGAATGTGTAACCGAACTCTGATACACATCAGACAAGCAAACTTTCGTTGCCCTAAAATGTACGTTTTGGTCCGTTTCAAATGCACCTAGGACAGGAAGCAGACTACACCAAATGTGGCAGAAACAGAGGTTGCCCTGTATTTAGCAGCAGATGAGTGAGTTTCCTGTTTGTTGCCTGTCTCCTTGTGTAATTCTTGTTGCAGCGCTGCTTAAGGCAAGAAAGGAATACAGTGTTCAAATGGTTCGGTCCATCTATGAAGCAAACTTATAACAGTAAAATGAACACGCCGGTAGTGAATACAACTTAAGAAGACAGGATTGTATGTTGTCGTGAAACCATCTTCCCTTTTGCATTAATACCACATGGTAGGTCAAATTATGATTAAGTTAGATGAAACTGGCAAGAGGCTGACTATAGGCTACCTCCCAAAGGACAGGCAGTAGATATGCTGGATTCTTTTAAGTCTTTAACATTCATTGACACGCCAGTACAAAAAATATCACAAAAAAGACTATTACAGCACAAACACTAACAAGAGGGATACACTTTTTAGGTTGTTCTACATATTTTAGAGACATTGTTCTTCTTGAAACATTTAGCGGCCCCCAAAAATAAACACGCAAAGCAACAGTGAGCCGATGCAGGTATGTGGGAACTGTTTTTCCAACAGAAAAAGGAGAAGTTAAGCTGGCAGAAAACACTCTTGACAAAGTGAGGACTTGTGATTTTTTTTTAAACTTTTCCTTTCAATAGGATTTGATGCAAATATGGTATTTTTGTTTTATCAGTAAATCTACCTGAATGTTATAAACTAGTACTTTAAAACACTACTTTATGATTTTTTTAGATGTTTTTTTAAGAACGTGTTACACAGAGGAGCATATTTTATGTTTGTCTTTCACTGTGTTGAAGAAATACTATATCATAGGTAGAATATATAATGATTATGCGATTAGTCTTTTATTACTGTGCTAATTATTTGCTGTCCACCATTTGCTATTAATCATAAAAATGGCTCCCAACAGGTTTATAGCCGACATTTTCTTTGTCATCCATGCAAATGAGCTGTTTATACAAAAGGAAGCAGCTAGTTTAATGGCAGCTTAATGATCATTTATGATAAATCTATTAATTCTTTAGATTACTAAAGCGGGAATTAAATTTGTTTTTAAGCATCATGCTCACATTTAAGAAAAAATAACATAATAAGAGGACCTTAAATGTCACTGTGACCTCTTTTTTTATCTTTTTGTCCAGCGAAATGGCAGGGTCACAGTAATAAACCCAGTTTTCATGCCAAGGTTTGCTCATCTTTAGAGTTAAAAATAGGCCTTCAAGCTGTACCACCAGAGGCTGCTGAGAATCTGGCAGGCAGGAAACCAGTGATTGAATTTAGGGGTTAGGATTAAGAGTAATTAATACTAATTAGCAAAGCGATCTCTGGAGGGAGGCAGAGTCCCTCATCAGCTGTGAAATGGGAACAGTGTTTGTACCACTCAGCTTTAAGCTACACAGCTGAGATGGGTTCATTGCCAAGGACTAACCCAAAGGGACCATAAGGACCGTCCAGGCAGCTCACTGTTACATTTGGTCAAGGTGCAGCCTCTGCTGAATGGGTTAATCAGTCACATTCAGAAAGATGCAGGAGTTTACACAGTACAGGACATTAGATGGAGGTTGTTTCACTCCACAAACTGCCAACCTTGAGCGCTGGGTTGAGGGAGCTATTGGGCGGACAAAGGACCTGGAAAAAACAGGTCAGATAAGGTTGTTATGTGTGAAAACAGAAACAACTCTGGCTTTATCTTCATTTCTCTAGTGTTGTTCTCTTTTTTTTCCTCCAAAGATGTTTGTTTCTTTGAAAAATCTCCTTTGTAACAAATTCCCAAGATTTTTAGTCACAATCCATTTTTGCATCAAGGAACAATATGAGGGAGATTTGCGTTAATCTCCACTTAGGAAAAGAAAGGTTACAAATCACATCAGGTCCTTCTCCGGGTGGAGGACCCTCTTCTGATTATGCGATTGGGATTTTGATTTCATTAGACATGCAATTGATGAAGGGAACAAAGGGGTAATTTTTCATTCACAGCGTCTAAATCACAAGCCTTGTCTTTGCCTTTGGTTATTCATTCATTCCTTAGATCTAAAGACCTTTATAATCACTGAGAGAAGAGGGATAGCGACTAAGAGCTGTAGGGGCGGAGTGGATGGGGGAGATGGGAAGATAAAGAGGACAGGATGAGAAGACATTGAGTAAATGTGAGAACGCATGCGCCCATGAGTTTGCCGAACGGCCAGCTTTAATTCCTTTGCTGGGTGCTAAGCGGAACCATTTTAAATATGATCCTCCCTGTTAACATGCGTCCTGCCGTGTCACCGGCGACAGATACACTGTATCAAAGTATTAATGGGCCCAGTCACTACTAATCAAGAGAGGGAAGAGAGATGCTCGTTCGCCATAAGAAAATTGAGGAAAACGTTTTCACTTGTGTCTCTGTAGCAGTTTTCACATAACACATAAGAGGAAACAACCAGACCAACGGACTCTGTCTAGCTGAACATCAGGCCGTTGTGTTTACGTCGTCAGCACATTTACTGTTGAGAAAATGTTTTCACTTTCTTTAACCTGATTCCTGGATTCGTTAGAGTACACGTTTATCAATAGACAAACTGTCGGATGCACCCCATTAGTTTAGTACATTAGTTTATATCTCTATTTGTTATCAGGACAAATAATTCTGTCCGTAGTTGTCAGAAAAACTATTTCTGAAACAGGGTGCATAGGCAAAAGTAAGGGTTTACATAAATATTTTAAGGTTAATGTGCTGTGTATGGTTTGTAAAATTCTGGTATTAATGCAAAAATGTGAATGTAAGTGTTTTAAGTGAGAGGAGATTGGGCTTTCTGCAGCAGCGGTATAAGAGGTGCGGGGGGGATGACATCAGGGCATTGCTCGTGATGATCGTGGTGGATTACACAGCTGCAGATGATGTGTTGCTCGGCCCACATTAGCATGAATGCTTCATTATCTCTCTACTTGTACATAATGGCAACAACTCCACAGAGGGGTCAGGCCTCGCCACGGCTCATCAGCCTACTGACGGCCCGGCCTAAAGAGAAATGAGAAGGAAGGCATAGCTGCTCCCCACTAATCCATCGCCTCTACTTAACTCCCCAGCCCCAGATAGCCTGCAGTAGATATGATATGGCTTTTGTTACCTCTTTATACACATGATGATACAGTCTGCAGAGGGGATTTGGTATTTTGAAGAGTTCATTAGTGTTACAAGAAACTAAAGAAGAGTTAAATACACAACATTTTTGAAAAAAAAACTAATGTTTTTTTCAGTGATATAGCAGCAAACGTGTTCTGAGATTCTGAACGAAAAAAACAGAAATCTGTTTTAGTCCAAATACTCCTCTAATAGTATTTTTTTTACACCAAGATAAGAGAAAAATAAAGATTTTATGGTGTGGTTTTAAAGTAGAGTGAACAGCTAGCATGATTATCTACCATTTGAATACATCTTTATTATGCCAAAAAATGTACAATTTACTTTTTGTTGTTTTAAGTAACATTTAAACAGAGCCCAAAGTTTATCTAGCTGTCATTAAACTATCTTATGCCATTTAAATAAAAGTACTTACCTGCACTTATTGATATGAGAACTTATTTCAACTGCTCTTATAAGAATTAACAAAGTAAAAACACCATCAGTGAATTACAACACAGCCCTTTTTCTAGTGGAAAGGGTCCCTCAGGTTTTTCTAATTTGATTAATCTGTTAAATAAAAATGTTGTGCACATAAGAAAAGAACAGCACTATCATTTTAAAGTCTGATCCACCACTAATGTTATTTACTCTTAAAATGTAAATTCTGATTTAGAAAATCACTTTATAAATAACTTCAGTCAAGATTGCCCCATCAAAACTTAAAAATAAAATCTTTCCAAGGATGCGGACACAGTTGAATATTTATTATTGGAGCAAAGAAATAAAGTTAGAGTAGTTTTAAATGAAATATGGCTACCTCATACCGCTAATTTAAATGTCAGGACCGTGGTTTTAACTGGGTTGGATTTTATTAAATATAGTTAATAAAATTTAAGACAATTATGATTTTTTTTTTTAAAAATGCATTTATTTTGCTGTGATAAGACAGCAAGACAAATTCAGGTCTTCTAGAGTTGAGTTTGCTGTTATCAGGGTTACCCCTCTCTGTTCATCTCTGTTAAATGTGCAAAGTGCACTGAAGTCAGGCCTGGCTGGAGCTATAAGTGCAGTTTTCTTTTAATACCACAAGCTGATTATTTCACCACTGTAATTACATTATCCTTCCTTTTATGCAGGAGTGGTCTCTGGGGACTAATGGTTAGTGCCATGTATAATTCATTAATCATTAGCATCCAATTTGACAATTACACATGATTGTTGAATTTTAAGTATCAGTTAAAGTTGCCTTGTAAGTTATCTGATGTTTTGTTTTTTCCCATTTGGTTTTATTTCTCTTCAGTGTTAAAGAGTCAAACTTCACTGTGGATTAAAACTGTGCATCAACATAGTGAAGTATTGCGTATCTGTTTATTGGCAGATCTTAAAGGGAAATGAAGTGACGTCCTGGTTCACAAAGCACTTTGTGATGTTTTCAATGCAATATTTAATTTTTTTGTGTGTGTGTTTGAAACAAAAGCTTATTTCGTGTATTTTTCATCCAGCAGTTTTTCCAAAGCAAAGTTTTACATTTTCATCTCAGTTCTTCCACTCCAAAGCTTCCTCCTCCTCTTCCTCCTTCTCCTCTCCACTGATTTCAGCATGCTAATTTAGTCGGTGCTCCTCAGCATGATTCCCTCGCTCTGTCTCCCATTCTTGCTGCGATTCTGCTCCCTCCCCTCTGGGACCTGAAGATTAATATTCTTGGGCCCAACAAGATAATTACTGATACTAATTAGACATGATTATGTGAATTTGATACACTTATTACTCTAGATAATGAGCAGGACATATTATCCTAACAAGCACCCGTGCCGCTTAGTTTATTTTACACACGAGCCACACTCTATATTTTCTGTTATTGTCACCTCAATCAAAATGTGATATTGTAATTATTGAATAAAAGGCCTTGATGTGTTATACCTGTAAGATGAGACGCCTTGTGGAGAAAATCAAAGAATTGTGTTGTTTTTCCAACATAAAGCCTCTTAATTTTTAGCCTTACAGTATCAAAGCATTTCTGCTGCTTAATTGGATTGGGCTGTTTTTCATGTATAGTTATGTGAGGGAACTTTTTTCTTAGGTAGAATATGCCTTTGAAATCCATTTAGTTGAATATAATACAATGCCATTCAGCTCTGCGGTTAATCTGAATCCACGCATATGACATGAAACATGTCAATGAGTTTGTCAGAGTAGTTAGGATGTGTGGTACCAACTGCTTACAAGCAGGAGGGAAGGACCCCACATGGCGCAGCCTTGCCCATGAATTAGTAAAGAGAGCCAGGCATCTGTGGCTCGCCTGATTGGAAGTTAGGGAGAGAACGCCTGCTGACGCCAGTGGAGATCGATGTGGCAGTCAGAGGGATGAGGCGAGATAATTAGCGTTCAGAGTGTATCTTGTTAATTAAGGGCTAATTAGAGGCAGAGGGAGAAGGGGGTTTGTGTGTGTGTGTGTGTTGGTTGGTTGACTGACAGAGATATGTGCATAAAGATGTGTGAATAGATAAGGTAGCAGCATCTCTGCGCTGCAGAAAAGACTTATAAGACTTGATGAAAATCAATCTTTTCCAAACCTTGTGAAGAATTTACACAACTGCACAGAAATGAGTGTATTTGTGTGTGTGTTTGTTACATCCGATACAGGTGCTCCTCACTCAAACAGCAGCACATCTCTGCAGACAGGTGGGTCGTTGTTCGGCGGCAGTAAGGATGGCATGCACCAGCGATCCTTCTCCGTGTCCAGTGCCGACCAGTGGAATGAAGCCATCAACACCAGTACAAGCAGCGGAGCCCGTGAGTGTTTTGCATGCTCTCAGATGTTCACAAAGTATTCCCACAAAGGCTCGATTGAATTAAGACAAACAGAAGCAATTGGAAAATGGTGCTGAGGTGAATCTGCCATTTACAGGCTTAAAAAAAAAGAAAAACAGGTGAAACCAGTCTCATTTTCATGATTAGGTGATCAGAGCTGTGATCGCAGTGACCTTTTTGGCTGCTACTCTGATAGAGACAGTATGTTCAGAGGAGGCGAACAGTGAAGGTTAACTTTTTGCTATTGATGCATCTCCACTTACTGCCTGCTTGTCACTGTACTTGAGTAAAGTAATATAATATATTCACCATATCTGTGCCCCCCCCCTCCAAACTATCCTGTCTTTACCTTCCATCTTACTTTCTGCCTCCTCCCCTCCCCTCCTTTCTTCCGAAGAGGAAAATGAATGCTTTTCGGGGGTACCATTCATCACCAGTTATTTCCCTCTCTTTGTGGTTGGCAGTAAAAAAGCACTTAAATGCACATCAACAGAATAACAGTCATTTCCATGCATGTTTGCACTCTGGTAGTTCTCATTAGCACGGCGGCGGCTCCCCCCCTCCTCATGGGCTCCCAGGGGCCCCGGCAGTTTAAAGAGCGCACTTTACGAGCGCTGCTGGAGTCCAACTGCACGGCCCTCGTGGTTCCGCAGACAAGCCTGTCTCTCATTTGGAGCTGCCGAACGATCAATTCTGCCTGGACGCAGGCACTTCCATCTCCCTCTACCCCCGTCTCCCATCAGCAGCATGCCCAAAGCAGAATTACTTAGATTCCTGGGGTCCTCAAATAAATGAGCATGAGTGTGTGTTGTGTGTGTGTTCTTGCTGAATTTTGTAGTGTGGCTGTTTGTATGTGAGCCTTTTCCATGAAGGGTATTTGTGTTATAATGGGCCAAGGCGAGGGGGGTGTGGGCTTTATAGTTGGATGTTTCTGAACATGGCAGCCAAACTATCCCACAATAAAAACTTCAGAAACATTGCGGCCATGGAAATAAGAGAGTGAGAATTTCCCCTTTTTAATATTTGTTAAAACTGAAAAACCCTCAATATTAGCATAGCTCATTAACCAGCTCCCAGTCTTCAACTAAATCAGATTCTCAAGTTGCTCCATTATTCTGCTTTCTTCAATTATTTTCATGCTACTTTTAAGGTAACCACAAATGAGCTTGAATGAGGCAAATGAACTGAAAACAATAGTAGAAATGATAGATTATGTTGTAAGAAGAGAAGTCTCTGTAATCACTGAATAGTGAGTGCAGACAATTAAAGACTTTGCAGCAACATCTTTGAGGCTTGAAAACTTTGCAAATCTTGATTTTTATGCCTTCCTCTAATTTCAGAATCTGAATAAAAGCAGCAGGATGCATCTATCATGCAAAGTGTGACTGGACTATAAGAAAAGATAAACTTGATTTAAATGCAGCCGTAATGCATCTTCAATAATCAATAGAGGGTGTTCCACAGTGAATGCTGCTCATGTTATCCATTTGAATTGACTGGAACCAAGCCCAATCACTCCATTATCCTTGGTGAAGGTTGCAGGTTATAACATAAAATGTGATGCAAAAACAGCAGATTGATGACTCACAAGAGAATGAATGCATTTTAGCCAGGTAACCATTTCCATATTATTTAAAGATGCTCTCATTTGTAAACCTATTGAGGAAAGGCATAAGGCAGAGGTTGCAACATCGCTTGAATATTGAGCGCAGATTTTTGATTAAATCCCAGCCCAATTTTTTTTTTATCACTGGCATTCATAAAGACACCCTTTCTAATCTTACCGAGTGCTTGTTTAGACCCTGCTCTCCTCTGCACACCTCAATCTTGAACCTGGATTAAAAGCAATGGGCCAAAACAGTCATCTGAGCAATATGATGGGATTGCTGATGGCAGTAACTTAACTTATGATCAAAGTCTGAGAAATGACACCATGCTCTTAGAAAAATATGAAAGATCTCTACAGAATCACAACAATCATCTTTTAACTGAACTTTAGGTTTTTAGTTTGCTTATATTTTATTTTAAACAAATAAAAAATGGAAATATTTCATATTTATGACGGTTAATTGTAATAATTCTCTTTATTCGTAGCTCATAAATAAAATTTCTTTATTTCCAGTACTGATGGATAAGTTTACACCATGTGGTTTCTAAAACATTTCAAGCAAAGCACTAACACTATTTCTTCATTAGAAAAACACACAGAATCATTTATAAACATTGATTTGTGATTCATCTGTGTGTTTTTGTGTAAAGAAAAATATGTACCATGTCATATGGCTTATCAGTGGTGCATACAAAGTTGACATTGTTTTCTCTAACTGTGCTGTGTTCATTTCCACACATGCAAGTGCTTTTTCTCTTATAAGTTTGCAGAGCAGCGTAGAGGTGCTTAATGCACAGATAGCCTTTTCCAGTGGCACTGTGCTTTATACGTCGGCCTCCCGTTGTGAAGGTGATAGCATGCGGGGCGTTTGATTTCTACTCCAGGCCGTAATGAAGTTTGACATTTAGTTTGGAGAGAGCAGCAGAGCGCGATCAGGCCTTGATTAGCACGCTCTAATTGAGGATAATAAGGGGGAGGCGGTGATTGTTTCTAATTTTTGCCATTAATTGCAGCCGTTGGCTTTGATTGAGGACAGGCAGAGCTGGCATGTCAAGGGGCCTGGCAAAATCATGGTGCTCCTTACCTTGAGCCTCTTGAATAAGAATAAAATGACTCCCTCCCCTGCACCCTCCCCCTTTTTTTGCTTGCCGTCTCTCTTTTTCTCTCTTTTTTTTTATACATTTTTATTTATTCTCAGTGTGGCTCTGGTAAAAGGGGAAAGCTGTTAACTGCACCCTCTTTGTCTCACCCATAACCTTCACTCTGAAGCATGTTTAAACTGTCAGCTCCATGGAGGAAGTGTAATACACTGTAATCACAGGTTAGGCTGATACCTATTCTGCTGCCCAGGTTATCTTGGCTGAGTGGTAAAGAGTCTCCTGATCTGCAGTGTGCCTCATTACCCAGCTTGGTCCTGATGGCCCTCATACACACTAACAGTGAGCTAATAATGGCATAGTGATTATTTTTTAGGTTTTCTCAGTCAGTTTACTCTCATCTTCATCATTTTAATTTTAACTAATTTAACCTGGCAGTCAAGCACAGTGTAGCTGAGAATTGCCTACAGGAAATAAAGCTTTTAGATCTTTGACTTTGTTATTGTCGATGGGTGATGTGTTGTAGTTTAGTCTCTGCTCCTCTACCTTTACGTTAATCTTCCTGAAGTCTGAGGCAAACAGAGCATCACTTCATACATGTTTCAGGTGCAAAATGAGCAGAGATCGGGTCATTTTCCAGAACATTAGGGGCAGAAATTGATAATTAGAGGTGTTTATGACATGGATGGGCCCCCCAAGGGGCAGCCCTCCCCTTTAACCCCAAGCGACATTAAACAAATGCTGGCTGTCATTTTGGAGGCAGGTTCGAGCTCACGTCTTCCACCCGCCATACGGAGCCATGCTGGCGGGACAGACGCTGGTATGGAGAGTAAGGAGGAGGCAGAAGGGGGGAGGGGGGTTACGGAGGACCCTTGTGCCCCCAGCTGTCTGAGCCAGCTAATGACTCGTCTCAGGGGGGCTGTTGTAAGGGAGCAGGGAAATTGAAACAGACGCCTCGACGAAGAGCTGCTACATGTGTGGCTGCTCGCTGCCATTCAAAGCACCAGAGAGCTTAATATACATGCTCCACATCAGGCAGTGGTGGGATGTTTTTTACGTGATGGCATACAATCAATATTGCTGTTTGTCAAGAAACACAACTATTTCATCTCCTGATTTTTTTTTGTGAGGATCAAATACATTTAGATGTATTTTTTTTCTAATATTACCATCCTTGTTTATATACATTAGCAGTCATCACAGCTAATTTCTATGTTGGGGATAGACATAATGATGTGTATCACAGGTGTTGGTTCTTATACTTCACCCACACTTGGACTGTGTATCCGCTAGCCTGAGCTTCAATCTCCTCCCATGTAAGCATCTTCAATCCCCTGCTGAGCCCATCCTACTCCTACAAGATAGCCCCATCTCCCTAAAGGTAATGACCAAATTAGGCCTAATGTTGTACACTGGCTAATGGCACAGTGGCGCACATTATAGCATGTGCAACTGGCAACAACAACAGCAATAATCCCTGAGCCCCTTGTCCTCCTGCATTCCACCCCTGGGGCTGGGACGGTGCACAGGGAAATGAATGGAGTTTGCTACACTACAATGAGCTTTTGATGGGAGACAATGGAGGAGACTGCCAGCACCACACAGGGTGGTAAGAAGAGAGCAATATGGGGCCCATCTACCGGCCCACCCTCCCTGCTTCCCCCAGGCCCCTGGCCCCCGCTCTCCAATTCTTAATGGCATCTGGAGGGGAAAAGAAGGGAAAGTGATGTCAAATGTCAGGAAATCAGAAAGATGGCAAGCTGACAACCTCCTCCTATCGTCCCATCCCTCCTGTTCCTCTGCCCAACGGTTGCACAGGTTAATATCACATTTATAAAATCACTTACAAGAAACAAAGCTAGCTCTTAGCCCCCTGTCACTCTCAGAGAGTCATATAGAGAGCTTTGCCATGGGCTACCTTAGGTAACCATTTGTTCATAGATCGCCCCATACTTTCCCTTTGCACCTTCTGAAGCTGGAGTTACTTTTTGAGCCATTTCCAACTTTTCCTACTGTAAACACATTATTAGTATGTGACATGTCTACCTTTACAATCCACATAGCTTTAATGTCAGTCATTATTTATACTCTGTGTGATTTTTTCCAAGGACCCAGAATACGTAGATGAAATTTACTTACTTTTCAAGATCCATATAATTTAGTTAAAAATGATCAGCTAGCGATTTATTTCTTTCTGCACATTTTTTATCTTAAATTTGTAAAATTTTATTTAAAATAAAATAAAATGAAGACGTATTTGGTAGGAAATCTCCACACAAAGTCCAATACAAATACTTCAAATTCAGACCTTTTAGACTTGTATGAAAACAGCTTCAGTTGCAACAGTCCACCCCGACTCAGTGTTATACTACAAATATCTATGAGGGTTTCCTCATTTTCTCCTTCTTTTAGCTTTAACAGGTTATTTAATTTTCATCCACTTTTTACAATTCTGCATTTATA
>JBAMHV010000008.1:15061681-15094414 GCA_037177535.1 Pseudomugil gertrudae
TATATATATAGGGATTTAAGTAACTACGTAGTTGGATAAACAAAATCTGCCATCATATATCACCTGTATTTTTTTAACACTGTCACCTGTAACGCTGGGTATAAGCAGAAGTACCTCCACAACCACTAAATGAAAATGTATTTTTTTTAACATAAATACTGAAAAGTCTGTTCTTTCCTCTCTGTTCTTTCAGCCAATGGAATGAGCGACCCTGCAAATTCCAGTATGGGAAGTGCGACTAGTCCCAAACTCGAGCCCCCTCCCTCACCACACGCCAACCGCAAGAAACACAGACGGAAAAAGAGCACGGGCATCACAAAGCCAGACGGTTTATCTGCAGGCAATGAAGGTACATTTCCACATTTTTGCTTTGAAATAGAAACACTTACAAACTTATTCACATTCATAAAGAGCAGGCTGCTTCCTTACAGCAAGGCTACAGGAAAAGGAAAGCTTGAATACTAAAAATGAGTCTGAACTTATTTTGTTAATAATTTTTAGCACAGATGTTTCACCAGCTTCCTTGTCGTGTCAAATTACTCACCAAAGTAAATACAATTAAAATTTGAGTAACACTGTAAACATGTATGCTCTGATCTCGCACAGGAATCACAATTATGTCAAAGGCTGACATTTACAGAAACTAATATTTTTCTTCTCAGTTTAATAAAAAATCTGTGCTGTGCCTGAATTTATCTGTGATGTACATAAAGGTGTGAAGTTTCGTATCTCTGTGTGGCTCCCTGCACATTTCACCCTTACAGCCCTCATTTATTTTACTGTTGTATGAATAGTGAATGTGGCCCTCCTCAGCAGGGGAGTGGCAGCCGGCTCTCCACCCAATTAATAATGATTCCTCAGCCCAATGATGAATGGAGCACCCTAATTGGATGGCATTGTGAAAACACTGAGACGCATTTCAGAGGCCATAAAACTGATGTCACCAGAGTAGGATGATCAATCAACAAGATTGATACGCTGGATAACAACAACAATGGCATTGACGCCTCCTAAATGGGGCTTAGCATTTATAATCATTATACTTTTTTATCACGGTCTCTGACAGCTCCTCTTTAAAGTCTGAATGGGTCTGTTGGCCACATTGTTGTACAGAGGGAACATCATCAGCATCACAGAGATAAGTGGTGTGCGATAAGTGGCGCTCCTTTTATTGTTAGAGTAGTATGTGGGGACATAAACTGCAGTTGTGGTAGTCATAGGAGATAATATTTTGGATTAGGCATCATCAATTATATCATGACAGCGTATGATGAGCTGAAGAACCATATCTATGCAAAGACGCAGACTGCACCTCACAGCATCCTTACTTGAGTTTTATTTTACATTACTTAGCTCTTAATGTGCATGTCTTAAGAGGATTTCACACGAGAAGCCTTTACTGAGTGACAGCTGGCTTTATCAAACATCTTCAAACATCATCAGTGGATATCCCATATCTATTTAGTCCTGGACTTCCTGAGGAAGAAGGCGAGCAGCAATCTGAATATTTTTCACATCATCAAACATGCACAATGTTTTCTGTCTGTCTCATTGTTCTCTGCAAGGTTTTCTATTAGCATCAGCTTGTCTGTTCTGTTGAATGCTCTGCAATACAGACGTATCGCTTAAATATTGGATTCATCCAAGTCTGAGGTGTGAGCTCTTGCTAAAGGACCAGTAGAGACGGAGGAGAGAGGAAAAAGGAGGAGAGGTTGGCTCCTTGAATAAATTGCTATCAGTTTATCTCATTTACATGGCAATCAGAAGCATGCATTGCTGGCTGAAATTGAATTTTAGTAGTTGTGAAGCATCATAAATCAAAACAGCATGAGAGTTTTAAGGTGAGAAATCATTTTGGTCAACATGAGACATGTGGTATGTACGCGAGTGCCTGAGGTAACTTGCAGCAACATCATTTAATTTGGCACTACAATATGTAGGGAGAAATGGGGGAGTAATCGAAGTATATCTTACAAACCTTAAGCAGAGTATCAGGATAATGACAAAATGACAAATTGGAACTTTCAAATCGGCCCTAAGCTCCTCTTCTAAAGCCCACCTCAAACTTTAGTAAAGGAATTTCTGTTTTAATCTATAAAGTCATGTTTAGATTCAGTCTCTGTTATATGTGCAATGCTACACATCCACCAAGAATGTGCATAAGGGATACAGCCCCTAATATCCTATGCACTGTCAGAGCTGTGTGGTGTAATGAACTTCTCATGTGCTTAAAGAATGATGCAGGATGCATGGCGAGACAACTGACAGCCCCGTAATGTGTTTCCCAGCAGCCGCCCGGCGACGAGTTCTCGCCGTGTGTCGCTCGCCATAAACCCACTGGAAAATCGATGGCCGATAAAGACTTGTGTTCAGGGGGAGCCCCTTCTGATTAATGCAGACTGTCAGGGAGCATCATTAATGTATTTCTCTTTAAAAGAAAGTGTATCAAACACTCGTTGTTGTAGGGGTGCAACTTGAGCAGAAAACGAAGGTAAAGCAGTGGAAAGAAATTGTGATGAGAGACTCCACTTTTATGGAAAGTGGTATTTATTCCCACTAAGGTCAGAGAAATTAGAGCGAATGATGGACCAGAATGCATTTTAATGTAGAGAAGCCCATCTCAGATGTACACTGAACGCAAATCTCCTCACATTTTTGGGGGGTGGGGAACAAATCTACCACACAAGTTACATTAAGTAAAGGACTCTAAATGCAAGTAAAATATGTTTTTCCTTTTTTAGTTGTGCTTTTTGTAACTCAGATTGATGTCTTATAAACCAAACCTCTCCTGAGTAACATACATGAATGTACAACAGATTAATTTCTTGGCATTTTGCCTGTAACTGGATGGTTAAATGTTATTTGTCAGTATTGGGCTACATATTGTATTATTGCTTTTCCCACCAACACGATGCGGGGCTACATAACAGAGATGTACTGGCTTTTCAAGGATGAGACAAGTTCATGTAGGAAGTCAGGAAGTCGTTTGAAATGAGATTTAGAGGCTGAGCAGACACAGATGTTCCTAATTTAGTACCACTTTTATTATCACTACCTGTGATGTTTGTTGCAACTGCAAGCTCATAAACATTGATGAGTCATGGTAGTAAACATTTCACAGTTTGTAACAGTCAAACTTTTGCATAACATGCATAACTATTACCTCCGCTAAAGGTGGAACATAATTCATAATGTTATATGAATCATGTTGCCATAAGGTGCATCTTTACAGCAACTCGATTTGGTGCTTTCTCTTTAAATGTGAATGAGACATGTCATGCCCCGCCTCCCTCCAGGTCACAGAAAGTTCAACTCTACCCTGTTCCACCATGTTTGTAGCTTGATAGCAGATATAAATGCTACTCTCCCTGCAGAGAAACACTTTATTGGTAAGTTTACTATAAAACAAGGTGCTCTGAGTTGTACTGTATATCATAAAAGCTTTAAAAAGTGGGGACGTACTTACTAGTTTGTAACTCAGTGAAATAGTGATAAAATTGTACTTACTCAACAATAAGAGACAAACAGTTGAGTGAGGTTGCAGCACAATTCGTCTGTCTGATTGATAATTTCTATGAGATAATACAACTCAAGAAAAAATGTCACTTAAATTTTTTATTGAATGCAATGAACCAGAGCATCTGTAGCATGCAGTGACTTCCACTGGCTGCATGAGAAGGTCTGGATTCACCTTGTTTTATTTCACAAATTACAGTTAAGAACTAAACAGGCTCTCTAATCTCTAGATAATCAAGTAGTTTCACTTCCCATGTTAACTGATTGCTAAAAGACTACGTCGAGTGTTTTTATCCTCTTTAAGTTCAATTAAGGATAATATGACAATAATTTTTATCTGGGAGCACTAACCCTCTTTATTAAAAGTTTATCTGACTTCATAGAAACAATTTAATTGATTAAATGGAATTTGTTAGTTTGATCAACAGTGCAAAATGTTAACAGGCTTTAAAACCTCACAGTGATTCTGTTATTTTCTTTGTCTATATGATACATACATTTCTATATATGTATGTCCATGCTGCGCTGGTTTAGAAAAATAAGCCATTAATCCCAAAATGACACAAAAGTATCAAGTAAGGTTTCCACTTTTCAAACTTGTTAAATGTGAATTATTTTTTCGGGTGTACTCTTTTGGAGCATTATCGCTTTAGTTGACACAAAGATATGCTAAAGTGCTGCTGGTTCGAACACGAAGGACCAGTTTAGTTCAGCTGGTAACAGGATTGTAATGTGTTAAGTCTTTATTAAAACAAAGATGGGTGAAACCCCTGAAAAAAATTAAGTGAGCAATTATGTGGAAGGAATAGAAGAGAAGTATTATAGAAAGAGTAAAGTAAAGAAATAAAGCTGCTTTGTTTGAACCTAAATCTGTTTGATGGGGGCAACATTTGCACCTATATCTGACAAATGACTCAAACACCTCTGAATGAAGGCTTGAATTTTCTTTTTTTATGGATGTTGCATCTTTTTGGTGCAGGAGAATTTTCCAGTTTTTTATTAAACTACTATTATTCAGAAGTAACATTTGAGATGGAGGTTGTTAGTGGACATTGCTTGATGAACTTGCACATTATAGAAGGCGTCATTAATGCAAAACAATATATTCAAGTTTTGCAAAGGTTTTTTTTTGTGCTATGTATCTCTTTCTTAGCGAAGTTTTAATGATATAATAAAAATTAAATGAATAAAAAAAACAATGTATTCATTTTTAAAACTACTGGAATTTTGCCGATACTTTTAAAAAAAGTGAAGATAGAAAAATTTGAAGATAAGAATTTTTACCAAAACAATTTTGTATAATTTATGAGACGATCAGCCTAAGGTGGATAATCTTTACTTCATGCAGGTCTCCAAATACACCAGTTTATCTTTTTTCTGAAAATTTTTACTAAAACCAGTTGAACTGTTACTGATATCAGATTTGGTTTACTGATATTTTTTATGGATTGAATAGTTCATTAGGTTTAAATCAATAGAAAAATAACATGCAACAATTATTAATAATCTGAGTTGTACATTGAGATTCCAGTTTATTCCAGTATTTTATAGTCCTGCACCTTGGTAAGCTAAGGGTTAATATCCTCTGGAGTCCAGCTGAGGATTAGGAAATGGAGGTTTAACTGCCTGTGCTAATGGTGGGTGTTTATCTCAATACCAGACTTGCTCTCATTTCCGAAAGCTGTCCCTGGAGCTTCCAGTCTTGTAATGGCTTAGCTTTCTGAGCACAACAGTATGAAGGAAAAGGAATAACAAGATTCTCATTTGAGCTCCATATACACTGCCCACAGATACTTGTGTAATTGGCCCTCTTTTCATTCTGCTCTGTTGTTAAATGCATTCGCTATTAGCTTAGTGATACTGGTGTTGATTTCATCTGTTAGTTCATTGTTGGAAGGTGTGCTCTTTGCTTGTTTGAGCATGTGCATGCAAAAGTGTGCGTAAATGTGTGTCAGATAAAGAGTGTGCTCTATCGTTCTCTTCCTCACTGCTCTTTTCTCTCTGAGTTTGGTCGTGGTTCCCCCGGGGGCCCCTGTCGCAGTAATGGCCTGCTCCTGATTGCTCTGATACAGGTTAGGAATATTGGCTTTAATGATGTGTAAAATGAGCAAGCAGTGCCTGTGACATTTACAGATGGCTCCGCCTTGGCCTGTTCTTCCCAACTGCTCGTTAATTCACAGGAACGGCAAGCACTTCTTTAAGTGACTGCCTGATGCATGCATACGACACTACAGCACATCCTGCACACAAAAACAATAGCTCAACTTGTGTACCTCTGCACCTTGTCACCGTTTCAGCCAAGCGTTCACAAATGGATCAAACACAGAGTCCTCAAGGTGAAGTGCTGTTTGCTAAGTCCTTTCAAAGGGCTCGTCACACCGTTCCTCAGAGGCCTTTGGGAGGTTTCAGACAGAGTAGATTCTGCCTTATAGACAGTGCAGCTGGGCTCACCGTCAAACCCCTGAGGTGCTAATCTGGTCCACAGGTCCTCTGTGGTGCATCTGCTGCCTTTGAACAGCAAAAGAGGAATCACCATCCTCAGGTCAGCCTCTCTTTTTTTCAGGTTCCGGCTTGATTTTAAGGTCCAACAAATACTTTCACTGACAGCCGTTCCGTCGGTGTAGATGTACTCCTGTATCTATGTTACAGTACTATTACTATGATATAACAAATCTATAGAAAATAAGTACAAAGGTGTTATTACAATTAGATCTTTCTTGCTATTTCATAAAGTTGCATTTTGTTGTAGTGGATGTAGCTATGTAGGTCACAGCGGGATCATTCGACCATTTAACCCCAAATTATTTATTTTCTTTTTTTTATTACAATTATTATTATTATTATTGTTATTGGACAATGGACAATCTCTTTTAATCCTGAAAACCTCATTCAGCAATTTCCACCCAAATAAAATGATCCTGGAAGTTGAGAAGTGAAATTTTCCGCCATCACTGTATTCATAAAATATTGTAAGTTTTATTTTCAAACTGTTTGGGGCCTTAGAAAAACAGTGTGTCAATTAAAAGACTGTTGTGTTGCTGCAAGAAGCTATCAGAGCAGAAGGAAACCATGTGTAACTGAGAGAATCCTGAGAGGCTTTATGATCCATGTAAATGTTGGACAGAGATGTGTAACTTAATATGATTCTTCCTCTTTTCTAGCTCTATGGCCATTACACTGCAAGTTCCTTTTTATTATGCTACGTTAATTAAGGCAAATCATATTTTGCTCGTACTTCACAGTTGGCGCCTCTGCTGGCTTTAAATTGTGTTCTTCCTTGTCCGCCCACTGCCAAAGCTGTGTTAATTTATTTCTAATTGGCAAGAACTTGTTGATCACAGATTTGTGTAGATGTGGTCAGGAGGTTAATGCTTATGTTAATGTGACACGGTGATCGTTTCTCGGCTGGTCATGTGTTAAACTGTAACAACTGAGTGATAGCGGAAGCACTAATGGCCCCTTTACATGCACATCATTACAGGTGCCTGTGAGATAGCAGCAATAACTTTGACTCTTTGTTTCATGCTCAGTTTTACTGTCTGTGTGGAAAACACTTTTACCTCATGCTAACATAGAGCTGAATTTCTATACTGTGGATGCTATTAAATAGTACTCTCAGTGCACAGGAGCTGCAGGAAATAACATGTGTACGGCTTGTGGCTCTGCGGCTCTGTGTTACCTCACTGGCTTTTGGTGTGTTTTACATGTGCATCGCTATGCATGGAGAACTAGATTTGTTTCCCTTGTATACTCATCAGTTTAAGAAATTAGCCATCCATTGCTTTTTTAATCTCCATAATGAAAGTGTTTTAATGCCTCCAATTTATTGCCTGGGCAGCCAACAGAATAATTAGCTTTGTTCAGGTTTTTTAAAACGATGAGAGCACAAGTAAAACAACATTTGGAATCACAAATTCTAATCAAATCCATTAGTTATTGTACCTGAAGGTATATTGGACAAGGGGAAAAATGGAATTTGATTATGCGTATCACAATTAATCTTTTTGTTTATTTTAAATATTTCTCGTTGCTTCCGCTTAAGGTTTTTTTTTGTAGTAATTTTGTTTTGTTTCATTGTTGTACTGTAATCTTACCAGTGCTGTGAAATGTCAGGCCCATAAACAGACTTTTTGTGCTGCAAGTCTAAATAAAGAGGTTTCCAAGCCTTTATTGATGGCCTGTGACCTGGAGTCGATTCCACAAACCAAATCAGATAATTGAAGTAGGTGTCAGGCTAATTGGATTATTGCTTTCCCCCTGAAGAGATGGCCCTCCACTGCAGCACTGGGACTGCAACATTAGTGGCATCCATCGTACATTTATCATTTAACAGCATAAAACTGTGTTTCTCAGCAAATAGGGTGCATTGATTTAAAAATGGTGCTGTAATGTCTTTAATTGGATGATTTGTCTCAGCCCTTATGATATTGTGATTATTTTTAACCCGTACTGAGCTTATCGAACATCTTATGCACCAAATGTCTAATTGGTTTGTAGTGAGAATAAATTTGAGCTTTTTAAGTTCTCAGAGATAAATTAGAATAGCACTCTGTGCATTAAAACACATCAGCAGAGAAAAGTCCAGGACAAATTAGAGCAAAGCCGCATAGAAAAACACAACCTCCTTGTGTCTCCTCCAGACCTCCCATCATGCTTTATGCAAATGAGCTGACTATTTGCATAGACATAATTAGGTAATTACAAATCATTTGACAATGAGCGCAAGCTTGTGCAGAGACGAGACATGTAACACGAGTCAGATTGCACTGTACGGATTTAATGAATTGTCTCCGAACAGTGAAGGCATTACAGCATGTGTTTGAACATATGTTGTGTCAGACCTTTTCACTAAATATGTCAGGTGACATTTTTATAGAACTTACTTAAAACACTAATTATCAATGCAAAAAAAGGAGCATAGTTATCAAGTCTATTTAAAATAAAATGTTTGTATGATTTCAAAAAGGGAATTAATGTGATGTAGGATACTGATATACGCACGATATCAAACCGATACCCAATAATGGTTTTTGTAACATAGCCAGGAAATGTTCACTTTTCCTGGATTCCTGGAAGAACGATGATACATGTTGACTCAGTGGAAAGGTTGAGTTTTTACCATACATTTATAAGAAGACAGAAATTATAGTTAAAAAAAATACAGAAATAATTTTAACATTAATTTGGACTAGTTAAGATTTTCTATTAATTGTGAATCTTCATTTAAATCCAGGTTAAAAACATTTTTTTTCATGCGCCTATAAATGAATCAGCACGGTAACTTTATATGATCTGCTTTTAATGACTTTAATTTAATTTATGGTTTTAGTGTGATTTCTGCTGTTTTTATGCTTTTACTGTTTCGATGTAAAGCACTTTGAATTGTCCTGTACATGAAAGGTGCTATACAAATAAACTTGCCTTGCCTTCTTAAAAGATTAAAGATTAAAATGTAAAGGAAGATGGATTATGATTCTCTTTTTCAGCCAATAATCATCAAAGTATGAATGAAAGAAATATCCCTGACATTATCACTTATTTACTCTGCATTTTAGAAAAAGTTCCCATCTCTTTAAGGCTGTAAACTCATTTGGTTGGCTTTATTGTAACATATTTTAATAAGCAGGGGTATAACAACAAGTTGTTCGGTGTCCATACATTGTATGATTATCCATTGAACTGATACACTGTACCATGATCAAACTTGTAATTACACTAATAATTGTGCTCTTTAAAGTATACTAAGTGCATAAATTCAGTTTTTTTTACTATTAAATATTTTTTTTAATATCATAGACCAGAAAATAACTGTCACACAATTTTAGGCAAAAGGAGAACTTGCATTCTACAAGCCTGCATATTTGTAAACGCTGATGTCATCATAAAATTTTCAAATGTCCCACTTGTTGATCTTCTTTTACCTTCCGTTGGCCTTCATTCTGTCATTGTTTGTCTCTAAGCTTCAGCTAATCACACATAACAGTGACATTATTTAAAGAATAGCTAAACCATGTTGGTCATGAATATGTCCCTGATGTCTGTTACTATGCTAGAGATCAGTTAGTCGTTGTTTGTTTTGTGTGTGTTTGTGTGTGTGTGTGTGTGTGTGTGGTACCAGGCACTGACAAACAAGCCTGTAACTACTCACCCTGTGCACAATTCAGCTTTTGACATTTTCTTTGTGCAACAAAGCCGCTCAGAAGCAATCCCTGTCTTTTGATGTTAAGCACTACTATATGTTTTTGTTTTCCAGAACAAGAAGACTCCTTTGAATTCACCATTGTATCATTGACGGGTCAGACGTGGAACTTTGAAGCATCTACATACGAGGAGAGAGAGCTGTGGGTCCAAGCAATTGAGAGCCAAATCTTTGCCAGCCTGCAGTCCTGTGAGAGCATAAAGAACAAGGTATAATGGCTTGTGGAGGTTAGAGTATCATAAGAACTGAATAGGATGGGCTGATACAATCTTATCAAAGCATTGTCATCACCCTACAGTTCTACTGCACTTTTTTTTCCCTGAATTTCAACCTTTATTGCTCCATCCCTCCCCTCTTCATCCACTTCAAGCTGTCACATGTGGGAGGTTGTCTGACAGGTGCTCCACAGTGTGGGGGATCTCTTATTAGAACTGACAGACATCGGAGAGAGAACACGGCTTGTGTCAGCATGCTGGGGAGACACAGCCTCATTTTCATATTCATATTTTCTCTGCTTCAGTCTTCTCCTTGGATTTTGAAGAACCTCTTTTCTTTCCCTCCTCACAGGTTCATGATTTGAGTCCATCTGTAATTGTTTGCCTTTTGTTACTCCATACTGAAATAATTAGTTCCTATTGGCTTATTCTCTGCTCTATTCCACACAGTCGCGATTAGGCAGCCAAAGTGATGCAATGACCATTCAGTCCATACGAAATATGAGGGGGAACAGCTTCTGTGTGGACTGCGATGCACCCAGTAAGTAGAACTTTCCATAAAGGGCGAGCCATAAGCAAAAGCTGACATAGCCATGCTAAATAACATACACCATTAAGTGCATTCCTTTACAAGATACTTTGAGAATCGACTTGTTTGCATTTGGCTGTTCAGGTTAATCAAACCAAAGTAAAATAATCTCATTCTTGTTGTAATATTGTCTTATAAAAATAGCATGATTCAAATAACCTTTCATTCACACTGAAGAATGAGAATGCAGTATTTGGTGGTTTGTTATTAGTAAAGCATTTATGTTAGCATACCCTAAAATATGGGATTTGACATAACAGCATAAGGCACTAAAGTGGTCTTCAAACATTTTGGTAGAGGTAGATGTTCTTCTTAAAGGTTACTATAATTACATTTACAAGCTACAACAGAAAAAAATGCACATATATGTTTTAAACTCTGTTAACTTATTTATTATGTGTCTTCCACCTATCCTGCAGATCCAGACTGGGCCAGTTTGAACTTGGGTGCCTTGATGTGCATTGAGTGTTCAGGCATCCACAGGAACCTGGGAACTCACCTGTCTCGCGTGCGCTCTTTGGACCTAGATGACTGGCCGGTGGAGCTCAGCATGGTGATGACTGCCATCGGTAACGCATTGGCCAACAGCGTGTGGGAGGGTAATCTGGAGGGATACATCAAGCCAGGGAGCGACAGTACCAGGTTAGCACATTTCTGCAAACAAAGGTGCTGTTTAATGAAACATGCAGAGATTATAGAATGAGAAGGCAGGGCTGTCTTCTCTCCATTAGCTGCCATTTATTAGCCACCCACATCCCAGCAGAGGCAGCTCACACCACAAAATGCTCCATAAGAAGCACCAGGGGGTCCACAAATGTCAGCCTACTGAGCCAGAAACATTGTTTTATATCTGAGAATCAGCTCATCCTGTGCACAGCGATCACAAAATATCTGTTATATCATAGATAGTATCCTGCAGTACATTCTCAGCTTCATATCTGATATTTCCAGTACATTACTGACTTGTATGTCCGTCCCCACAATTGCTGCTACTTTAAAACAATAACTCCATGAGGGTGCGGCATGTGTTACATCATTTTGCACTTACCTGATAAATGTTCTGACGTGTCAAGGTTGTCACTCAACATGTAAGTGCTATTCAGGGGGAGATTTTATATTTGACTCCACATCTTGAAACTTTTGGCTTGTGAGAAGTCGATGGGCGTTCAGTGTAAACTTAAGCTATTGGAACTCTTAACAAACTAAGTGAAACATGTTTTACTTTTGCAAAAAAGAGGCGTTACATCTTCTCTAACATTTCCTGTCATGCTCACACTGCCCTCATCAAGGGGTTATCTTTACTCTGAAGTATCTTAACCTGATAGTATTATTGTCTTTTACTGTAGGAGATGGGTCAAACTTTGTTTGTTTGACCTGTTTTATAGCTTTGCTGGTAATTAAGCATACTGTAAGGGCTAAACCCCACCCTCGAAGACTCAATGACTCTGTTGCATATCCATGTGACACAGAACATTCAGTAGATCTGCCACGGCAGAGATTGTCTGCAGGGTCCAGCTGGAGGTGTGGTGATATTTGACCAATTTAAGTTAGTAAGTTTTAGTTTTGATTTGATTTGATGCTGCTTGTGATGCTGCAGTTACAGCTGGTGTATTTTGATTAAATGTGTATTTAAACAGACACACATCACATGAATTTTTATATCATAAGCAGCAGGTTTCTTTGTTTCCTCTTATGTAAATGTGTCAGCCAAAGAGCAGGTGACTACCTACCATAAAATATTCACTGATGAAGCATGTGTTGTTGATATTCAATAGAATCACATGTGGTAGAATCAGTAAATTTGTCTTCAAGTGATGACAACTTTATTATTCATGTCTTTATAATTTTATTTAATTGTATCCTGCTTTCAATTGAACATAGCAAAGTAGTGTTAATAAACATGCTGTATACAGTCATTGCCTTCTAATTAATTACACTTTTAAGTGTTAAAAAACAGTTTTTAGCATTGAATCAGAATAAAAACAAGTTTTACAAACTAGATTTTGTTTATAGAGGCAAATGTAACCCTAATAATTGTGTACATTAATATTAATATTCAGTTGGATTTTTCTTTTACATTCACGTGTGGCATAAACATGATAGACTTGCTTTTATCCCCTGTATATCTTATTAATAAAGGATGAAAAATATGCAATGGTTTCAAACTTCCAGTACTATGAGTTCTAGTATGACTTCTAGTATTGTGTATAAAAAAGAAAAAAGCTCTCACCTATATGTAAAAGTTCAGGTAATATTAGTGTAATTACACATAACAACAAGCAGTGAACGGCATGCATGTGAACATAGTGCCCAGACCAGATTAACTGGTCACTAAAGATGGCATTTCATTATTTTGTTGGCTAATAAACAGCTGCTCACATTTTTACTTCTGAAATCCATCTCTTGCTCTCTGGCCAGTTCAGAACACTGAATGATGGCCTACAGTTGTTTATTGAATGCTATCTGTGCTGAAGTGCTCCACTCTGGACTTGATGAAAGAATATTGATGTTGATTTCTCTTGCTTCCACTGTCAGTCCCACGTCGCCTCGAGCAGGAAGGTTCTTCACTGTCTTAAAAATCCGATCATGTTTAAAAAATAAAAAAAAATCCCATCTTGTCCTGCAGCAACATCTTCATTAGCTTTAACTGTCAAACAATAAATCTCATTTGCGGGAGAACTAATCTTTAGACCAAAAGCATAAGTTAAAATATCAGACATAGCTGCTGGGTAATAAAATGTTGACGTTGTTTTCGTTGATAAAAAATGGATAAAAGATTGTTGTGTGAATTAAATCTGACCAATATAATATGATTTTGATCTCATTACTTCTTCCTGCCACGAAAGCTGGGTCTTCCTATGCTTACTTCTCTTAACATGCACATATGCAAGAGTTTTAATTGTGTCACTCTGTTGACATGAAGCAGCTTGGTGATGGCACGCAGGCAACCAGTTCATGGCTGCTGACTCCCGCTAAACATTAGTGACACCTAATCTAAACGATTCAGTAACTACCTGCATATCAACTCCATCTCTGATTGAATGTCTCTTGCAAGACTAGTTTTACCCTTTTGCATTTTAGAGATTTAAGTTAAAGGCACTCATCCACAAGATGGTTTAGCTTATGATATTCTGGATCATAAGAACACAATATATAGATTTGACATATGCAAAGCAACACTGTAATTAAATTGGGGTGATTGCAGGTTTTATAAAGGAAAGTGTGTTAATATGTATTTATATGCACTGATGTAAACCGATCACACATTTTCACACACATTTTACACATCATTCTTAAAGTGCTAATGACACAGTGGTGAGTATTCTGTTTATTTAACATAGACATAAAACCTGCAGATCAGCTGGAATTGGCTCCAGCCCATCCCTCAACCCTGTTCAGGGAATAAGCGGTAGATAATAGATGGATGGATAAAACCTGCAGTTTATTGAAATAAAATTTAATTAATAAGTGTGTTTCTGTGTGTGTTTGTGTGTGAGTGTTTTGGGGCTTTTTTCATTTCCCTGAAAGTAAGAAGTGAGATAATCCAACCAAAGACCTTTTTCGTTGCTTTCTCAACTCACAAGATTTCCTTAATGCCTTAAACGGATAAGTACTTGCAGATTGCTTAACCAATGAAGCACTAGCTTACTATATTAAACTCATTCATTAAGTTTGTCTTGTGGCAATGCACTGAACGTACATGCGGTTGAATCCAGAATGATAAACTTGTGGGAACTCTGCATTATGGCTGATCTGTGCAGTCTGCATATTGCAGGGGAGTTGTTCTTTTAATTAGCACCTGGAAGTTGTCCTGTTTTGCACATCACCTCTAATTGCTTGGCATGTTTGTGATAGAAAGCAGTACAGATTATTTTGACAGATGCTGTGAGAGAGGACCTACTGCTAGCTTTACCCTTATCTTGCTTTAGCACACATGCACAAAATCCCACACACACACACACAGATGAAGGGACAGCAGTTCTCATTTTGGGGGAGATGTCCTGGAGCATGGACGGATGTGGACGGCTATCCCTCACTGATGGGGGCCTCTCTGTGTCACCCTCTGCAGGCTGCGCGCCGCCCTCGGCCACAAGCGGGTAATAGCTCTGATGAGAGCCCTCCACTTTGTTTCAGAAATAATTTGCCACTCCTGCCGCCTGCAGGGGCTGCGTGGTAATAAAAATGAATCACACCACTAACCTCTCCAAACCTGGCCCCCGCTGCCTGGTTTAACCCTATCACAGCTGACACTGGGGTGATCCTCCTTGGTTGTTTGTTGCGACTTACGAAAAGCATTGCTATGGCCTTAAGACTTCTTCACATTGGCCTCTTTCCTCCACATACATCCCCAAAACGCAGAGCAAAGCAATTCACCGGTTAGCAATGCTGGAACGCAAGCTCTTTGAAGAGATTTTCATAGCAGCCAACTTTGCTGGAAGCCCTGGCGAAAGAAGAGTAATTAATTAAGATAAATGAATGACTGTGTTGTCCCATGTCCTCTCTCCACTTTCTCTCTCTAAATGAAACCCACAGGTCAGTAATTAGCCCTGTGTGGGAGACGTTATACGTCAGTCGCTAATTGCCAGCATGCCACTTGGTCTCAGGGCCAGATAGATGTAGAGGAAAGTTTTCTCCATTGTACCCTGCATATCAGTGTAATTTAGTATCAGCATTGTTGGGGATGAAGATGGTGTCTGATTTGCAGATGGACCAAGACTTAAAATTTTGCTCTTTGTGAAGCTGACTGCACACTTAAGAAGGCCATGTGTTATCATCCCCTCAGCTTTGTATGAGAGCCAAGGGTTCAGCAGGGGTTAACAGCATGAGCGTTTAAAGGTGTTAGTCTTGCTGGCACAAAAACACAGCCACTCCATCATGAGGAGTCTGACAACCTCATTAATGTCACAATATATTCAGCTCATCCCTCTGCCTGCCTACAGCACCCAGATGCTCCCTCACCCGCTTCTCAATAGAGCTCAACACCCTTTTTTATTCCCGGTCATCTGTTCAGACCAAACTGTGGTATAGAGAGAAAAGCGGCGTCTATTTCACTTGTAAAAATATTTGTCTTCATTCTTTTTGAGCTGTTATTCTCAGCACAGGGCAAAGCAAGTCTGCACTGTAACCCGTTGGACCATAGGAGGCCTTATTTAGCACCCTGGCTGTGGCGTTTACTGTGTTCCTCCTTCATTTCTCACCCTTAGCAACCTTTGATGCTTTGGGGCCCAGCTTTCTGTCCCTGTTGTGTTTGCTTCTTCGCTTCGTCTTCTTTTTCTTTCTTTTTTTTTCTGCCATCCCCCCCTCCCCCCTCTTGTCTTTTTGCTGCTTGTCCCTCTTCCTTGCTCTGCTCTTCCCTCCCCGGGGTTTGTGGTAGTGAAGCCGCTGGCTGCATGGGAATCACAAGTTGCCCACCCCCACTGTGAAGTCTGTTCAAGCTGGTCAAACCCTAACATCCCTCCCTCCACTATTTCTCCCCTTCAATGCTTCTGTTTGATGTAGCCACAGTGAATATGGATGCTCATGGAGGAGTAGGAGGAGCTTAAGAAGCTTTGATAGTGTAGAAGGACTCAGTGTTTGTTTGAAAGATGGGTGAGTGGTGGGACGGACATCCTTCTCTTCCTATGGACCAATGCACCTTTATTGCAGGCGGTCAGATCGGTTTTTCTGTTGGTCCTCCACAGCTAGCCCCGCCTCCTCTGTCTCAGTTTCCCTTCCCTTCATATAAATTCCTGTTCACTTTTGTCTTTCAGGCTTGACTAATTATCCTTGTTTGTCCCTCTTTCTTTGAATTCAGTCATGTGTTCTTGACTCCATGGGCTGGGTTTAGGAAAATCATTCTGCCATTTGCCACTTAATTAAGTCAGGGTCAGAATCCATTGCTCAACAGAGAGCTAGGGGGACAGAGCTCTAATAGAATTATAAAAGAAGCCTTTCTCTACTGTTAAGGCTGCTTTTATCCTGGTGGGCTCTGCATAGGCAAATAAAAGGAGACACCAGCTTCAGACAGGAATCCCATTTCCACTTTAAACTCTGGGAGCGTTTTGATGTTAGCCCAGAATTTCACTCACATCAAAGACGGTGAAAGGAAAGTTAATCGATGATTATACTGCGAGATAACTGGCTGATGGAGGGAGCTTGTGACAAAACACAGCTTGGTTTTATAGAGGAAAAAAGCTAAGGGCATTTTATTGGGAACTTAAAGCTCCCCCATCCCCTAAGCAACACAGAAATTTAGACCAAGTATGTGCTTAATAAGCTTGGGTGGGGAAAATGGTGACTACAAACTTAGAAACTTATGGCTGTTTGTGTGTCTTTGGGAGCAGCCATCGGTTTAATTTCCTAAATATCCCTCTTCATACTGTGAAAATTCCCTCTCGTTTCCCCTCTACACCTCCTTTCCCACTCTGTCCCAGGCTTTGACATGCTAAATCTGCTGATTTTATTTTTCTTCCTCCTGTGGTGAGGAAGTGTCCTTTTCAAGGGTCTCAGTTTTCCCCCCCAGACTGTCTAAACCCTACCTCTGTTTGGATTGTTGTTCTTTTTCAAACAAAAGACAGAGGCGGGATTACCATTTCACTTCCTTTCACACTGTCTTTCAAGTGGCAGCAGCTGGGAATTTTTCTGAAAGCCTTGGCTTGGCCGCTTTTGCTTCTGTTTTTTGAGCGAAAGAACTGTGAATTTGTTGGATTTAAAGCTAAGCATCAGCAGTGAATAAGGTCTTCTCTTGCAGGCCTTTGGGGCTGATTTTGTTGCAAAGGCTAACAAAGTGTTCTCAAGACTCCTTTATGAGATGTTGACGTCTTCTTAATGGCTCTCGCCAGCCTTTTTGTTTCTCATCTTGGTGCTAACTTTCTGCCTCATTTAGCTCATATCACTTCAGTGGACTCTACACATGCAGTCTTGTTTGTGTTTGAGTTTTCTTTAGGAAACTTTGGAAAACAGCTTGACTGCTGGTTTTCAAACCGCGTTTAATTTTGTTTAGTTAAGATGTGGATTTTCGTCTTAAGGATTATAGTCAGATTTACAGTTTTCAGACCGCCTTCAAGATAGAAAAACGGCTTTCTTTCAAACCGTTTACCGGAACTAATAATGGAGGAATAGGACGCCCCTTCCTGCTCTTAGAGGTCCACTGGTTCATAGGACAATTGATTTGCTAACAGGCTTGTCCACACATAATGACTGAGCAGGGATTGATGGAGGCCTTACACCATAAAACTCCAAGCAACTGCAATTGCCTACTATTAGGGCTGTATTGTTGTTCACATAATACCTTCATCCTTAAGAAAAGCTTTACTGATAGTGTAGTGGACTGAAGGACTTTCTCCTCCATGTTTCTTTTCAGGTCATGCTGAAAAGAAGTTGTGCCCATATGCTTATCAGCGCAACTGCTTTAGAACTATTTTAAGATGCAAGTTAAGTTGCTTTATGAGCCTCCGAGAGTGTTTTTGCAGTCAATCAATCTCAGGTCGAGTGATGATGAAGACTCGTCCCTCTCATCACTTCCTTTGCTCCTGTGGTTGGGGCGGAGGCCACTATCCTCCTTGCAAGATGGGCTGCTCTGTATTATAGTGAACCTGGCAGGTAACATATGAGTCTGAAAATGGTGGCTGTCTGTGGTAAGTTTGTAGCCTTGACACCAGGTCGCTAAGATGCAACTAGCAGATAAAGCAGAGTGATTAACGTTGAACTGGTTACTAATACTTACACTGGCAGTTAATATGGAACATTTCCATATGGAAACACACTTTAAGGGCAGTTTGACCTGAATGAAATATAATGTTAAGCTGCAGACCATAACACAGTGTGTTAAATCCTATTTTCTATTTATGTGCAGTTATTTGTAGTCTATAAAAACTGGGGTGTAAAACCTTTTTTCTTCTGCACTGAAACACAAGTTAAAACTTGAGTTCATTCATTCAGCAGCTATTGGTACCTGAAAGTTTACTTCACAATTGCTGTCTCAGAGGATTAGGACATTAATTCTCAACACAAATATTTAATTTAATTTCTATTTCTAAAAAAATGAATTATTTTAACTTTGATAGAGAAAGCTGTTTTATCTGGAATGGTTTGGGCTGAGTGAGGACGCCTGGTTGAGATGAAATGCTTTACAATTACATTTCTATTGCTTTATAATAACCCACATTATAGCATATTAATCAAACCCGTTTTAATCAAATATTATTCATCAATCCAGTTTCATAGTTTGATGAATAATGTTAAAACTAGAATATTTACATCCTAGCATCCATGACTATAGATCAACATGAAGGATGTTTTTTCTCCACTGGGTGATGTTGGATGTTTAGTGTTCACAACAATTATGCAGAATCTTCCATATATTCTAGTAAATAACAAGTACATGCATCCCAAGATGCCTCTGTCTTATAACAAGTAGGGAAAATGGAGATATGAAAACAACCAAAACATTTTTTCTCCATGTGAAAATTTGATGCATGTACCAACCAGCTCGTCTAATGCAACACTACAGAAAATGACTCGCATATCACATGTACCACCAGGCATATTAACACAGCATTTCAATACATGATAAAATGATTGCTGTAAAGAAAATAAATTGCTGTAAATAAATACTCCAGATGTATTTAATGCATTTAAACATATAAATGATTACAAACTAACAAACTGTATGACATTCTAGTTCTTCTAGGTGACCAATCCTACTTTCAAACCACAGAAAGAAAATGCTTATTACCATTATTAGGTCATTTATCTTTTGGATTAACCAATCCGATATACATTGAATCTTCCATTGTTGATCTAAATGGTTCATTTTAGTAATAAAGCAGGCTGCCAGATTTTTTTTTCACCATTATTATGATGAAATACAATTGAATAGACTTGGACTGTCAGGTCGTACATGCTGCTCAGCTTTGGCCCGTTGATAAAGGGTCCCACGAGGGCCTTGTCACTCCAGCCAGCGTTGATGCTTTAACTTATCCGTACGAACCTTCTCCTCTCTGTCAGTCACTCACAGATCCAAACAACAGACTCTTTCTGCTCCTCTTATCACACCAACTGACAGGGTCACCGGGTTAGTACCACACTGGGCATGCTCAGTCATTCACATATTGATATTGATTTCTCTTTCTTTCTGATTTGGACAGTTTATATGTGGGCAGAGAATGAAACTGGAGGTCAAGATGGGGAGCAATAGATAGAATTCTGCCTTGTGATAGAGGCTGGAGCGTTCCCTCAGACGCCATTCTCTGCTGCAGGCTGGAGTGAAGGAGCCCCCACATCCCACCATCCCTTTCTGGCTGCCATTCAGCCCCATCGATCTGACTCGGGGACCAGCCACCCCAAGGGAAACTGGGGCTCAGAGACACACAGCATCTTTTGTGGAGGGGATCCACCAGTTCAGACTGACAGCCGACAACGCTGATAAAAAAATATGTCCCCCGCCTCCCCCGTATTGTCCACAGCAGACATGCTGTTAAAGATGTGTAACCTTTAGAAAGCTGGCCAGGCTCTAAACGTCATGCCGACGACCATCATCGCTAGAAAGTGGAATATTGCCCGAAGCGTCACACCCTTTGGCATTCTCTCATCTCTCCAGCCTATCTCTCTGTATTATTTCTCACTGTGATAGTGAAGTCACTTTCCTGAGCTCTAATAATTTAGAAATGTCACTATACTCCAGTGAGTCTCACAGGCCAATTACTATAATGTTTCCCTTGTGTGTCTACACTCCTGCTTTTGTGCATTACTTTTCCTTTAAATCACAGCCTCTAAATTATTTGGAAAGTTCTTTAACCAAGGTGTGAAATTGCTCATAGCATGTTTTACATGTTCCACCCTCCGTGACTTGTAGCATCTCTGTCATTTCTCTCCAGGGAGGAGAAGGAGCGCTGGATCCGAGCCAAATACGAACAGAAGCTGTTCCTGGTGGGGCTGCCCCAGTCAGATGTGCCTTTGGGGCAGCAGCTGCTTCGGGCAGTGGTAGAGGATGACCTGCGGTTGGTTGTGTTACTGCTGGCCCATGGCACCAAGGAGGAGGTTAATGAGACCTACGGGGATGGAGATGGACGCACCGCACTGCACCTCTCTTGTACCATGGCCAATGTAGTCATCACACAGCTGCTCATCTGGGTGGGTCTGCTCTACTGAACTTTTCAGGAGTGGTCAAAGTTGGATGGACATTTTAAATGCTTGCTTTTTTTTTTTACTTCAGTTGACCTCTCTTGATCTTACCAGATGTGCTAGTTTCTTGTTGCAAGTCTGCATGCTTGGAGCAAAGTCTTTAAAATGCTTAAATCCATCTCATAAAACACAGATATTAATAAAACAAAAGGGATAGTTCTTTCAAGGAAAATCATCTGGAAACCATCAGTGTTTTTTTGTGCATGTTGTCATGATAGATAGAACTTTTTGGTAGTATGTTGGTCAGGTTTCCAACCAGCCTGAGCTGAGATAAAGCATTTTTTTAACACTTGCCAGTATCATGTAGTCTACACTGACTCTACAGCAGCGATTAGTGCGGGAACATTTCCTGTTCTCTAAAGACAGAAATCACTTGCAAATCCATATGCATACAAATCTGCAGACGTGGTCATGTTAAAAGACTTAAATCTATGATTGCTTTCAGTGGTGTCTATTCTTTAGTATGGATAAAAACACCCTCAGTTCATTGAAATGCAAAATATCAAAAGATGTTACACTATTACAGCTGAAGTTCACTTCTTGGCTGCTTTGTGAGTAGGGACAGTGATGCCACTCTGGTGAGGACTATGTAGGAGGAGGAAGATCTTTCCATTGACTCAGCTTTCTAATTGGTTCTAAAACTTAACCCTTAATGGAAATGCTAACAGACCGGGTCAGAAATTGACCTTTAACTTCTTGAAAAAAGATTGGGAGGAAGTCTATTATGGGTGCTGATATTCATCTGAGATTGTAACTTGTTTTAGTAAAATATCTGGGCTAAATGCAGGAATTGTTGGCTGATTCTGCAGTTGTGGATATCCATATAAACCTTTTTCTGTCTGAACATGTCTCCAAACAAATCTTTATTGTTACTTTGTTTATTTTTCTTATTTCTAATGAGAACAGTTTGAACTTGTTTGAAATTATTCAGAAATTTACATTCAATATAATACTTCTGCTTTTCTTCCCGATTTAGATTTTAATGGGTGACATTTTGATAGCTGACTTCATGAGATTAAAAGACAAGTAAAAATTTTCATGTCCATCACTGATTGCTGTCATTTCTGCCATTTTCTTCCACAGTACGGTGTGGATGTAAAAAGTCGAGATGCCCGTGGACAGACGCCACTGTCCTACGCTCGACGAGCTGGAAGCCAGGAGTGTGCCGACATATTGCTGCAGCATGGCTGCCCCAACGATTCTAGCAGCTTAACCTCCGTGCCCACCCCCAATATGGGCCGCCGTAACCCAAACATCAATAACAACAATGCTCAGTGTGAGCTCAATCGCAGCATCAGCATCATGTAGAACCCAGAAATCAACTCCAGAAAAAAAGAGAAAACCTCCCAAAACCAACAGGATCCCTTATTTCCACCTGTTTTGTCACTGTGTAACTCAGAGTCATAACCAATATATTCAGAGCAATGTTTAATATTCCACTGTGCTGCAAGTTGGAGGATCAGACATTGTACATTGTGGTTTTTTATATGTATTTTTGGTCATTTTGTTTGTTAAATTTATTCAGTCTAGGTCTGAAAGGATTAGAATCAGCTTTAAGTGTTATTTTTTAAGCATCAACCAAACAAATGACTTACTTTGGTATTCATACCTACACGAAAGGCATTTCCTTAATGCTTGAACATTTCCTTTATGTCTTCCCTTCTGTGATGTGAACTGAGCTTATAGTTAGTTTTCCTTCAAACTGTCAAGACTAAGCCTCATAATGAACTGTATAGAATAGCTGTATAAGTGACAAAACACTGATGTAGGGAGAACGTAATTCCCTCATGATAACAGTGATTGTTACAGCTTCATAATGATGCATGCCTTCAAACCAGTCATCAAACTCTTGACATACTATTCATATACAAAGGCAAAGCAATTATAGTTAAACAGGCCAAATGAGTTAGATACTTAATTCACAGGGAAATGGATTTGGATCATCATAAAGGAGTTGATTGCATGATTCCTATTGGATAAAAGTGAGTCATTTCCTTCATCACCCTTTCCACAATTCTTCAGTAAAATGTAGATGACTATAAAGGAATTGCAGGGCAAAGTATAATGTTTTATGACCATTAAGCCACATGGCTTAGTAAGCGTGCCTCTTCAATCAAATTTCATTCACATTCAAACGTTTGATTGAAACTGTGAAATTCTACCATTATGATGTCTTTGTTGGAAAAATTTTCTCACTGACTACATTGTGTTGATAATTGTTTGACACAGATTCACACAATTTTTAGACCATAAGCATCCTGAAATACCCATTCGCCTCCTGTGGATGAAACATGTCGAATTGGTACTCTCAAGATCATATTCTCATATTGTTGCTGTGAAATACATATATGGTACTGTGCGCGTGTGTTCGTACATAACTGTACAATATGTCCGTGCTTACGTCTACGTCCGTAACTGTGTGCTACAGACAGCGCCTGGGCATTTCTGTTTGTAAAAAAACAGTGGAGATATGGGAACATGACTGTGTTTTAATGTATAGATACATGTAAAAAGTAGTTCTTGTTCCTTAGCCTTATTCCTTCCAAGAGCATTTTGAGCTAATTCAGACTTTTAGAGTCGATGTAAAGCAGCCTTTTTCCTTTTCCTTAAAGTGACCCTTCCCTAAATACATGTCAGCCTGAAAGCAGGGAGTTAACATAACACATTTGTATGACTGTGTGAGGACAATTGAGGGATTTAAACTTACAGGCTCATTGATATAATATAATTAGTTTTCTTTAGTAAAAATGTACAGTATTATACAGAAATAAGTCATTTCCTTCATAGTAAATATTAATTTGGTGAAGAAGGACTTAAGTTTGAGTTTTTTATATGTTTAATTGTTTCAATCTTGGTTTGAAAAGTTTACAAAAGCAGATTTTTTACAAAGCAAGTTGAACTTCAAACCTTTATTTTTCAGAGCCAGATGAAAATGAATGTTGCTAAAAGAAGACATTTGTTGGAAAAGGAAATGGTGAGATTAGGAGATGATGGTTTAACATTTTTCTAAATGGGCTTTTTGAATTATCTTACTTAAAGCTGCTTTAAGATGAAAAAATTAAACATAGTGAGAGAAAAAAAGCAAAATAAAGAAATACAAGTACAGTATCTTCCCTCCCATTTGCTGTTCTAACACATGCAGTAAATATGCCAGACAAATATAAGCTGCAAGGCTTTTGCTTCTCATAGCAGAAATCCAATGCAATTGCAGTCTATCATAGTAAATATAACTTCCACTACACCACAGATGATGCAGAGAAATTTGGTTAGCAGCGCAGACCATTTTGCTAACTTTTTTTTAATGGATATAACTACTGACATATTTTTTTTTCTTTTTTTCTTTTAAAGAAACAACCTGCACAGGCCACAAGGTAGATTTTCTAAATCCTTGAAAGGTGGTGCAAAGCTCAAATTAATTCTCACACCACTTCAATAAGCATAAGCAGTGAAACCAATGTGTCCAATGTTTAAATGATGCTGCCTACTCCCGCTGTAAATTGTGGTGATGATTGACAGCTTCTGTGTATATGCAATAATGCAGCAAAACATCCCTGCAGACACTCAGCTAAATAAGTGTATTACTTTAAATATCCATTTATTTTCTCCAAGACCCTCAAAACCACAAATTCTACCTGTTGTTAATATTATTCCCTTTTTTTTTATTTACTCGTACTGTACTGTGATACTGGCCTTATTTCTGATCATTACTTGACCAACTTATTCCACTCAGTACATTTCAGTGGGATAACAGAGAAGTTAAATGTGTACAGTTATTTCCTAAATATTATTTACATACCTTGGAGGATAGGAAAAGAAAACATTAGAGACCTGCCTGTTTTACCCCAAACAAAAGGTGAAATGTATATATTAGCCTAATGATTTTATCTGAAGATGAGCTCGTCCTTACAGAACTAACTGAAGTGGTTTTGGTCCTCTCGACCCACAAACCGTATTTTGATATGTTGCTTTGGTTTGTCTTTAGGTATATTTTAAGGTGCTTCTGTTTGGTCTGGACAGTAAGGCCATCTTTGGTACTTGTGTATAATGATGTACATTTGACATATTTATAATGCAGTATGTAAATATCTTTTTTGTTTGTTTGTTTTTGTTCATTTTCTTATTGTATTTCTTTTACGTTGAGAACGTAAAACAAAGCAACAGCTAAAGAGTAACATGTTGTATGCTTGGATGCTTGGCTGACTGTTGACCTATTAATAAACACTCAAATAAAACGATGTAGCCTTCCCTGGAATTTGGGGGAAATCAACACATTCATTCTGTGTATGTGTGGCTCATTCATCCTGCATCTTGGTGTCATTGTTCATGTACCTGCCGAGGAGGCTGTCTCATTATCACTTCAACAAGTACTGCTATTTCAATTCCATTTGTTTTTGCGTGCTCCTTCATCACACTTTTTGTCTGATGCAGCTCAGCCGGGTCTGTCCTGAGGTAAGTAATGCAACCTCTTCACTTCCTGCCTGTGGGACCCCCAACAGTTGCTGAAAGAGGATTAAGATAAAGAGATGAGCTTAGTGTCAGGCAGCACAACACTGTGGGGACAACCGAAAGATCTCAGTGTTCATAGGAGTCAAGCCCCCACTAATCCACTTCTTATTTCCTGCTAATCTGGTTTCAGCATATCTTCATCCCCTTCCTCTCTCTGCTGGCCAGCTTTGTTGGCTCTTTATCACCTGGTCTTGCTTTGGTTTGTCCTCTTCCTGCCTCTGTACAGGCTTGACACCAAGGAGCCAGAGTCGCGCTTTAAAGGCTCTGATTACAAATTTCCTCTGTCTGCTTCCTTATTCAAAGCAGTTATAGGTGAAAATGTATGTATTTATATGTGTTGCTTGTGGTTTTCTCGCTGGATGTGTTTCACAGTTTCTTAAATTAAGGTATTGTTACAGAACTTTGATTTGGTTTTGTGAGAAGCATCTCTAAAAGCACAAACAAGGTGGGAATTTTTTTAAAAAAGCAGCTACTCTGGATTTTTAACCTGAAAATGTTTCCAATTTGAAAATATGTCATAAGAATCTAATAAAGTGCATTTTTCTTGCTCTCACAAAGCAAGGCTGCAGTTAGCATACCTCACACTACCTGAAAAATAAAACCAGAAAGAAAAAAAAGACCAATAGAAAAACCTGCTCTTAAATTTATTACCTTGCTTTGGCAGAGCCCCGGCCTCTTGTGTTTGTTGTGGTGAGACTTGAGCACTCGCATGCACTGCTGTATGTTTTGATATTTCATCAGGGCCTGCTAAACACTGAGGAGGGCTCTCTGCCGCCCACCTCTTCTCAGACAAATTGCCTCCAAGATTGCAGAGGTGGGTCTGAGGCTGATGGATGGGTACACAAAGACCTGAGGAGACCATATTTGCAAACATTAAATCCATATTTCCATAACACCTAGAAGCTGCTCTGCCACAGGCCACTTTTAAAAGTCTGTTAAACAGTCACTTAATTCTGTACCCCGTCCTGCCCTAAATGCTGCATCTAGGTGGCATTTAGCAGCAGTTCATCTTATATATTCATCGCTCCCTGTCTCCGTTTGGATGCTTTTCCTCTTTTCTTCAACCCTTCAACCTCTTTACCAGTAATTATATCCACTCTGCTCTGTTGGTCTCACTGTTTCTCCTCCCTGCATTCCCCACAGGCTCGAACATCCATTTATCAATTTCAGCTCTGTCATGTCTGACCAGTGCTTCCATGTCGCACTCTGCCCTTGCATGACTCCACTGAACTCATGTCTCCACACCTATCTCCATATCCTGTCACTAATCAGCAGAGTTCAGTACATGTCTGAATGTCTTTCTCTCCCTGCAGTTGTCCCGACCATTTCACAAACTATCTCCCTCATAACCCCCCCACCCTAATTCTCCTTTGTCTTATATAAACGCTATGCTCCCATCAACTTCTCCAATTCTCCTTTTTTTCCCTCTATGCTCTCTCTTCTCTCCCCTTCCCCGTTGGCTTTTGCCTGCATTTTGCTGTTAATTTGCCTGAGAATGCATTAGTTGTAATGAAGGCTGAGGGCCGAGGGAATCCTCCAGGGTTCCATTAATCATCCCCCCTCAGACAGGCAACCTTGATTACAAGTGGCAAGAAATTCATTAGAGCCGGGCCTCTGACAACTCTTATCTCCGCCACTAGATCTGACTCATTAGGCAGCCAAATTAAAGCTATGATGGCCCTGATGAAACTCATCGCTTGTTTATCTTGTGCGATTTGATGCATCTGCCCATACATCACTGTAGCCACAACCGTCCGGACCCTCCCAAGAAGTCAGGCCTCTAGTCAGCAATGAGCAGTCTGCACACTCACACAACAGGACAGTAATGAGGTCCCTCGCTTTCCTCTATCTCACTCTGCGGGCTGAAATGAGCAAATAGGTACACATCTTTACTGGAAAGAACTTTTGATATTTCAATTTGGGATCCCATTATCAGAATATGCAGCTTTGAAGGTAGAGTGTATATTGCAACTCAGAAAGGATTAACACATTTGCAAGGAACTAGAATATAATAGAGGAGTTATTCCTAAAATGGTATGAGCTGTTCTGGCAAATGAGGAGAGTCTTAGAAATAAACTCAGTCCCTCACTGGCAGGATTTTGATGATGACAACCAACTTGAAGTTGGTAAGTGAGCTGTATCGCTGCTCCTCATCATCACCTCCACCATCATGGGGACTAAAATAGCAGTTGCACTCTGGCACAACGTCGTGGAATTAGTCAACTCTTGTACCATATTAAAAATTCCCACTGCTTCACACAATCCTCCCTCCTTGATTCCCATCCAAGTGTCACAGTCTTGATATATGAGGTGGACGGTGAAATAAACTTTACTACTCATAGGTGCCCAAGTCACGGAAGAGCCATTGAGTCACTGAGGTCAACCTTAGATAAAGTATATTTTAAGATGTGCATGAAAGGCTTGAGTAAATAGATGTAAAATTAATATTTTGTTCACATTTGTTTCCACTGAATAATCTTTCCACACACACACACACACACACACACACACACACACACACACACACACACACAGTTACAGTATGAACATCTCAAATTTGGCAAAAAAATTGAGGAATAGACCTCCATTATTAGACTTTAGTGAAGGCTGCTGTGAAAAGTTAGATGTCGCATGTGTTCTGACTCTTTTAGAAGTTGGAGATCAGAGACTGTCTTCCCTCCGAGGTGAAGGAAAAATATTCCAACCTGAAACTTTTCTGGAAGCGGTTCAGAGAAACTGCAAAGCTAGAGCTGTGTGTATAAAAGTTTAAATAAAAACATCACAGTAGCCTATTTTCTCCGTCCTGTGACAGGATGTGCTCCGATATTATTGTAACCACAGATAATTATAATATTGCTGCCTTGTTTTCCCACATTTGATCTTTCTGATCACTTCTGTGAAATCTGCTGGTGTAAATAAATATTACCTGCAAACCATAGGTTCTCTTTCAATTCATGACTCTGGGATCACTTCCAGAATGTGACTTTATTCTAATAATTATGTTTCTGTGGGGAAATGTCAAATCAAGTTTATATTAAACAAATCTGACATATAAGAATAATGACAGAAAAGCAAATTGGTCAGCTTTGTGAGATTTTTAAAGAATCTTAAAGATTGTAAAATTGAATTTTTTGGGAGAAACTTTTTTCTATAATGAAAAAATGTTTTGTTGCTATGAAATTAGATGGAGGCGTTGTTGGTTTGGGTGCCTGTGGTGACTGATGGAGAAGTTCATTACAATGTGTTGAATGCGCTCAGTCTAATGAGGAACCATCACTCCACTTGAGACAACATGAAATCAATCACTGCAGCTATTTAAAAACCACACATCTACCTTTCAAGTCCTCATGTTTAGGAAAAAATAAATAAATAATTGGTAACTTCGGGAGATTAAATTCTGTGCGACGGTGCGCGGATGAATTTAGCGTCTTTTTTTAATGTTATTTTTCAGAAAATATTTCAGTTTTTGGAAAATCTTTCTAAAAACATTAGCAGAAACATTGTATGAAGTTAACGGAAGATAACGTTTATTTAAAAATATGTTAGGGATACAGTTTGTGTCGTTTAAGTAATCTTTCCAAAGCGCAGGCCTCTAAAAAATATCCAGAATAAAACAAACAATAAAGGAAACAATGGATAAAACACACTGCCAACCTATCTTGTAAATAATAACGATTCAACCTGAATTCCAGTATTTGTATAAAGCGATTTATTTGATCAATTATACTTTACAGTTGTCCCTTGTTTGTTTGCATTTCCTTCCATTTTTTTAAGCTTTCCCCAACAAACACTCGTAAAAGATGCTTCCTTCACCTGTAAAAGAAAATGTAAACCTCTTCAGTTACATGCAGATGTGGTCAACAAATTGTACGAAACACAAACTCCAGAATTTCTTCACCAAATGAAGACATGCACATAACCAACTCAACGTTTTGGCCCTACATATAAATAATTAGAAAATTTTTACAGTCATATCTGATAGTGCCCATTTAAAATCATTCCTATTTACATATTCACACAATAATAATAAATAAAAACGATAGTATGTTGCCAAATAATTGATCTTTATGTCGGTCCGAATCCTCCCTTTTGTGCGTCATGCGCTCAACAAGTCAGTGAGAATGATGCTCATTTAAGTTCTATTATTTATATTTTTCTCATTTTTTTTTTCATTTTAGATCATCATGGTCTGGTCCCTTGCTCTATTTGTTGATGCTGACTCCTCACAGCAAACCTGTTGACGTGAACTGGGATGGGGACAACTATTTTGGGATTTCTTACAGGTTCTCCCGACCGGTTATTGACATTACCGGCTTTGATCCGTTTCCATTTGGCCCTGCGGTTCTGAAACCAGATCTTCACCTGCACCTCACTCAGTTTCAGTGCATGTGCGATCTGGGAGCGTTCAGTCAGAGAAAGATACTTTTTACAGTGAAACTCCTTTTCCAGTTCGAGCAGCTGCTCGCTGGTAAAAGCTGTCCGTCTCCTCCGGCTCTTCCCAGCCGAGCTGCCGGTTGGCAGAGCTTCCTGTGAGCCGGTTTTTAGTTTGACCTTCTGGGACAGGGGGCCACAGTTGTTCCCGTCTGAGAAACTTTCGTTCTCGCTGTCGGCGGAGCTGTCCTCCCGGTCGCTGCAAACCGTGTCCGCGGATTTTAGCTCCAACTTCTCATCATCTGAACTGTACAGTTTGGTCTCACCTAAAATGTTAAGGGGGGTAAAAAAGATTTTCAGTAAATAGTACTGGGAACATTTTTTATTTATTCATTTGTTCTTGAGAGAGCTAATGGAATTACTGAAAAAAATATTAGAAAGAACAAAAAAAAGGGAAAATAAAGTAGGCTAATATTTGTAATCAATTAAACTGCAATTTTATTTTTGAATATTTTTTTAAAATTTCCACTGCATTTGAGTAGGTTACACTTTGACATCTGAGAAAAACACATTTTTATTTTATTAAAGTTAAAATGGGTTTGCGCATTGTTGCCAGTTAATTCCATAAAAGCCAAATCAAACACAATTAAGCCTTTTCTAACTGAATCAACCATTATATTTTCCAAAAATCTGATCCCTTATCAGGATATATTGACAAGAATAACGCACCTTAAATTACAAACATATTAGTTGTGAGGCAACACTGAGCAGAGCCTTCCAAAAGTTTCCAACAACTTTCTTGGGGATTAATTCTAATGAAAATGCAGTTCATAATAAAGAGTCCAAGCTTACTTGATATTGTTTGAAATGTTTCCGAGAAGTTGAGTAAGTCGGAGCTCTTGTCCCTGCTGTGCAGCTCCTCAGAGTGTGGACTTTCCTGTCTCCTTGTTACAGAGTCTGCGGCGCTCAGACGCGGACCAGGCAGCTCCTGTGGTGGGTAGAAACTGTCCGGGGGATCCGAGAAGCTCGGCATCGTTGTGGTGAGCGCAACCATCGATGGCACTCCCTGTCCCAAACTTGCACAGAACGTGTTGGTGAGCCGTCCTGCAAAAGAAGCCAGTGGCGCTAGTGGAGGTATACCAGAGGATAAAGGCGAGTGGGATAAAGCCTGTGGGATAACCAAAGGTCTGTACGGCATGAACATAGGATAGCCCGTATAGAGCAGGTGTCCAGGCCTGGGTTGAGGGGTTCCTATGAGGGAGTCGATCGAAAACGCCGTCCCTTGACCGCCCGGTCTCTGCATTTTTGCAGGCAAACACTTTGATTTGGGAAGAAGTTGACAGCAGATGTCCTCTCCTCTCCTCTGCGACGCGCCAAAACTTTCAGTTGAAATACAGAGTTAATTCAAAGTGGATCCTCTGGCGTGTTGTCATCCCTGGGAGAGGACTGCTTCTCCGGATGTCTGCACTCTGTCAGCCGGCCGGGCGCTTTGTTGTGTGCCCAAGCGCTACCTTTTTTCCCTCTTATTTGTCACACTGAGACATAAACACACGCTCTCTCTATCTATCTACCTCTCCCCTCTCTGCGACTCCTCCCTCCACCCCTCTCCGATGCACCGCGCAGAAACAGGGCGCGAGCGCATTGGTTATCATCTGCAATACAAGGGGAATGAAAAGGGGGTGTTTCCCTGGGGGCTCATCCATCTTCCTCAAATTACGCTTCATTTCCTTATTCAGCCTCTGACTTTTTGGCCGTCTTGAGAGGCGGTAGTTTCCCAGTGGAGACCAAATAGAAGAGTTGCATCCCCCACACCACTTCCCCAGCCCCCCTCCTCCTCCAGGTCCACCATTGACTGCGAAAACGGTGTGAGAGACTGCTCCAGCCCTTCCCCTTCTATAATCGTTGACCACACCAACCCAATCAGCTATTATTAATTTTGATTGATGATAAGTAATTACTCTGGATTGAAGAGACAGGGGAAAAACAACGGTGGCTTTTGTTGGAATATTGGGGCCGATGGGCATCAGAGTCAGGAGGGAGGAGAGGCAGATGTTTCCCTGCTTTCTGTCTCATTCAAGCACAGCTTCAAAACAATGCGTTTGGCTTCAGAAAAAGACGTGCTGCAACAATTGTTCCCTGGAGAGAGATACAAAATCAGAAACAGATAAAAGGCGGTTATGCGAGGTCAACAGCAGTGCGCACACAAAGTGCCAAAAATCAAATCTGAGTGGGTTTCCACTTCGTTTGAACTCGAGGAAACTGAAGTGAAAATGCATTTTAAAACTTTACTGCCCCCCCCCTCTTTTATTTACTTTTTGTTTTAAACAATGAGGCATTGGCTACATTTCGCTTGGCGCTCATTGTGGAATAGCAATTTGTCTCTGATCAAAGATGCATGTGGAGAATAAAAATCACTCTTCTCTTTTCTTTAATCGCAGATCATCTCACCTTTTAAATTGCAATGGGGAGTGATGATGATTAGCCCTATTGAGTCCTGGGTGCCCGAGCTCTCCAACCGGTCGTCTGATTGCACGAGGACATAAACATGATCACCACCGACTCTGATTAGCAATGGAGGCCCAGGCCAGGCTAATTCTTGTAATTGCAACTGACTTCAGTAGCACCTCTCTTTGATCTGTATTGAAACCCTTTGCCGAGCACATGTCTTTTCCATTTTTTTACATCATCTTTGCAACAAATTATTTTCATGTTTTCAATGTTAAGATTTTAATTTCTCCCTAAAACAGAGGGCACTGAAGATATATTGTAATTAAAAGCTTTAACACATGGATTAAATTAATGAATAAATACATTACTGATCATTAGAAAAGAAAGTTATGAAAAACCCACATTTGACTCGTCACAGATTTAGAATTTAAGTTCAAGATGAGGGTAGTTTTTTCAGAAAAAAACACTTAACATTTTACATCTGACTCATTAAAAATAAATAAAAGTCTGTATATTTAGATTATTGTTCACGAAATATTGAAATCAACTTTAAATGACAGAAGGAAATTTTGTTGTTTTTATTTTTTCCTTGCAAAAATACAGGAGAACAGATAAAACAAAAAAGAAAAAGGAAACAACAAACCAATAAACAACAACAAGGAACATTAATAGAATTAAAAGTAATCATATAACTTTTTCTTTTTCTTTCACTTATATAAGATCGG
>JBAMHV010000008.1:15094526-15111866 GCA_037177535.1 Pseudomugil gertrudae
TATATGCTGCATAAATGCTGCATAAATATGCTACTTTCCAGTATACATAAATCGTTTATGTTTATGTGGGTATTTATATGCAAATAGTCTGTGGTAATACTTTTATTGTTTTTTTATTGATTATTGTTGGGGCATTTACATGAAAATGATTGTGTATAAAATTCCACGCTCTTTAACCTTAAGTGCACAAGTAGAGAAATAAATAAAATATTAATTAACACCGCTTATTAAGTTTCAGTTCTAGTCTATAGCTCCCTCTAGTGGTGTCAAATCATATATTTGAATAATTCACAGTTAAAGATAATAGAAACTAAATAATTATTTTTTTTATTCAAGTATTCAGAAAACAACAACACGTGTTTTCAGTGGACGTATCCTCTGTAGTCCAGCAGCAGGTAGTTCTTGATGAAGTTGGGCAGATCAAGTTTTGGCACCACTTTGTGCACGCGGCCCTCCAGGAAGCTTCTGAGTCTGCAACGAGCCAAGTGCTGCAGGCAGCGAGGTGTCATTGCCAAGGAGAAAATCGACTCATAGAACTCTTTGTATTTCTAGATATTAGAATTAAAAAAATTATGGAACATTATGATTCTCACAATACAGGTTATTTAACTGTGTTTACCTTAAAAACATTATTTTGTTACCCATAGATACACGTGAATATCAAATATGACTAAAATAGTTACAGACCCCTAGTGTGAGATGTTTAACGTTCAGCTATAATTGGTCGCACAAAGGTTTTCTTCTTTTTTATGTAGTTTAATCATGATGATAAGATAAGAGGAAATCATGTCATTTTGGGGGCAAAGCATGGAAATAACATAAATATAATGCATGAAATATGATTTTTTTTTACTGCTTTAAGAAAGCTCATGCTCTTTTGGGAATAAACAGAAAAACACATCTTTGAAAACTTCCCAAATGAGTAATTAAAAGAACTTACCTGTAATGCCTCTTCTGACACAGATTGAGTCCAGGTGTCTGTGACTTTCAGGTGACTATAAGCATTCAGGAGAACCTCGATGGTGCGTGGAGATTGTGAGCAGTGCTTCAAAACCTGAAATGATGCATCCCAGCCCAGAAATAAACAATCAGAATAACACAATCGTTTCTGCAGTTCATGCAAGCTCGTTTCTGACTCCATAGAACTGAAGAAATAAAGTAATTAAACACTTGTGAAATGAACAGATTGGTCTTCCCTCCAGGGGTTTAACTGGAAATTATGCAATTAGTGCTAATTAATCTCCTATTAACACTTGCCTAATTAGGAACCAGGCATTTTGTCTACTGCACGTGGGTTCACTGATAGTTGTAGTCTGTTTCCCACCGAGTGCAACACTTCATGTTGTGTCATAAAATGGTAATGATTTGAATGTGAACTTGTGAAGTCTGCAAGAACAGTGGAGTGTTGCAAGACTCCTAGTCAAGGTTTTACATGTGCACCACTTACGTGTGTGCACTAATTATGCTAAATGAGCCACTTAGGTGGCAGGTTGACAAGCCATATTTTAAATATATTTTATATATATATTTTAATAAAATCCAAACTGAATAGCAACAACTCTTACTTAAAAATCAAACACCAAGAACTAGTGTCCTACCACAGGGAGAGCTCCTGGCCACACTCGGATTGAGCCATAATTGAGCAGAGCACGGACAATCCTCTCAGGATCGTGGGAAACTTTGAAGCACACCACTTTTAGGATATTGTGCATAGGAGCTTCACCACCATAGTCCATGGAGTTGACGGCAGCGCCGTTAGCTAGCAGCAGATCCACTATGTCTGGATTTGCATTCTTGCAGGCCATATGTAAAGGTGTGTGTTTATCCTGATCCATGGAGTGAACATTGGCTCCTGCCCCCAGCAGTAGCTGGCACACCTTGAAGTAGTGTCCCAGGTCCTGTACATCCTGTGGTTGTGAACATGCTGCATTCAGAGGTGTGAGACCTTCATCATTTTGTTTGTCCACAGCTGCTCCATAGCGTAGATAGAGCTCAACATGGTCTGGAAGGCCATTTTTGGCTGCAGCATGTAGGGGAGTATCATCTTCATCCAGAGTGCGACCATTGATAGCAGCACCATACTGAAGGAGTAGCTTTGCACATCTGCCAACACAATTACAGGATCAATTTGATCAATTTATCCAAAATATTTTTAAACCAAGTATCTCTCCACATCACTATTCTGTTCATGTTCTAAGTGTGTCTGCTTAAAATTGTTTTGATGTTCTCTGCATCAGAATTGCAACAAATTTGCAACTTGTTATTGGACTTAGATGTATGTTCATCTGGCAATTATGTAATGAAATGTAATTAGGTCTAGCATTGTCATCTTGCCTGTGTCATCAGGAAAGGATAAAGTCAGCTGACCTTAATTTTTGGACACATAATGTTGCTGAACCTAGACCCGACCAGCTTGCAGATCATTGCACTGACCCACAGGCTGGCACAGTCGGCACTTGGCATGATGTCTGCATCACTTAATCTGCCTCTCTTCTTTCACTGATGCTCCCATCTCTCTGGAAAAAGATAAATCTAGACTCATCAGACCACATGACCTTCTTTTATTACTCCAGAGTCCAATCTTTATGCCATTTTCTCAGGTTAGCCTCACTGATTAGTGGTTTTCTCCTGGCTACACAACTGTTCAGTCCCAGTCCTTTGAGTTTCCTTCTGATTGTGAGTGTGGGAATACTCATACTTTGAGCTGTCGGCTCTTCTATTGTTTTTTTCTATTTGATTTAATCAAATGTGAAATTCTGAATCTCATCACAATCATTCAGGATTTTGTTCTGACTATGTTTCTTCCTGGAAGATGATGGTTCCCCACTTCCTTTCAGTAGCTGCTAGTCATGTTTTCTTTCAGATGCATGCCAGTGATTTGACTCTTATTAATTACGCTAACATCTTTTCCACAACTACTGGATCTGTCTTGTGACGTGGTTAATTAAGAAATGCTACTTGCATCAGTTGGGGGCTAAAAGAATGTGTTGCCAGCTGAAAAATAATCACCACTTATCAAATAAGATGATTGTATCCATTGGTTAAGTTAAATCCAGATGTTAGCTTTCTGTTTTTGCACCAGGCAGTGTAAAAAGAACTGCAATATGCCTTTTAGTGTCTTATACTCACTCAAGAGATTCAGGGCTTGTGCAAACATGCAAGGGCATGAGGCCATCTTCTGAGACTGCGTTGGCATTGGCACCATGCATCAACATCAGCTTTGTGCACTCTGCCTGGCTGTTTTCACAGGATTCATGCAGAGCAGTGATGCCCCCCGGCGCCAGGTCCACATTAGCCCCGCGTTGCAACAAAAGTTTCAGGCAGTCAGTGAATCCTCGACCAGCTGTGATGTGAAGTGGCGTCGTCAGTTCTTGCTCATACGTCAGAGACCATAGTCCTGCAGGCAGAGAGCATAACGGCCATGAGTTCACTTTGCATTTTAAAGTTAGAAGCATTGTTAGTAAGCAGCAGACATGATGCATCAGAATGAAAGCGTGACCTTTAGAACCTACTGAGGCATCTGTAGTTAAATCTGAAGTTCTTCCACTCTTCTAAATTGCTGGTGTCATAAATGGCATCAACAAGGTAGCCGTATTCATCGTCGTCCACAATACTGAGAATAGTCAGCTCATCGCCTACAAGCAGAGAATTCCAGAACTGCAGGACGCAACCTGTTGCTTTGGCTGTGGCAATCACATCTTCACGATAATTCTTTGGTTTGTGCCACTTTATTTTAGGTGCCACATAAGCCATATTCCAATAAACTTGTTGGTCTTTTAAGCTTGAGTTGTGTAGTTTCTAGTGAAAGAATCACTTGTGTGGGTTGTTTGTGCAGATGGAGCTATTTCAGGGAGATGTTATGTGATATTTCAGCTGACCCGGTGAACCTTGCCAGTGCAGTAACATGGAAGCCAATGACTGTGCATTACATGTGGTCTGTTTTTCCAGCTAACCCACTGAAGCAAAAAGTTGCATTCAAACAAGTGAAATGCAGCATTAATATTAGTATAATTTTTTGTTGCAAACATATTTTTATGGTACAGTCATGCAAAGTTTTAACTTATTGTCCATGACATTTATTTAGAGCAAATAAACATGCTGTTGTATGTTAAAACTGACCCAGAAAATTAGTTTTTAAAAAACATTTAGTCTTAAAAGTCAGCAGCAAGGAAACAAACAATGTTGCATACAGCAAACGTGACTACTGGGCATGACTATGTGGCTGGACTTTTACTGGTTTCTATTAATACTGCCTCGTGGTTTGTTTCTATAAATACTGTAAATACTAAATTCTATAAATACTCATCTAAAGTACGATGATACACAACATTTTATATTTTTGGATGCTTGTTTTCTTGGCTTGCTACACAGATTTTATAATGAAGATAGATGTTTTTGTCTTACCTTCACCCCGGGCAACCCAGCGCATTTCCCCTCCCCGAGGCTCAATGACAAAGTTTGCTGTGGATCCTCTGGGAAAAAGACGCTGCAAAGCCTCCAGGTCTCCTGTATACAAAGCATTTTGGATGACCATGTCTTGGCAGACAGCTACTGGCCAAGCAATGTTTGACCTCGGCTGTGGTCTCTCCATTTTCTGTTGTTTCATCCTATAGCTACTACGGTGGAGGGTGGCAAGCTGCCTCCTGTATTTGTCCCTTTCCAGCATTTCCTTGTCAAGTTCAAGGGAACGCAAGGCAGTGGATGAGAAGACAAAGCTTCCTCCGGACATGTTAACTGGCTTCTTGCCTCTCCAGGAGAAATGAGATTTTGGGTCAGAGAAGGTGAGATGGCTATCCTAAAAGGCCTGTCTCACTATGTCTTCTTATGTTATTGGACCCTCTCTGGCTGCTGTCCACTTTTTGCCTGCAGGTTGCTCAGAGAGTTGTTTTGATATTCAGCATGAGACCCTCCCTGTAGTGTGACAAGTTGAGCTATTTTTATGTCTCACGTGCATAGTGCACTCACTCTAACTTCTCTTGTTTGTCTCAAGCCGGCCATGATATGTCTGGCTGGAAGTACAACCAACTTGAATAAACTTAATATGCTTTTTAGGGGGTAAAAGAAACATGTCTTTCTACATTTCACTGCAGTCAGACTTTTTTGTAGTCTTGAGCAATATCTTTCAAAGGGGTGCTTGGCTGCTTTATTTACTAAGTTTTAGTCTAGAATGAGTTATTATGATTATGATTATTATTATTGTTATTAATATTATTATTAATATGATTATTAAAAATAATAAACATAAATAATAATAATATATGCCTCTGAGTAATAGTATTTTCATGTACTAATAGTATCAATACAATAATAGAGTATTACTGATTACTAATTAGAAATTATGATAAAGCTTGTCTAAGCTTAAGTTTAGACTGGGTTATTTAAGTATTATCAATGTAAATAATGGTAAATGGACTCATACTTATATAGCGCTTTTCCAGTCTCATCGACCACTCAAAGCGCTTTACACTATATAGTTACATTCACACACACACTCACACCCCGATAGGCACATCGGGGGGTAGTTGGGGTTCAGTGTCTTGCCCAAGGACACTTCAGCATGTAGTCAGGGGAAGCTTGGAATTAAACTCACAACCTTCCAGTTGAAAGACATGCTGTAGCTCTTCCACCTGAGCAAACCCAAATATACTGATGTTTACATTAATTGGAATCGTACACATTTTCCCCTAATTTTTTCACATTTATTTTGATTCTGTTAATGTTTTCATAAATAAATGCAATTATTTCCTATTTTCTTGGAGAAAGTATTAAAAATAATGGGTTGCTAAAACAACCCTGGCTGAAACATTTAAGTAACTTTTTTGTTACATTTTTTTCTGTTTCTGTTAGAAGAAGTGCAAATAAGAACGACGTGTTTGCATGTCCCCGTAAGAAGCTTCAAAATGTCTTTTTTGCTCAGTATTTTTTCCTAAGAGCTCTAATGGATTTCTCTATCCACATGGCTCCCTGCATTAGAACATTAGGCTGAATGACTGGCAACCGCTGTGTCACTCTGCCACACGTGTGGCGTTCTGATGGCAGAAGGACGGCGCATAATTAAGCCTCTTAAGCCTACTCGCTAGGCATCTGATAAACATCTCTTTTGACTGATGAGCAGCCATTTTGCAGGGCTAGAGAAGCAGTGCACAGACAGTGAGAAAAGTTGTCATGGCTGTGGAAAGATGACCTTTGAGTTTTTAGAAGGCTTGTTTATTATATTGTATATGATAAACAATGAATTAAGTGAAAGAAGCAGATTTGAAGGTGTGTTTATCTTCCATTCTGTAAGGGAAGACTATCAAGATGGCTTCAAGCTCTACAGAAAATAAAAGTCGAGCCACAGGTGGAGATATACATGATATTGGCAAAGAGGTTTTACCTTTATTTTGCTTTTGAAAACACAGAAGCATGGTTGCATGTCCTCTTTACCTTAACGACTGTTCTGGTATGGAAATTGAGAACATTCATTTCATATTACAGTGTGGTAATAGATGCCACATTAAACAGAAAGCAAGTAAGAGTTTCAACTTTGAAAACACACATTACCAAAAAGAGACTAGGAATATTGTTTTTGTGGCTGGAGTACATCCCTTTAAATGATATACATAATGAGTTTATAATATGCATCTGGGCTACCTCCTCTCTACTTTGATGTCTTCCAAATGGCCCGGGTGTCATCAGCAGAACATGTAGGCACTTTCCCGCCTCATTGACTCCCAAATGTATTTTAAATATCATTCCTGGTAATGCAATTATTTAAAACGCTGAACTAAACACTTACTAATGGGGAAAAAGACAGCCACTTCAATAAATTCATTTCTCAAATGGTGGGCATTCATGTTTCTCTTTTTTTTTTTTCTCCTTCTGTGAAGCGGAGGCAACTCTGATGACAACAACAACAACAAAAAAAATATCAGCAGTAGCACTACCCCCTGCCCTCACAGCCTTCCTGTTGACATATTTTATATTCTTTGGTTTCCACACATTACCCACTAGCTGACTTTTCCAGGTTTCCTCCATCGTGGTCAACCACCTCTCGTTCCCAGAGCGGAAAGAGGCTGGACATCAGCAGAAGCTCTGATGAGAGTGAGGCACTTCATTTATGCAATCATAGGCAATTAGTTCCCTCTGATTATGAGGCTCTTAATGCTATTTTGAGTACCATGGCACACAGTAACACAGAAAAGGATTAAACTGTAGCCCTCCCACCACACCAAGCAGCCATTTAATAATGAAATGTACACAGTAATTACAGTAATATTAGATGCTAATGGGTTTGCAATTGGATATCCTGTTAGTTTAAGAGTTGCAGAAACTAAATGAAATCTGAGTTTAGAGAAAACCTTTAAAAGGCAGCAAATCAGCCAGTTTGCCATCAGGTGTTTCTTAGTTAATTCATTGTCAATAGTCATGATATTATCTTTGAGGTTTTTGGACAATTGTGAGCTGGAATGAGAGTAACTAAGATCTAATTTACACATTTAGTCTCACATAGCTAAATAGAGGATCTGAAGTTTGCAATGTGGTGGTGGAAGAACTTTGAAGTTACCATGGGAACATGATAAGACATAATGAGGATGCTTAATTGACTGCTTACATTATGGAAAGCCTGTGGCTACCTTTATGTGATTTTTCTGTTGGTTCTAATTAGTATCTATGTGTATACTTACTTTTACAGATGTAGACATGTGCAGTCTGCTTTGAGAGTTTGGATGCCATTAAAATGCCTCTAAGAAACAATCAGTGCTGGTTTACTCATACGGCTCTTAAAAGTTCTCAACAGGGCTTCGACAAATGCCCCGTTAGAAGATATTCCTCAGATCTCATCGTGATGCTCAATATGTTGGCAAAGAACTTACCCCAAATTAATTTATAGAGTCTTAAATTGAACAGTAACTCCAAACTATTCACTGGAGGTATGATTACTTTTTCTGTACTCTTTCAGCCCTGAGCCCTCTACCTATCATGCATTGTATTGGTCTTTGCAGATTCCAATTGTCTCTCAATGCACTGATCACCACGGAAATAGCCCTCTGTTTCATCATGACAATTGAGAGGTTCATATTTCAACCTAATAGTCCTTTATAACTTTAACCATCTATCACAACCTCATTTCATTGCAGTTGCAGTTAATACGCGCTTCCCTGCCAAGTGGAACATTTTCTAATGATGCACTCTCACATGAAAACAAGGCAAGGCATCCCAGCCTCTGCATCACTCACTAATGCACCCATCCATAATGTGTTCATAGCAGCCTGCCTAAAACAGACAGGGTCCTGGCATGAGAGGGGATATGAGGAAGGGTGCAAGATACAAAACTTAAATGACCACGATAATCATGAGCAAAGTAACTGCCATCAAAGATTGTATCACCCTGATAATAACTTCAGTAGATTTCATATCATTATCATGAAAGCTGAGAAACATCTAAAATAGATATCTAAAAAATAACAGTCAGCAGGAGGAGTCACACCCAAGTATATTGTTATAGTGAGCTTGTCTTTTAGGGTTGTTGATAAAAGCTCCCTAATAGGTGTATGTAAAGTCTGATGTAAACAACATCCTAATTACAGAGACCTTTATTAGTTCCTCCATTTCATGCAGATTGAGCTGGTGCAAACGCTAGTGCTATTATGCTGTAATCAAGTACTATTCAGTGTCGCCTTTTAAAAACCTGATTACAATGCATAACAAGGATACAGTGTTGAATTATTTCCCCCGTTAGGTTACAAATATATTTAATTTTTAAGTAGCTTAATGATGACCTTTGCCATTGTCTTCATGAACCTCGTCAGGAATGAAGGGAAGCAAAAAGAACCCCAATATGTTTGTAGATGTTAGGACTTCACAGTCCTTGCAGTCTGGTATCTTGCTTGTAATCAACAGATATTAGAGAAAACAATCCCAGTTAACTGAACAGATTTTCTAAAATTGAAAAACTGGAACATTAAACACAACACCACTGCTCATAGAGAAGAGTTATTTAAAAAAAAAAGATAAAGCGAACTATGGCTCATCTTGCTGATACTCTCCCCTTTCAATTAGTCAAGAAAAGCACACACAATACCAATTTGTTTGGCATAAAGCACCTGACATTTGATCATATACATCTTTTTGATGTCAGATATAAAATGGCCACAAAAAAAGGATTGATCCATAACAAATACTAGTGTGTCAATAAACAAAACTTCCAAAATCATATTTATGTCTAGTTATTTCTATGCACACCTGTCTGCATGTAGATTCCCTCATCGCAGAGCGAATTTAAGCATCTGACAAAGCAGACACCAGTTTTATTCCTCAACTCTTAGAGCTGCTGTGTTCTGCTCTTCAAACACAGGTGCTGCATTTGATTTTTAATTTGTTTTGATTGTGCGAATAATTATGTACCCCCGATTGCACATCTGTGATTTAGAAGCAACAATTTCCTTGAAAAAAAAAAACTAAACTAGGCCATTTTAAAATAGTTCATGTCAAATTAAATCTGGTTAGCTCATTTATTAGACTGCAAAACAGTTTGGTAAATCCTAGACTAATTATTTTAGTCATAAACTGCTGGTTCTGAACCAAATTCAGTCATTTTAACATTGCAGAATTGACAGTTTGCAGCAGGAACACTGAATAGTTAAGACAAACACACCATCTAGTGGAGAAGTGGGTTTATGTGGTTGGAAGGAAAAAAAACCCAAACAGTTTTGAAGCTTTATTGAAAAGGTAAACAGGGAAACTCCATGCACCAGGCAGGAGTTCTCGTAAACCTGGGTTTTCACTTGGAGCTGGTGTATTTGGTTACGGCCTTGGTGCCCTCTGACACGGCGTGCTTGGCCAGCTCCCCGGGCAGCAGCAGCCTCACGGCGGTCTGCACCTCTCTGCTGGTGATGGTGGAGCGCTTGTTGTACTGAGCCAGCCTGGACGCCTCTGTGGCGATCCTCTCAAACAGGTCGTTCACGAAGGAATTCATGATGCTCATTGCTCTACTGGAAATCCCTGTATCCGGATGGACCTGGATGCAGGTAAGAGAGCGTGTTAAAACGGAAGAAAAAATGGGGAAGGTTTGAGTAATTATTTTCTTACCTGTTTCAAAACTTTATAGATATACATCGCATAAGTCTCTTTTCTTTTAACTTTTCTTTTCGCCCTTTTCTCGCTCGAACTCTTTCCTTTCTTCTTTGACAAGTCGTTTGTCATTTTTTAACCTGGGAATGTTGTATGAAATAGTTTAGGAATAATTATACCAGCGTTTTGGTTGTTGGGCAGCTGTTTATAAAGCTAATTAGTGTCTAATTTAGTACACCTGGACTACTTATAAAAACCGAGTGAAGCCCGGGGTTAAGAGGCATACTGTCCTATTTTTCTCTTTTTTTTCTACATGGTGTTTTTTTAGATTTTGAGTAGGATTTCTTTAATTTAAAGCATTTTTCTCATTTTAGAAGAGCACGCCATTGCAGATATAAAAAGCTACCACTAGATGGCAGACTTGCATTAATTGCTTCAAAAATCTAAATTTAAGCAAGTGGTGAAATGTCAGTCACATTGCATCATATCTCACTGTAACCTTAAAGTAAATCATAGGCAGGTTTTTACATGTATTGATAGGATATATGTACTTTTTAGATAAATGAGTTAATCCTATATTTTAAGTTGTGCTTAAGTGAGTTCACCTCGTATTCACACAGGTCTGAAGTTACTCTGATTCCCATCTCTTGGGTTTTAGATATAAATCTTTATTAATGAGTGTTTATTTTGTAAACATTCACCTCACATGTTAATAGTTATGTTTGTTAAATTTAGTGGGTTTTGTTTGTGTTTTTTTTTTTTTCTTGGACAAATTAATGTCTCCTCTGAATGGCACAGTTGTACTGTGAGAACTACTGCAGGAAAGATTTAAAGATGTTTTCCAGCTGGAATCTCTCTGCATAAAGGATGTAATGGAGTTAATGTCTGGTACAATTTGACTTTGATCTCGGCTCAAAATAATTAATATTTTGCCACACCATCTTTATTAGATTTTTTCAAATAGAAAATGCATCTATGTTAAGGCTGGAAACACACTTAAAAAAAGGTTTTACAATAATGCTGTTTTCATTTTGTAAGATTGATTTTTAAAAAGTCATTTTTTACAACACACTTATATTTACTGAAATGATACCTGGGAATTATTCAGTTTTGTTATTATTCCCTCATCCTTCTTGCAAACATGTCCAACAGTGCAAAGTGTTCACCTTTTCTAACTTTGTTTTTATGAAGAACATACAACATACAGAAAAACGTAAAACCATCCTCATGCATCATCATAGGTACAATTCAGTTTATACAGTAATGGCTCTGCGAACATCTCTTGTGGTCACAAACATGATCCATATTTACCAGTATTGCAAACATTCATCTTTCTGTAGATTTTAAAGAACAGGTCATCCTTTCCAATTCTTGAATAGTAATCACAATCAATCCAGTCCTTCTCTTTTGGAGGTGTGGTCTGGGACCTTCTAGTGTTACAGCATTCTCATAATAGTATTTTCTAAAGATGTTTGTATCGCTTCAGCAAATGAGATGCAATGTTGCCCAAATAGACTGTACAAAAAAAAGCTCCAAATTTAATCATCAAGAATAATCTGGATTCCTCGTGTAATCTCTTGCCAATATGGCTGAATAGCTGGGCAGCTACAAAATATAGATGAAAATGGCCCGCTGGCTCTTCTCCACAATTCCTCCAACATAGACCTCTGATTGGCTCTCCTGACTGAACACACTTATTCATGAGAGTCATGAAATATCTAACCAAATTCCAGACCAGAACCAACAAGACCAAAGCTAGTAGAAGTTGACTGCACAGAGCTCTGTAATGGCAGTTCCAGATTTTGGTACCCACTTTAATCTAATTTTATCTGTTGAATGTTTATTAGATGGAATACAGGAGTACAGCATTGAAACAAGTTTCTTATTGTTTCTTACTTTTGCACGTCAATAATTATGTTAAATAAACTGGACTCAGAACCATGTGTTTGTAATATCTCATCATTAAATTAAGATCTGATTAGCAGATACCTGGAAAAAATAACATTTTCCTATATGTATCCAAGAGTCTCTGAAAACTTTCTAATTTTCCCTTCAATGAAACCGAGCAGTAGGAAGTGATTCTCCTTCTATGCCAATGTTCAAACTTCCTGTCGATCCTTGCAGGCTGGAAGTTTGGGTCAAAGGCAACCACTTTTAGGAGCTTAGACCATCTTTCAAGTAATACTGATTTATATTATTTAAACCAAATTTTAAAACAAACTTTAGACTATTGATTCCAGGTCATCAGTGTACTGCTGATACAGTATTTTGTTACCCTGTATAGATTGTAATGGTAATCGTATTTCCAGATCCTTTCACCTCGCTGTATAATTTGTGTTACAGCAGCATGCCAGTGGTCTGTTAGGAATGGTAGTGATCTACTCTTGGACCTTTGTTGGCTTTCAGTTTAGAGATAGCCTTTTCTACTTCTTCCTCAGTGATATCTGCTGTTAAGGTTTGTTTTGTTCTTCATCTACTGAGGGTAGGTCTTGTGACTCTAAAAATGTATTTATGTCCTGAGGACTACCGGTAGTTGTATTTGGTTTTCCATATAATTCTGTGTAGTAGTTTTTTTTTTTTTAATGTGGTGTATGTCCTCTATTTTGTGGCAAACATATATTTAGTCCTAGGGTCTCTAATTTAAAATATTGAGCTCTGTGTCTGTTGCTTTCTTAGCATCCACATCAGTAGGCACTGTGTCAGTCTCATAATATCTTTGTTTAACATACTTGGCTTTTTTCTCTAATTGCTTCTCATAGAGTCTGTTTAGCTCCTTTTTGGTTTTCACCTTTTTAAATAAAAATAAAACACTTGCTAGAACTGCAAACAGGCAGTACCCAGTCTCTTTCTTTTGCCATTTCTTTGTAATGCTTGCAGGATTTTGCATTGTCTTGTTGAAAAAATACTTAAATGTCCCTGGAAAAGGAATTGCCTTTAGGGCAGCATATGTTGTTTTAACTTTGCAGTGTATTTTTCTGCATTAATACCATCAAAGGCGTGTAAATTAAATTTGCCAATGGCGCTGATACAACCCTACATCATCACAGACTCTGGTTTTTGTCCTTTTGATAACAACCTGAACAGTCTTCTTCATACTTCCATGGTGTAATTGTTCATCGGATTACTCCAAGCCAAGAGAAACTGCCACTGAACATTAAAAGCTTGAGTGAATGGCACTGTAAACTAGACAAAATGAAAACTACTTAGCATTTGGCAGTTGCTACATGTGGCAGAAGATCATGGGCACACTTACACTGGAACTGTTTGATGCTCTTCAAACAAACACTGGCCCACCTTCACAGATAGTCCAGTCTGTTTGGAGCAATATGAATGTGCATTCAAACTCTGGTGCAGATCAAAGATGCCTTGTCTGTTTGGAAACCAGGGATCTTTATTGGGCTTACAAGTGAACTCTGACCAGATCTGCTGACAGCAAACAGACAGAGCAGGGGAAGTAGCACAAACGTCAGATAACCTTTTCCTCATATGGATTCCAGTAAAAACCACATCACAGTAAAAACAAAAACACCAAGACCGAATAAATATTTTGTTGCTTTACCATCCTATCCTGTATCTCTATCAAATCTTGATCTAATCAACAATAAACCTTCAACTGAACAGTGTAGTGGCAAAGGAGAAGGCAGCCTCTCATTGTATCAGGGTTTTATTTATTTGTTAGACACACTTATTGTCTTTGGATTGGATGGAATAACATAAGAATGGCTAACTACTAGCATCTCCACTAACATTAAGTAATTGTTCTGCTGTCTATCCACAAGGAGATAGCTTCTACAGTTTTAACTACAGTTTTAACTTGACTAACAACTAGGATCCCTCTTGGTAATGACCCTCTGGATTAGACACTGCCTCCTTTAGGCATTATTATGGTCATGTTTGGTATTTCTATGGAGAAGCTAGTTACCATCAAACAAAAGCTGATAACCCACTAAATAATCACTAGTTTATTTACCAATACTAACTGAATTAGCAGCTGTATTAGCCTCTCGTGTTCATTTTAGTGGTAGATTGAGTAATATACTTCTGCCACCTAGTGATGATTTGTTTGTTATTGCAGTCTGTGGCTCTGACCATAAGGTCCATCTTGTATCAGACATCATAGTGGTTAGAAGTTCATCAAGTGCAAGATTTAACTCCCTTATTGTGGTGCTTAACAGAGGTTTCTCACTGTTATCCTTTTCCCAGGTTATATTAGCTGTCATTGCATGATGTTCCTCAATTGTTTGGCAATAACGGGTGCCAAATTTAAGCTTGTAGTCTTTCCATTTATGCAATGAAATTCTTTCAGGTTTTCATGAAATTCTTTCAAGTTTTCTTTATGCATCATAGTTGGAGAAATATGCAATTTCCAGTCTTTTCTTTGAGGAAAGATTTTCTCATCCAAACTATTGTTTAAATGTGTTACAGTCCTGACATAGAAAATGGCTATATATTAAATAAAATATATTTAGTTCATTATGTTTACATTTAAATAAATGAAAAATAGATTTAGTAATATCCCCAATAATAATATCGTTCCACCTTTATGTGATTTGGATTGTCTCTGTGTAGTTAAAGGAAAAAGGGTTACAACACTTGCTGTTTTTCAGGTCTTTCACCTGAAACAGTGTTTACATGTGGCATAAATTTTGTGTCCAAGCACATAAATTTTTGGCTCTCGTAGAGAAAGCAGTTTTATTTTAGTGTTTTGCTAATGGTTGGTTTTGGCTCCCTCTGAAAAATTAATTTTGAGCATATTTTTAACATCCTTTCCAAAGGGTGTCCATCAAAAGTATAAATGGTATCACATTGATAAGTGCAGGATGGTGGCAGCTTGTAATAGTGATAACCTCAGCGTTTGTTTGTTTTTTTGACAGCGTTAGTGGGAGGTTTAAAGAAATTTGGTTTGCTTTGTAATGGCATGTTTAAAACTTGCATTAAAGCACAAACTTTTTGCACAATATACTGAAAATTGAAACATTTCCATGCTAATATCAAGATAAACTGCCTATACCTCAGGCCTTTAAATGTTGTTTTAATTGGGGAGAAACAGGCAAATGGACTTTTGTGTGGAATTATTGGTGCCATTTAACTGCATATTCAAGGTGGTAATTAGAATCACTCAGAGTGCAGACCACTGCCAACCCATGGGGTCATTCACCTGAGGAAAAACCTAAAAAGCTTCCCAACTACCAACCCCATGCCAACACTAATGTATAGTTGAGGCTAAAGTGTCTTTTTCCATGATCAGGATAGATGCCATGTTATTTAGCAGCCTTGACGGTGGAAACATGGTGCTTATAACAGTGTTGTTGAAGTTATTGAAGACATTTGTGTTTTCAAATAGTGTATCTTACATCTACTATGAGGACTTATTCTATGTTTTTTTTGGCCAATGATTCTGGGCGTTATCTGTTGAGTCAAAAGCTTTAAGCCCCCTTCACATGCAGTAGTTACCAACACCAAACGGAGGCTGTAGCTTATTTGTCTGCCAGCCTTAAAGTCAGCAGTTCAATTCTAGACTTTTCCTCTATACATGCTGACATGTCTGCATGACACTAAACCACCCACGTTCCAGATTTAAGTTGCTTTGGAGAAAGCATTATTTTAGTCCAAACTAAGAAGGGTTGCCTTCATCATCAACTATTGTTGAAATGTAGAATTATTATTAAATTCTTATTTGTGTTTAGTGGTGTACAATATTGCTTATAATAATTTTCTACCTGCAGGGTCTAGGGGATTTTTTTGTCTCTCTCTCCTCCTCCACATATTATCCTCAGATTTGAACCAGCTATTTTCTATGTAAGCATTTAGACAGGGTCATTTTCAGCTGCTGCTACACACATTTAATGGCATCCATTGATTACGAAGGTCGTCCTTTTCCTTTGTTGTGTGGCAGAGTTTTAGTTGTTTGGATGTTTCATTTGTGAAGCGAAGAAGACTGAAAAAGGTGCATGTGTCTGCACTTGCTTCTCTGTAATAGAAACAGAAAAATGTTGGCTGTTTTGTTTATCATAGCCTTTAACATTAACAGCTTAGCTGAGACATTGGGAAGTCTTTCCTTTGTTTGTCTTATTTCTGCAGTCTTTGTACCTTGATAAAACAAACCTTGTTTGGTACCTGTTGTGTTTTCCCTGTGGATGTTGATGCAAATGCTCCACATTGCCGAATGTGAAATGTAAATTTATCAATGCTCCAGCAAATGTTACAGGTGTTCAAATTTGCCTGCTTTTTAATGAGCTTCTGGAGACCTTCAAAACCCTTAGATTATCTCAGTAATAACATATGGCATATAGCATAGTAAAGATTAACAGCAGGAGCACCAATTGGTGAGTAAATGCTTTTACTAGTATGTTTGCATTTATATATGTTAAGCCGTTGTGAATGCAACATTGCATTAATTTTAAACAACCCAGTCTCAAAGGAAGTGCTCAGTGTATATTGGTACATCCCTAATGGATTGCTGAACCTCCTGTTACTATAGGATTCGTGAAAAAGGAAGGTCTTAAGCCTGATCTTAAAGGTAGAAAGGGTTTCTGCCTCCTGAGCCCACACACTTGGAGCTGGTTCCAAATGAGAAGGTCCTGATAGCCAAAGGTTCTTCCTGCCATTGCTCTCTTAGAGACTCTGGGAATCACATTTAAACCTGCAGTCTGAGAGCAAAATGTTCTCTATGAGAACTATGAGATCTTTGATATGCAATGGGGTTTGGACATAAAGAGTTTTATATATGAGGAGAAGAATTTTAAACTCTATCCTAAATTTAACAGGGAGCTAATAATGAGAAGCTAAAACTGAAGAAATATTATCTCCTCCGTTAGTGCTCATCAGAATAGCATTTTTGCTCTGCTGGAGGCAGTCCATAAATAAAACTAAAGTTCAATGAAAAAAAACTTTATTACAGTTCATTGCTAATAGTGTCCTTGGCAACTAGCGTAACAAAAAATAACATTGTATTCCAACAATTTCGCTGAGAGACCTGAAAGATTGTACTTTGAAAGGAAAAACTATGAATCGTATACATAAACTGAGTGGATACTTTAAAAATAACGTGTACATTTGTTGCTTGGAAAGTTACCATAATGAAGCTAAAGCCACAATCTGTCCTAAAGTAAAGGAGTTTCCACTGAAAATAGAATGTCCACTTTGTTTTTTGTTCACACTGAGGAGAAACACAGTAGTCACATTTTTTTTTTTTTTTTTTTTTTTTAACGTGTCTGTCCAGCATCTCAGCAGGCAGAATGATGGTCTGGCTGCTCTCTTTTGCTGAGCAATTTTTTTTTTCCAAAA
>JBAMHV010000008.1:15111966-15148041 GCA_037177535.1 Pseudomugil gertrudae
AACCCTGTCCCATTCAATCCCCACCACTCACATACATACCCAGCCACACACACACAAATATACACATACACACACACGCAGACACACACGCACAACCACGCACAACCACACCCCCACACATACACACCTACACAGTAGTCACATGACCAAAAGTACACCCACAAACATGATGGCAATGAAATGTGGTCACGATACAATTTTAGAGCCTTTATTGTAAAATGGTTACATTTTGCACAGTGGACAAATGTAGGTATTACACAATTTGAAGTGTGTGTGGGTTGTTTTAAAAGGGCTCTGCTGGTATTGGATAATTAATCAAAAGAATTGATTGTTGAGAAGCCATGCTCTTAAGTGTTGAAAGGAGGTTTTTGGTTTTCCAATGCAAGTTGCCTTGGTGATACATCACAGTAAAAAGTGAACCAGCTTTGTGACTAAAAACCTAGAAGCCAAAGTTACTTATGCAATTAATCCTGCCATACACGATGGGCAGCTGCACATAATCATACTAACTTGGTAAGTCCTTTATTTTCTTTCTGGCTTTCAGGCTACAAATACTAACCTTCCTGCAGAGCCTGAAACAGCTGTTAAATGCACTCGTTTCCTCACTCATACGGCTGTGGTCAAAGCACAAATCACATCTTAAATTGTAAAAATCACTGCATTGGTTTGCAGCTCGAGCTATTATGTGTCTAACTCTTCACTGGACCTATGAAAGCAGTTCATGTTCATGTGTTGCTTTGAAGCAATTCAAAGTGCTTTACATAAAACGTTAAAATAATCACAGATGCTGTAAAGAAGCCTAAAATATTATGACAAATAACAAAAATCATAATAAAATCATGAATACATTAAACACAGTAAAAGCAAGACGATTGACAATTAACAGTTACCATGCAGATTTAATTTATAAATGCATGAAAAAGAAATGTCTATACTTGGTATTTGTATGTTTGTTCCACTTGTTTGTGGCATAACAGCTAAATGCTGCTTTTCCTTGTTTAGTCAGGATTCTGGTCTGGACAAGTTTCGTCTTTGGATCTCAGAGCTCTGCTTGGTTTATATTCTCTGAACATATCACAGATGTATTCTGGGCCTAAACTGTTCTGTGATTTGTAAACAATCAGCAGGGTTTTAAAATCTATTCTGTTACTGACTAAGATAAGATAAGATGTAACTTTTTGATCCCTTTGGGATGACTCCCTCAGGGAAATTCGGTTTCCAGCAGCTTAAACATAAACAAAGGAAGAATCTTCAATACAAAAGAACACAAATAAAATACATAGAATGGGTGCTGTGTCTGCAGCCTTGCTGTGACAGAGTGGATCTTCTCATTTGCAGTAGCTGCGTCCGCTTTTGGAGAATGTAAACACAGATGGTGATGACATGACTGAACACCCTCAGCAGATAGTGTGGCTGCAGGCTAAATGATAAATGGTCTTGTACTTGTATAGCGCTTTTCTACAAATCAGTGCACTCAAAGCCCTTTGACACTTTTCGACACATTCACCCATGCGCTCACACATTCACAAACCGGTGATGCAGCACCGGGGTTCAGTGTCAAAGGACACTTTGACATGTGGACTGCCAGAGCCGGGATTTGAACCACTAACTTGCTGGTTAGGAATTGACCTGCTCTACTACATGCGTCTCCACTCCCGTGGTGCGAACTGCTAACATCTAGCAGTTTGAGAACACGGCCAACATAAGACTGTCTTTACAGAGATATGTTCTGGATTACACTAGCGATTGTTGACAAACATGAGTCCTCAACTTTTACTTTTCCCACTCGCTTTGGTGTCTCTATCGGCTTTCACGACAGCGAATCCCAGCAGGTCCACGTTAGCATCAGTACAAGGTGGTTTAGTCATGTCTCTGTAAAAATGATCAAGCTGCTCTTCTGGTAGGTCCGCTATAGAAACTAGTGGCTGACTGACTGAAACTGAGCGCAAACCAGCATGAAGATTGTAAAACTGGTGTGATATATTCAGATTTCTTAGTCCTAGTTAAAGCTCTAGCATCAGCATCTGGATAAGCTGCAGATGTTGAATGCTCTTTTTGGGAAGTCCTGTTCAAAGACATTACAGTATTCCAGTGTGCTGGAGATGTATGCATGGATGAGTTTCTCCTGGTCTTTACTCCTGGCCAGTAGCTCTGGTGTATCTGTACAATAGAAAAAGGTCAAGACTTCAAATGTTTTTTTTTCATGTTATAGCACAAAAATGAGGCCATTCAAAAAAGTGCATCCTTTGAAAATTTTGAACAGACAACTTATCTTCCAAAAGTATCTGTGTTTGAAGATAAAATTATATGTACTGCCATACTGCATCAGCCTTAATTACAAAATGTATTCAAATACATAAAATAAAGTGCATCCTCGGTATTAGATGAATTCTGTAACTTTTTTGCTGTCTCTAAAAAGGTTTTCAAAGCGTTCTGAATGGGTACATTGAGCCTCTGGCTGTGTTTCAACCAGTGCACTAACACTACTTTGCACAGTAGTTTTAACTGCATTTACATTGACATTTACACACTACACTCCAGTACGCTACGATATTGCAACACAGTCTCTGTGTTGCTGTTTTAGCTTTAGCACCATAAGCTGCTACCGCTAGCTGCTACTATGGGGATTTTTATTGTGAAAATGTACTTATCAGACTTATTAAAAAAAAACACGTCAGCAGATATTTTATTGGTTCGATAAATATCGTGCATCCCTAATTAGAATTGAGGTTTGCAATGTCTGCTCCATTTCAGACATGAGGCGTTGTATCTTGATTGTAATCACTTAGACGCTGTAAACATACCAGTTACTTAACACTGCAGGAGATCATAGTGCTGAGAGGTTAAAAGTGATAAATCTTGTCTCTCTTAGTTTATTTACTGCTTATGGTTGTGTTATTGTGCTTTAAAACCGATGCTTCTCTGTTCAGCACAGTGTTGCGTTTCTACTGCTCAATCTTTAACTAAAAGATATATGTGCTCCTAAATGTCAAATGCTTTAATTTTGTCTTCAGCTGCTAAAAGGGCAATATGATGTCTTACGTTCTTGCCAGATCTGCATAATTTGGCCTTCGCGTAGAATGACTTACTGTAATTGCTACATCTAGTGCTGCATCAGAGCAGCACATTTTACTTGTCAGTGGAATTTTTGCTGACCTGTTGTAATTATGGCTCATTGCCTAATACCCAACACAGTGTAGACTTGAATGATTACAGCTTAATGAAACAAAAAATATTTTCATGTTTACATTTCCTGTGTTCTTATCATTTACTGTGTTTTGCTGGAGGTTTTACAGACCATTTTTCATAGCACACAAGCAAAGCAAGGAAGCAGTGGCATTCAGTGTTACACACCTTTCAATCTATAACTATCGCTCTGATAATCTGGTTCTGTCAGAGCCAACACGGTTTAGGCAAAGCATGTCTTTCATCCTGTGATCTAGAGTCCTCTTTACTTAGTTTAATCAAGAACTACATTTCTAGTAGTTCATTCATTCATAATATTCAGTAATCTACAAAAATGTTCAATAACCTACAAGTGTTTGTGCAATAATATACTACATTTAAGATTAGAAGATAATGTCTGCTGTTGAAGCACAGCCTAAAAATTTTAAATGTTTCTGAGCCCCCCCTTTTCTACCTCCAGGTTTTATTCTTTTTTTGTTCCATGAAAAATAAGTTGAATCAGTCCAATGTTTTTGAAATGTTCTCAACATTTAAGAAGTCATCCATCCATTCATCCATTTTCTACCGCTTATTCCCTGAACGGGGTCGTGGGGGGGCTGGAGCCAATCTCAGCTGTCAACGGGTGGGAGGTGGGGTACACCCTGGACAGGTTGCCAGTGTATCACAGGGCCAAAACACCATGCACATTCACACTCACTCCTATGGATAATTTAGAGTCTCTAATCAGCCTATCCCCAAGGTGCACATCTTTCTCTGGGAGGAAGCTGGAGTATCCGGAGAGAACCGACACTAACACGGCGAGAACATGCAAACTCCACACAGAAAGGTTCGACCCCTGCCCCAGCTGAGGCTTGAACTAGCAACCTTCTTGCTGTGAGGCCACAGTGCTAACCAACTGTGCCACCGTGCAGCCTCATTTAAGAGGTCATTAAAACTTAATTAAATCCTTATTTATCATAAAAAAACCCAGATGGTTCTGAATATTGAGCCAATAGTTGCGTGCTTTTTAAATTCATGTGGAGCTTATCATTGACACAGTGTCGTTCTTTTGTGTGTCACTTATGGGCATAGAGCACAGAGATTTCTAGAGCCTGGGAAAATTCAGAACACTAGCTGATAAAAGTCTAACTCAAAGGCTCCTTTAAAGAGAATGATGTGCTAAGCAGGCCCTAAAATATGATCCTTCCTTAATAATATTCACTGCATTATGCTGCACATCCTTAAAGCAAATTACTGTTGAAAAGACCACTACTCTCATCCTATAATTTACAACAAAAAACATGCCGGCTAGAAGGAATTTATGTTTGCAAAGTACAAACAGGAAACCTTTACCAAAATGAGAAAAGAATGGAATGAACATACATTTGTCAAGAGTTTGCATTATATTATTGCATTATAGAACACATAGTTATTATAGGGATGATTAAAAGCAACATTTAACAACATGTAAGGTCTTTCTGTGATTATTTTATTATAGTTGAAAATTAGGATTAAGATGGCTTTAGTGTTTTTAAAATATTTTTTCAGTGGAAGTTCAGTTAAACTGTTAATTTTGATTGTGTTTACCTGGTCCTTGTTTAGTTCATGTAGTATTTAAGTCCTGGGGTTTTCAGTTTTCTTTGCGGGTTCATTACGTTGTATTGCATGCATTGGTTTCCATGTTTGGTGAGTGGTCCTAGACTTAGTTTCGTTGCTGGAATCTAGTTTTATGTTAAATAAACCTTTTTTCATTTGCAATCCTGCTGCCTCGTGCCTACCTGCCTGCACTTGGGTCCTCACCCCTACTCCCGAGCTCCACATCGTGACAGTATGTACAATTTCTGTAATCAAATTAAGTTGTCTTTAATATAATTGTGCTCATTTGAAAAGAATAAAGATCCTGAATATCTTCTCAAAATTTTTCTTTAATACTAGAAAAACAGGTATGTTCTCCCCGTGTATGAATTAGTTCTCTGTTGTTTAATTGCAAGTTGTTTGATGTTGCTTAAGTCAACTAGGAAGGATTTTCTTTTGCTGGTTGCCTGTTAACATGAACAGATTAGTAGACAATATCCACAGGTGGATATGAATAGTATCACGATTAAGCATGTTTTAAGAACAATATAATCAATAAAGCAACAAAAAAATAACCTAAAATAAGTTTTCATGCCAAAGGCAACTCAAAGGGCTTTATTTATAAAATCAATCAAATTAAAGAAGCCTTTACACATCGAAACAGATAACAGCAATAAAAAAAGGAACACATTTACTGTCATACACACACACACACACCCACACACACACACACACACACAAAGATAAACCCCCTCTCCAACACACCCAACCCACTTGACAACCAAACTTCAGTCTCTTAACTAAAAATTGTTGCCTATAGGTGAATAAAAATAAAACATCTGGCTTGATACAGTTGTTGATGTGTGGACATGATGTTATTTGGATCCATCCACACTAGGAGCCAGTTCTTCCACATCCATAGCTGCTGCCACCATGGCAACTACCCAGTAAATATGATTAATTTATCACAAAACAAACAAATGGCTTAAAAAATTAACAGATTTAATCTCAGTTTGCAATTCTAATGTGGAACCAAATGTGCTGCTGTACATATGTTTTATGTCATATTCATATGAGTGCATATGACATACAAAAATTTATGTCTTATACATTAAGACAGCCAAAATAATGTTGGTTGGGCCAGCAGTCCTTCTGCAGAAATTCAGCACAAAGCTCCAAAAATTCAGATTCACAATCTGAACAATTACAAAGGAGTTAATCTGCAAGACTGCGGTGCAAGCAGGGGTCTATATCAGGTCTGGAAGTGGTGTGCATCGAGTCTCCTTGGACCACACACCAGTAGATATTTCATATCCCCATCCCTTTTTCCACCTGATTACGCTCTGACAAGAGAAAAATATTTTTAAGAAAAAGATTCCAAACATGACAGACCTCATTCACATTTAAAGAGACCCAAAACGAGTTGCTCTGAAGACGCACCTCAGAACAGGGTTATAAGTTGTGTGTGGAGTGAGAACCACCAGGAATTCAGACCAAAGCATTGCGGTTCTACTTTATACAGACAATAAATGAATGATTTACATGTTAAAAGGAAGGATTTAAAAGCATGAGATGTCCCCTTTAATGTTAATTATTTTATTTTTTTCTTTTGTTGTTCTGTGGCGGAGGGAAAGGGACAGATGATATTCCTGATTCAAAACCCAATAAACCTCTGTTCACCATTAGGAGTGAATTAACTATCTTGCCAGATCTCTTTTTAAAGGATTGGTTATTCTTTTTTTTTGCCAATCCACCAGTGAAGTCTTTGAGATAAGAGATGCTTATGTGCTTTTCTCTGCAATGTTTTCTGAAAAACACAAAATTTGGTAATGCATCTCTTAAAAAAAAAGCCAAAAAGCCACTTCAATGCTAGTGTTCCTTGTATCCTTATAATGTATGTCTGTAATGTTTCTTGTCACTAAGCTCAAGTGAAAGACCAAAAGCATTCAGCCAAATCCATACTTGATTTCTGTTTCAGACAGGGAAATGCCTCCTTGGCAAGGGGATTTAAAGTCTACAAATATACTTGGCATGCTTTAAGTATAAAGATATTAAAGCTTAGTGAAGGTCTCATATGGTAAATGGCCCCAACATCATCCATCACTGTTTCTTTAGATTATTATTCATTATCAGTCATGACTGTGAATACAAAGGAGCTTTGCTGAATTATATACGTTTTATGGATGTGAAGGGAAAAGCATCTTTGACAAAAATACAAATTTAAACATCTTATTCATGTCAGAAAGGCTAAAGTTAGATTTATTGCTTCATGATGTTATTAAAGTGGCTTAATCCCATTTAAAGTTTCATGTGAGCAGCTTTGGGTGAAAGAGAGGCCTGTCATCCTGTCCTTTTGAATTTGTAATACCGCTACAATTATTAAGGTAGACATTCTGTAAGTCTCATATATCCCTATATTGTTATGCAATTTTGACTTTTGCTTTATATTACATTTCCACCAATACGAGTATTAAAATTATATTTAAGTTATAATATTGTTTTAGTACGTTTTGCCTTTCTAGTTTGCAGATTAGACCATTTGTTCTTTTCTGTCATTTTAATATCAGTCTCTTTTATTGTTGGTAGGGGTTTCTAAGGTCTATATGCTTGGTTACAAGGGCAGGATATTGATTAAATCCTTAAAGGGATTCCTTGGAAGTTTACCTATTGTTACGTTAATATGGTGTTTTCCCCAGTAGCCAGTGAGGAATAATCTTGTTTGGTCCTTGGAGAAATTAAAAGGTTTCTCAGAATAGTGTGGTGAACTTTTAACCTCAACACAATCACCCAACTCCATTTCTGGCCAAGCCTTTTATATGACCAAACATCATATCAAAAAGAATTAAATTCTTTGGGGATTACAAAAATCAAAGGTGGAAATGCGAAAAAATATTTCCTTGATGTTGTAAAAAATTTTATTTTAATAAGGCAGTGTGGAAAAAGGATATTAATTATTTTATGTATCAGGATTATTACAAAAATCTGATGACAATTCCAATACTGACACCTCTGAGGCATCATTATGTCATTATTTGCAACCTGTGGCATAATTCAAGAGCAAATGTACTGACAACCGCGGGTTGGTGGAAAAGATCGGAGAATAATAAGAGTGAAAGTGGGGTCCAGATTGAGAGACTTCCCCTGTGAGCACAGACGCACAAGCAAAGCAGCCATTCAGCAGTGGGATGGATCCTGACTACTAAAGAGGGAGAGAGAGGGAGGCAGAAAGAGCCAGAGAGAGCGCAAGAAATGGGGGAGTGGTGGGAGAGAGATAGGAGGCGAGAAAGAGAGTGAAAGGCTCCACACGGCAGAATATAAATCTGTATGTTAAAAGGACTAAAGCACAGGGGTCTTGAGGCAGCTTTAATGTTGATGCTGGCAGGGGGTGGTCATAAAGCTTCAAGAGGTGGTCTTCTCTGTTAACTGTGGATCTGTGCAAATAAGGAAGTGGAACCCGCGGAATCTGTGAACGCCGGTTTTCAAGCACAGTGGTGGGCTGGTCGGAGGTCTCTGACCCCCTCATTTTAAATTCTCGGAAGAAAAGAGGAGAGCTAAAGAGACACGAGAGAAAAAGGAAGGTGGCAGCGAGTGACCAGTGAGCTATTTGTCTCTTTATTCCCTTCATTCACAAAACCATTGCATCCCATTATCACAGCGATGTAGAGGCATTTTCTCGGATTGGAGGAGGAAGGGTCCCATTGACTGCCAAGGCTTAGCACCTCTCTCCAAACGCTAACCCTTTTCATCGCAGTCCCCCTCTCATGTCTTGCCTCAATTCTTACGCCTGCTGTTTTTCTCTGTGCTTTCGGTCCCTTCTGTTCTTGTTCCTTTTCACACGAGTCAGAAATCAAGAGACATTGCGTTTAGGTTGAAGTGGGTGTTTCTGTCGTTGTGTGTGCTGCTTCTACAAAGGACAGCTGAGCAAAAAGTGTGAGACACAGCTTTGGAGATAATAAAACAGCAGCCTGAATGAAAAGGAGGGGGGACCTGGGACTCCAGGAACAATTGAATCCCAATGGCATGCAAACTGTGATAAAAGAAACAAACAGTTGCAAAGACTGACAACCTAAGGTATCTATTCATTGTGAACATTACTACTTGGAAGGAAAAGGAGGCAGTTTGCCAAACAATCACTGTTGGTTGGGATCTGCTGTTCCTGTTGCTAAGCAAAGTCTCTAACCTGAAGTTATTAGGGAGACGGTACTGAGCATAACTGAAGCCATGAAAGGAAGCTCAGAAGAAAGCATTGAAAGCGCCAGGCCCTCCAACCTGCAAGCTTTTGCAAACATATCTACTCTTCATGGCATGAGTCACATATTTGCCTATGGGCACATGACATTCCGTCGATTTCTTTGGACTCTTTCATTCTTGGGTTCACTTGGTTTATTAATACTGGTCTGCGCAGATCGGGTGTCGTATTATCTAGAATATCCTCATGTCACCAAACTGGATGAAGTGGCGGCAACAAATCTTACCTTCCCAGCAGTTACCTTCTGTAACCTCAATGAGTTCCGCTTCTCCAGAATCACCAGAAATGATCTCTATCATGTGGGAGAGTTCCTCGCCCTCCTTAATAATAATTACCAAATAGCCAATCCTCACTTGGCTGAACCAGAGGTTCTGGCTGCGCTAAAGGAAAAGGCCAACTTCCAGAACTTCAAGCCCAAACTCTTCAATATGACTGATTTCTATAACCGAACAGGTCATGACATCAATGACATGCTACTGCAGTGCACCTTTCGGGGAGAGGATTGCTACCCAGTGGATTTCACCACAGTAAGTAGCCAGGCTGTTATTTTACACAGTATGCCTAATGTTCTGCTTTCTGCCAGTCCTGACAAGCTGTCATTTTATTTTAAGTTCACATGTGCTTAGACTCAGTTTGAGTGGGATTTGTGCAAATAATTGGAAATAGATTCCAGACTTCAGTGCATGTACTACTGTGAGATAACCCCATTTAGTGTGACTGATATTTTTATAATGAAACAAGTGGATTTGTATTGTTTTGTATTCTTCAGCTGTGCTCTGGACAGGGTATGCATTAAACTTGTGATGAGGGGAAGGTTCTAAGGTGAAGTGTTATTGCTTGCTCTGTGATCAATAAGGACTGCTTGGCTTTAAAACATATTTTGAGATGTTGTGTGTGTTTGTGACAGAAAAAAATATATGATAGAAAAAAGCTTCCTTGAGAACGTGCCACACTGAGGTTAGATAAAAGCTAACATCTTTACACAAGTTTTTTTTTTTTTTTTTACAGATGCTTTGGCTAAATCTAAGTCCTTCGTTTCTGAGAACTGCTTTCCTATAATAGTGGGGCCACTTGACCTGTTGTTTTATACATCGTTACTTGTATCACTTAAATAATGATCAGTGCTTTTTGACACATTTATCTTGAAGTGTTTTAAGTCTGTATCTTCTGCTATATATATTACTTTAGAACTCATGTAAAGTTAATGCTATGATGCCACATTATCACAAAGCATTCATACCATGTTGTATTACATCCTTCAAATGGCTATCTTGCACAACTCTTCATTCACTATACAGTACGGATAACATTAAAACTAAATGCTTAATATGTCTAAGGTTTCTTTTACGCTGCCAAAACACATGTAAGGCCCCAGAAGCTGTTGTGTTTATGGGATGAAGACCTTTGGTTTGCCCTTTGGTTTTGGAAGTTGGCAGACGTTTGTCTTGGATATTTTGGTTGCAGGGTGAGACCTCAGTTGACTAAGGTTCAACCTTGTGGATGTTTGATTGAATTAGGATCGAGGTACTTTTTGCAGCTGTGTTTTTGCCTTGACGTGTTTGTCATCTTCCTGAAGTCATTACTGACAGGACTTGGCATTGTATCAAGGCACGTTTTCGTTTTGAGTGAGGGAGCCTCAGAGTGCATCATTGCCATGTAGGTATTGTGCTTGATCTGTATTGGTTTGGGTGGGTGGGACATTTCACAGTGACATCCACTCAAATGCTGAATGCTTAGGTTTCCCAGCAGAACATTTCATTCTGATGAGATTATCAAATGTTTTTATTTCACCTTTCAGGCTTTCAATTGATTGACTGATCGACTGATTGATGCATGTTATTAGTAAATTATTTGATTTAACAGCATGCTAAGACTGTACTAAAGGAATTTATCATGAGGAATAACGGAAACAGTCTTGAATTATACATAATGACATCAGCTTATTTGTTTGTCAGCAGATCTGCTGAAACTCGGCTGTTCTATATCAAGATTAATTTTTCTATATTTGCCACCTTTTATCAAAGTAACTATTGATTTTTAACACTGGCATTTTTAATTGGAAGCATTTTCACTCTTTATTTAATCTTTTGTCTTTTAGACATTTGTTTCTTTTTTCTCCCACTGTAATGCTTTAATGTTTTTATGTAAAACACTGATTTGTCCTGTACATGAAATGTGCTATACAAATAAAATTGCCTTGCTTGTCTAAACCCTGAAGTATAGATTATAGAGTATTGTTATGGCGTATCAGTGTGACACTTAATGAGGGTAAAGTAAAGAAATAAATTATGTAAAGCAGACATCAAAGTAATGTGAATTAAAATAGCATCAGAGATTCAAACACACTCATGTACTGTAGCCATGTCACACTGTGTTGTATTCCAATAGGCTGTGAAGAGAGTTTGATTATCACTTCCATTCAAGTTAGCAAGTTTTTTTCTTAACATTTCACGGAGAAAACCTTTAACTCAAACTTGCCTACCTCTCAGCTGTGTTTATTCCACTTAAAGATGAATATTTATTATTTATTTACTGTTTCACCTTTACTCAATTTTGATTGAAATCCTCGTTTCATGAGGAATTAATGCTCTCCAATCTACAGTTCATCAAGTTCCTCTATGCTGTAGGGTAATACTGATGTAATATCACTTTTCAGTTTGATGTCTTTTTAATTTGTTTCTCAAATTTTGCAAATTGGGAACGTCTTCATTTACATGTTTCTCTTCGAGCCACACTCTTTCGTGTCTTGGTAAACAAAAATCATTCATTGGAAGCTAATTACTCTTGTAGTGCTTGGCTGAAAGTTCCAAATAAACGAGCAGAAAAAGTTTAGTCAAAGTTTTATTTTGCAGCATGTTAGGTTGGTGCTTTTCGAGAGAACATGTTGGACAGATAGTTGACACTGTACCTGGCCAAAAATGAGTGGCATCAAATTCTGGCCGTGTTGTTGATACTAATTAATCATGTGTAGTACATTTCCATGCTGTTCGGCTAACGTGTTTAGAGTATTGCAAAATGACATGCTCGCTACACTCAGTAGTTCAGAAATGTGTTTGTAAGGACATGGGTGGATGCCAGTATGATATACTCATTTAGGAGAGTGCTGTGTGTTGTATCTGATGATCATCTCAAGCAATTTTGCTCACTTATAGGCTGAATTCATAACCTGCCTTGATGAAAACTCATTTCTGATACTGTTCATTAGACATATTTTGATAAAAAACAAAAATCAATATAAATAATTTTGCTGCTTGCATTGAGTTCTCTATATCTAAACACTTTTTCTTTTTACCTTTTATAAAAATGAAGTCCCTCTTTGCTGTAAGTGTGGCGATATTCAGAAATATTTCAATTATTCTAGTTCTCCCCACAGACTGTCAAAGAAAGATTTACAATGCAAAGTGCTGTGGGAGTGATGAGCTTTGACCTTGAATACATTATGGAAGAATTTCATTAATTCGGGTTTATGATGCAGTTGGGAAACAAAGCTTTCAAAATGTTTAGCACTTTAATGGATGGGAGGGCAAAGGAAGATCAGCACTTTGTATTTCTAATAATGTTAACCACTCTAATTCATCCTAATGAAGCAATCAAACATTATATCAGCCTAATAAAGGTTGTTTGTCTGTCTCAATGGAGAATGTTTGTATTATTTGATCGAATTTAGGTTAGTTAATTTTATTCTTGGGTCTTGTAGAATCTCAGGCTGGATTTATATCCTAAAACTGCTTTTTGGGAAAACAGTCAAGAGAACACAACAATGATGTTGAGGAGTTATGTGTCTGACATTTTTAGTAAAGCTGATTGGCCACTTACCTAAAGGCAAATGTAGAGCCAGACACTTTTTATCTGTTACTCAGCCTGGTGTCACACTTTGTGTTTTTATTGTCCTATGCAGCACTATCAGTGTCGCCATGTATCATCTGAGAATGTACATCAGTATCCATTATATCCATATCTATCATTCACTTTTTCATTATATTGCAACTTATTCTCTTTATGATTGCAGTGCATTCCTTCCAAACTGTTATCTGCACCTTACAGATTTCAAAATCTCCTTAATCATCTTCCAAGCTACATCTTACACAATTTATTATTGTTTCAGTGTTAGTAAAGCTTTGAATTGTGCACTGTGATTTTTTTTTTTTTTAAAGATAAGTGTGTATTTAGGGTCGGGTGGGGGGGCTCTGTTCTAGCATATTTGCCCACCACGCCTACCAAAAGATGAAACACTTTTCCATGATCTTTATTGAACTGCTGGTACTTTTAAAGAACTGTGACTAAGACTTCATAAATAGTGTCTCTCTGATATAGATGTTTATTATCATAATCTGATGGTTTGAAAGTAGCTTCCTTTCTTTAGTCTTGACAGGTATTGACAGGTTCATCTTGGCTACATTTCTGTTCACTTTACTGTGTGAAACCAGTATTCATTATCACATTTTCACTGAAAGTCTGTCTTTAAGATGAGAATCATCTTTCATTTTATAAAGATGACAGCAGGGTTCCAATAAGACAAAACATGGTTACTGATGAGACTCAAACAGTGTTTGTGTGAAGGAGCCCTTCGACATTTAGAGGCTTTTTTGTTTCATCTTAAGCTGGCCACGGCTTATTTGTTGTTATTGAAAGATGTAGCATTCTGGCTTTGGGATGTATGCTGGCTATTGAGAGTACAGCCCTGAAGTAATTCAGCATTTGTTTGTTGAACACTTTTTTTTTGTTTCCAGCAGTTTGTGGCATCTGGGTTGGCAAAGTAAAATGTCACACTATAACAGATGGAGATGAGAACTGATGATTAGCTGCAAGAAATCCTCTAATAAACATTTTTGTTACAGTAGTTTAAATCATTATTATACATTTTATCATTATTTAAAAAATATTTCTATTTGTATCAGCTATGACATACTGTACATAACATCAATTTCTTTTTGCTTTTGTTGCTGGGTTCACTCAGCTTAATAATACTGGTCTGTTCAGATCGCGTGTCATAATATATAAAACATCTTCATGTCACCAAGTAGTGGCAACAGATTTTACCTTTCCAGCAGTTACATGTAACCTCATAGTGGTATGCTTCCCAGAATCACCAGAGATGAGAGCGTTCCCTTACGATAAGATCGGTGTATGTTTGTGTACATGTTATGACCTGGCTCGCTGGGGTGAAAAAGATGTAACATGAAACAAAAGTGTACCAGATAGAAGGTGGTGAGTTAAGGGGAATTGTATAGTCAATTGTATATGACAATTGACAACAAAAGAAGGTGGGAAGGGCGGTGATGCCGTTAAAACCAAACTAAATCCAACAGACCATAACAAAACCCCACAAAAAAAAAAACAGAAGCAGCACCACTATCTATGCACAATCAGAAAATACTAAACCTAGGCACAATCTCCACATAAAGATTTAAAGTAAATACACAACAACCTTTAAAGGCTTCACAATCTACAACCAGTATTTTAAGTAAAAGAAGGCAAAGTGGGCAAGAGCTGCTAATGAATGAAAAGCTGCAGCTCCTTTTATCCTATGTAGCGGATATGTGGAGTAGCCATTGGTCACGAAGACAGCGAATCAGAAGGGCCGATGATGGAGGTGTGGTGTGGTGAGGTGGAGCCAATTGCAGCCAGGTGATACCAGAGAAGGTTTGCATACTGTTTGAGTGAAGTGATCAGATGAAATTGAAGACAGCTGTAACAATACTGTATATTTTAAGTGTTGTTTGAGCCCATGTGATGATTGTAAGTCTTTTATTTTCTCTCCTACTCATGTCCAAACCATATTATTACATAGCTGTTCATAGAGTTATGTTACATCTTTGAGTAAAAATAATTAGTTTAAAATGGCTATTAAACATTTATAAACAGTTTGAAAACCACAAAAAACAAATTCCCCGTGAAGAGTAATAAAGCATTTTACATTTTTGTTTATTAATGTGAAATGTATAAATAGTTAACTATTGGCCCAGATAGCTTAGAGATGGGTGAAGGTAATAATTAGACTCAATCATTTGACTTGCCTTAGAATATTTGTTGTAACAACACTCCAATGGATCATTTCAGAAAAGTTCTTTTCTGTTTCATCTTAGCTGAGCAATACTAGGAACATAACATTAAGGTGTGCTATGTGATGTACTGATGACCTGTCCTGGGTTTATTCTGCCACTCATTTGGCTCTGTGGCTTTAGTTGACTGTGAGAAGAAAACAACAAAGGAGTTAGAAAGAGGGGATGGAATGCAGCAAAAGACTCACAACCTTCATACGTGGGGAGAATGTTCAGTCACTTAAGCTAAATTATGCAGGTACATTGTTGTACATTTTTTTTAAACCTGTCATAGGTGTTCAACTTGACTAAGATCTGGTGACTGTGGGAGGCCTTGGAATACAGTAGAAAGTCATGTTTATAGTGAGAGCCATAGTAACCTACACTGGGCATGAATCCTAATAGACATTGTAGTGTCTGATAGGCACATGGAATAACTATATAACTAGCTTTACCTGCACAAATCTGTTTCATGTAAAGGGGTCCAGGATCGCTATTACCTATACTTTGGATGTTGAGGTCTTGTGATTGGTCCAGATGTGAACTTAGGAATGTCTTTGTCTATGTTCTCTATAACAGCCGATACAGAGCATCAGAGGGATATTCAACAAACTGGCATTGTGATCCTCACAGATGCTTCAGATCTGTTTCTAATGCCTCACTTGTTGTAATAAACATTTTATTTATCTGGATGGTGTCCAGAGACCTTTTGCATTCAAGCTACTTTTTTCATTTCAGTCTTTTCAGAATACACCTCAACACAAAGTACCAACACTTCACAAAACTGCTTCCCAAAAGATAGAATTAAAAGTAGAAAAATATTCAACTCCTCCAGCGGCCATTGTGGAAACCTGCTGTTGTGGTAAGTGGGTATGTGACTGACTTGTGGAACAAAGCTATCATCATTTTATCTGGCTAGAACAAGTACCCCTTAAATCTGCATTATTAAGCTGATTGGATTATAGAAAGAAAAGAAATCTCAACTTGTGCCACTTGCATGGCTGCAAGAACTAAAACGGTGTATAAAGATAAATGACAGTCAAAAAATATATTCAAAACAGTAAACTTTTCTGAGTAATATTTCATGTTATTTTAAAAGTCGGTGAGTTTTAAGGTTCTGCTAGAGAGAAACAGCCTTTAAAAACAAGAACAGAAAACAGTTTTTAATAAAAAGAAAAACTAATAATAACAAAAATTAAATGAATTTTGCTTATGTGTGGGTCAAAAGAATATTTGAAGTGTTTGTACTTTACCCTTTGCTCGAAATTGCATTGTTTTGGGAAAATGACTATAACTCTGCAACCACAAAGTGTATTTGAATACTGTTGATGTCATATTAAAAGGATCACTTGTGGAATTTGACAAAATGTGTAAAATACAGCATATATAGTGAAAAAAAGTTTGGGGTTTATGGGGCTCAAAGGGTTAACTGGCAAGCTAAAGTGAGACAGGTATAATATTAATGGTTAAACATCAGTCACAAGTAATTTATAAGAGAATTGTCTGCAAAACAGGGTCCCTGAAGAAATATGTTGGGAGCAAAGATACATTTTGTCCAGCAAATGACCTATCGGTTTATGTGTAGACAGATTTATAATAATGCCGTCTCTGGTGACAGGATTTACAATGTCTATACACAACTTCCAGAAAATGATGTAGATGCAGACGGAGCAGCTGCACTGAAATCCGGGGGTCCAAGAAGAGCTTTGTCACCTCTAGAGCATAATTTAGCGTGTCAATCTTTGCACTGTTCTCTTCAGAATCTTTTTTTTTACTGCCAGGTCCACACAAATCTATACATTAACACTTCATATTGTTTCCACCTGTATAACTTGCTTAAGGAGCAATATCTGTGTCTTTGTTTGATGTCAATTTATTTAAGAGATATTTGAGAAAACAAAGACGTAAAGGCCTTTTTTTTTTTCTAAAGTCAGATCATTTAGAAGTATCTAATCGGATCGAAAAAATATATGATGCTTCAGAAAAAAAGATGGTCTGTAAGAGAAAAAAACTAAAGAAGAGTACTCTGCATTTAAGACAGGTACTTAGGAGTCCAAGAGGAGTCATATTGTGTACAGTGTAGTTTTAGTGAAGCAGCTCTTCAAACCCACAGCCGGCAGTAGTATAGCAATGCATAAATACAGCTATGAGACATGTAAAATACTGCACTCCTGAGCAGAGGAATTTACTAAATACCAATCTGAAAAAGCCATATAAACAAGTTTGTCTTGTTCATATTGTTTTTTTTTCTTATTGTATAAGATGCTTAACTTCTATTGTGACACTCACTTTTTTCCCCTGATTTTAGCCTTAAAGGTAGTACGTTCTCCCAGGCACTGGCACGTGGATAAACTTGAGCATTAACAGTCACAAACCTTGTAAGCTTCATGGTAAGACATAAAACATCGAGAGGCTGGTTGTGCAAATAGACAATTCCCAAAATGAAGTAGGCAGTATAACCACCCACCAAGACACAATTATAGCACTGACTGCAGGTGAATTACAGCAATCCAATGACCTCTGTGACCTTTGCTTGAACCACACTTGGAAAAATAATACATTGCACTTGCAGCAGCAGAGTACTGGAAAGCAAAAAGTCAATTATAATTAATTTAGGTGATTTGCTTTGTCAAAATTGTCGAACAACATTGCAATCTCAATCTAAATAGCAAGCAGACTAAACATTGGAAATATCATGGAGCATGCTGTCGAATCTCATTCATGTAAGTTGTAAATCAACACAATGACTTTTTAAATTTATTATTGAATAAAAGCTTGCATAAAGTGATGACCCTTATATGCTACCACACAGGGGTCTTACAAGAAATAGGGCTCTACAGGGACACAGGCACCCCCATTACTCTAATCACTGTTTTTATTATGAAGGCCTGCTGTGTTTATACAACTCCAATTTCAGTAAGGTTGGGACATGTGTAAATAAAAACAGAACACAACGATTTGCAAATCTTTTATTTTCAGTTGAATACACTAATTCTAATAATGATAACATTTTATTTAAAATTAGCTGCTTTCCCAAAAATAGTCAGGACAGGGGCATGTTTAACACTGTAATCAAGCTGTTTAATCTGTTTAACTAAATGTTTAATTAACCATTTGAACGCATTTTCTTTGAACACCTCTCAATAAGCATTTGGGAACTGTGGTTACTATCCATTGAAGCTCTGTAGGTGAAATTCTTTCCCATTTTTTTTCCTTTTATGTACAATTTCAGTTGCTCAACAGCCTGGGATCTCTGTTGATGTAAAGTGTGAGTCATAATGTGGCACATATTTTCAGGGGTAAAGACAGGTCTGACTGCAGGCATACCAGTCTAGTACCTGGACCCTTTAACCACAAAGCCATGCTTTTGTGATAGGGTTGCACAGTAGACCAGCACCAGTATAGTGCCGTAATACTAGAACTTCAAAAATGATACTACACCAATTTTTAAAACTAAACATTTCTGTGAACTTATTTAGAAAAGACGGGTGATAAAGTTGAGTCCTTTTCTTCATTGGCCTTGTTTACACAAGTTTTAATTCTGAATAAAAGTTAAATCCACCTTAAAGGATAACAGATGATCATGACTAGTTTTTTCTCATTTTAAATGCGACCATTAAGCATTTCATGCATGCTCGTTACTTTGTCCCATCGCGATGATGCATCTATGCAGTCTTCTGCCTCCCGTCTTCGGTATTCTATATTCCCTCTTCTTCTCAGCTGCTGAAAAAAGTGAAGCAGTATGCTTGTTTTGAGCTTGGACTTCAACATTATATTCAACACTAAAGTGAAAACTGGAACTATTATGTTGTTTTCCATGATATAACTGAAAAGAAAAAAAAACCCAGGAAGTTCAGTTTGTTGATTTCCAGTATACGCAAGTTTGTCATGTCTCACTCTGTCGAATCAGAACCTTTCCCGACCCCCAGATCTAAAGCGGAATCAAGAGAAGGCAAATCAATGTGTTTCTATGTAAACCATCCATCCATTTTCTTCACCACTTGTCCAGTACCTCCTTTCTAAAAAGCCCTAAAGAAGGTTGTCATTTACTTACCGCTCAATGCTGAATCGTTAACTTATGATATTATACTGGAAGATCTGTTACTGGGGCGTGCTTTTGCTACAACATAGAAAAATCCTTCAACACTGATAATCTGGGGAAAGGACATAATTGCTAACCACTTAAAATGTGGTCCATACTAAGGACACCATATTTTCCCATTTTGCTTTCCAGTGGTCTCTTACCAAAAGATTCAGCTATTTTGGAGCTCAGGGAAGCTCTCCTTTTGCATGACTGATAAGAAGTTGGAATTGACCTGTTCCAGGTGTACGCCACCTCTCACTTGTTGATTGCTGGGATAGGCTCCAGCTACCCACAACCCTGAATTGAATGAAGCAGTATGGAAATAGATGAATAGATGGATGTATATGGCATCTTTGACTTAATATGGTAAACTTGTTTTTCAATATTTTGTTGTGCAATTTCTCTGTTTTAATGTGTTCAATGAGACAATATGAGGCCATCAACATATAAATAAATATCATAATGATGGACCTGAGACAGTTCTGTTTTTCTACATCGCAAATATTTTGCAATGTTTTCTTTGAGGAAAAACATTGAGTTAAACTGCAGATTTTGTACTTTTTTGTGTACTTGTGAACTTTCTGTCTGCATTCAGAGCACCCTCATTGAGCGTAATCCCTGCATGAAAATGGGTTCTGTCAAAACCGACATCCCCTGTATTAACTCAAGTTATTACAGCTTACTGCTTCTGCTTCTGCATGATAAATCCACTAAAAGATCTTTAAAGTATGTCTTTATGCTGTCTTCTGGCCTCGAGAGAAAAATGATGACCACAGCATATTACTCTTTCATCATCAGTGCAAAATAATACAATTACAGTAAATATAGCCATGGCTTCAGCATTCTCCTGTTCTGTTATATTTTGGCAGGCAGTAAAAGGTCAGATCCCTGTCGACCACCATCCTCCTTCAAACGTCTGATCAGGAGGAACTGTTTCAGACTATAACTGTGAACTTTAAAAATCAATGATTTTACACTGTGAGGATTACTGGTATCCAGGGAGGGGAAACTGTGCTGAATCTGAACCTTTCTTAAGCATAGTGTTTTAGCTGTTATACAAATGCACAAGAGGAGCATATTACAACTTAAAAAAGAAATCCAGCTCTGGGTCAACACCAAAAAGTTAATCACTTTTAAGTTTGGCTGTTCCCCAATCTCCGTTTAGCATTTTAAAGCACATCTATCCTTACTAATCTTGCTAAAAGACAAAGAAACAAGCCTTGCTTACTTGCTCTATTGCTGAGGTGATCAATTTCTCCCAGGAGAGTCACAAAATGTTTGCCATGACCCACATTGATATAGATTAGTCTTCAACAGCCAGTTATTTAATTCGTGTGTCTGAATTTGTGTCTGAACTGTATATAAAAACTTGGATTCTGACATGATCTGACAGCACATAATCTAAACCTTTGGCACCGGAAATTTTGATCAATCTAAATAGATTAGTATTTCCCATGAAATTGTATTTCCCAAAAACACTTTGAATTCTTCAACACTTTATGAACAGACTTCCACTTGGAGATTAATTAAACAGGTGCCCACAGATGATATAAGTCATTGAGGTATGCAGAAAATTATATGTTACTAATTACCAAAACTATTACAAGCTCCACTGAACATTTTGAATCTATAGCTGTTTCATTTTTTTTTTTTTTTACAAAATAAAGGTGCATTTGTAAAGTTTCTACAAACAACTATTTTGTTTTGCAGGGTTTTCTATTAAACAGTGTTTAGTGCATAAGCAGCAGTTCTCGTAAAATCTTGTCTGGCTGATGAGGTTTTACAGGAATTGCGGCTCATACAAGGTAATCATAGCAGTATTTTGGGGTTTTCTACTTGGTCTGGACAATTTACCACAGCCTTTCAGAGCCATTTTCCATCATTTTCTTTTCTAATTCATTGTAAAACTCTGCATTTCCCCGTTGTTTGTTCTACATTGTGCCATCTTAACCAGTCACATGGCCTACTACTACTACTATAGAGCTATATTTGTCTTTTTATTGAATGCAAGAAAATAAGCAATCCAAGAGGGAAAAAATATTTTGTAAGGAAAAATATATATTTGATAGTAATTCTTTTCATATTGTTAGCAAAAATATTTAATAATATTATGAGATAATAATTATTATAATTTCAAGTGTAAAAAATACATATATTTCTTTAAAAAAGTATTTCAAAAACATTTTTTACTCTTAAATATTTATTTTCTTTGCTGTTAGAGTAAAATTTTACTGTAAATATCATTTCTTCTCTCTTCAAAATTTTTTTTCTCGCTCTCAAAACCTAAGTTTTTGATGTTCCTCTCACCACAAAACCCATGTAACACGTACATACCGACACTGAAACTTTATGAAGGCCTGCTGTGTTTATACAACTCCAATTTCAGTAAGGTTGGGACGTGTAAATAAAAACAGAACACAACGATTTGCAAATCTTTTATTTTCAGTTGAATACACTAATTCTAATAATGATAACATTTTATTTAAAATTTGCTGCTTTCCCAAAAATAGTCAGAACAGGGGCATGTTTAACCCTGTAATCAAGCTGTTTAATCTGTTTAACTAAATGTTTAATTAACCATTTGAACACATTTCTACAGGTCTACCTTCTCCCTGCCACATAGAAACATTAACCTGAAGTACAAACAGCTTGAATTCTTACTTTTAATTTGTATTTACTAACAAAAGTGTGCTATAACATAGTTAAAGTATTACAAAAAACAGCAAAAAGAAAAAAAATAAAAGGACAAGAAATTATTTGTTTATTCTGAATTCCAAGTTTAAGAATAAAGAAAACAGTTTTACAAATTACATTTGACTGGTGCTAGTTTCTTCAGAAAAACAATGCACAAACACCTAATAGATTAGGATGCACTGTAATTTGTCTATGCATGATTGATGCATGATAAAATTGAGTTTTTTTCTGATTTAAACTGAGTAACTTCCAACAACATGCATTTTAAAGAATGAATTTAAATGTTAATGTTCCAACCACATATGCAGATCTGCACTTGAACTTGATGCAAAGGAGCCAATCTGGTACATTTGTCAAAGGAAAGGAGCACATAAAATATAGATATTATAAGTGATATCTATATGATATTAGGTGAAACCATAAAACTTAATTAAATACTTTGCTTGGGTAGCTGATTATTTCAAGGAAAGTCATTTATGCAATGAGGAAAAGCTAATCCAATTTAATTTCTATTGGTTTCTTGACAGTACAGAACAACAGATTGACAGAAGATGATGCTTTTTCAAAATGTGAACTTGTAAATGTTTGATGTTGCATGGACTCAATGAGCATTTTGCACCTCGTCTTTGCATGAGTGCTTTTTTCCATTAACATGTAGCAACACAATGAGGCAGGACAAATGACTATGTCTCTCTGTAAATTGATTCTGCCTCCTACATGTCCAGAATGTTCATTAATTCTTACCAAATATTACCCAGAGGTTGAAAACAGGCAACTATTTCAGTCCTAACATTTGAGTTAATCAAACCACTAATCAAGATGAAACTGATATAGAAATAATTACTGCTGTCATTACCTTGATTGTGACCTGTGTCACACTATCATAAACAGGTATGCAGTGTCTTTCTCATTAACATTCATGGGTTGTTGGTGGTTTATGTTCTTTAAGATTTGATTTCTATGTGTCTATATTGAACACATATGAACTTTGTTCCAGATTGTTTTTGGAGTACCCTAATATTTACACATGGGTAATATAGCAATAAGACGATTTCAAGCATATTTGGTTATTCTAAGCTGTTTCTATGCAACATTTTCTGCTTTTATGCAAAATGGTTTGGAGACTGGAAACCCTGCTGTTCAATAATATTTTTCTTCAACAATTCTATTTTGTGGTTAATGTTACACCCAGAATATCCTATTATACTAAGGTCAGATGGGTGGCAGGAATATATGAAATACTCAGATTTTTGCAGTGCAGATGTTACATATTGCACCAACCTTTACTTTTGACTAAGTAATCAGAAATATGTTGGGGCATGTAAATCAGCATCCTTTAAACACAACAGCATTTGCAGAAAGCAAATGTTGCACTGCTACGGCCAGAAATAGAGATGCCATCTCAAATAGACTTTGCAGGAAGTTTATTTTAAAACACTGGTATGGACAGGAGAATAGGAGGCAGTTACAGATTGAAAGCTGTTACATGATTTCAAAGCTGTGAATGGCCAGATTGAAGGTCACACCTCTGCTGTGCGAGTGGTGGCCTACTTCAGCATTCATTAGTATCATTTTCTCACACGTAACCATCTGAGCTGTTATTATTTTGTGGCAATTCTGACAATTTTAAATGTTTTCCTGGCTGTATTTAACCTATTTCATCCCGTAGAAGAGGCATACTTTTCTAAAACATACAGCTGATGTCATAACAGGTAGAAAGTAGACCCAGATGCAGATGTTTTAACAGTTTATCTGGAGCAAACGGCAATGTCCAGGCATTTTGCTGTGTAGTTCCTTGTTGCACACATGTTGGTTAAGGACAGTGATTACTGAGTAGAGAGAGGGAATGAGTGGATAAGTATTTCTAAGAGACTGTTGAGGAGCCAGATTTACTCATGGTGCCTGCCATGAGTGAGAGCAACAATCTGGCAGAGATTAGTGATCAGACTGGAGTTGAAATACTGAGACAGTAATAAGATGATTAATGTCAGGAGCCAGAGTCTGAGTGACCTCCACAGATTCAGGTACCAGAGGAGGAGTCATCTCCTGGGATGCATAAACCAAGGGAATAGGAGGTGCAAGGAGTAGTACCCTTTTAGGACCCTTTCAAAGACAGGAACTTGGTTAGGGTCAGGAGCGTCCCTTTACGAGACCACCTTGGAAGCAGGTACTTGAGAAAGCATCATGGACCAGGGCTTGGATACAGTTGGTACGGAGCAAGGCTGGGGTGCTGGAGATAACAGTTGAGACAAAGGAAGCTGAAGCTCTGCAGACCATGCAGACGCCTCCAGTACTGGAGATGGAGGCTGGAGCACTGGAGACAGACAGACTCAAGGCTAAAGCAATGACTGTAGCCAACACCTCAGGCGCAATTGGAGGACCAAGGTACCAGGATTTGTCCATGACTATGCCGATCCCTCTCTTGGCTGCTGCCATCTGGTCCAGAGTATTGTATGGAATACCACATGGTCCTGCCAGTCAATCATAATAGACCTTTGTTGCCATCTGCATCTTCTCAAATGCCTTCTCTCTCCCTCGCATTGCGGGTGAGCTGTTTATCTGGGGCCTAGAAGCAGAGCGGGGCATTAAAGACCAGAGGCCTAGCATTCCAGAAATTTTGGAAATCAGTAGAGTCCAGTTTGTGGTTGGACCACAAATGTCTGTTATTATTTGGGACAGAAGGACTCAAATACTGACCAAGATTAAGATGGTGTAATAACAAAAAGAAAAACAAAATCAAACAAATGCTGGCGGAGGTATGATTTATACCACTGAGAGGTGTTGTTGGCAAATGGTCTGACCAATATTGACTGAAAAAACAGAGTACTTAAACAAGAGGATGTGATGAGAGGATGAGGAACAGGTGTGTGTCAGGACTGGGTGCAGTTACAGGCAACGAGGGAGGAGAACTCAAGCAGGAACAAAATGCAGGGGATACCAGGGAAGCAGGGCATAACACTCCCTTCTGTTATCCTTTATCTGTGCTTTGGCTTTTTTTTCCCACCACAGATTATGTTATATACTAATAGTGTCACATAGACACTATTTACCAAAATAGTTTTTTGTTCAGCTAAATTCTGTCTTGATTACATTAATGCATGATAAATGCTTCTCCTAAATGTATCGGGCTTTTCTGGCATCAGCTTTCAGTTTGTCAGTAGTTTTTTTTTAAATAATACTAATTGGAAATAAACAGTCTAAAGATGCCTGCAGTTTCTGCTTGCAAGATAAAAACAAATCTAAACAATGCTGATATCCTTTACAATGCATAATTTAATCTAAAATCCCTAAATCATTTGGAATGAGAGGAAATTAGACAAAAGTGTAAAGACACAGTCTCAAAGGTCCACTTGTGGGATGCCTGCATAATGGGAATAAAAGTTGCATGCAGTGATTTGCAAACCTCATTTACATTCTTTTATATTCACAATATAACATACAAACAGAAAACAACTAACATTATTAGCGCGTCTTGAATTCAATGACACCATTATGTTCCAGAATATTTAAATGCTTAAAAGGTATTACCTTGTTACCTTGTTTAAGTGAAAAAAATGGATTAGGAAATTATAGAAATGTTTAAAAATCATCTAAAAAGATCCGCAAAATTTTTGAGGACTCAAAGGTTCATTGCAAAATCCTATTGACCATTTATGTCGGCTCTCTTGTAAATAACAAAGACAAGTTATAATGTCATAATGTCTCATTCCATTTGCATGCAGACAATCTACAAATCTATCTGCTGGTTAGCCAAGACTCCCCAGACACACAGTCCATTCAGACATGCCTGCATAACTTTAAGGAGCTGCACCTGAATTGATTTTATACTTGTTAAGAAAAAGCTTTTTAAGTAGTTTATAATATCAAAGAAGTCCATTTGTTTAAGAAAAACTAATTTATTGCAAATCTTTTTCAGTTGGTGGAAACTATTGATGCTAACTAGCTTTTAAACTTGCCATGATAGTTTTTCTCTGCCAGTTGCTGAATGAGGAGCGTTGCATAGCAACCAAATCGCCTCTCCTAGCATGTGCATGAAAGAGTTTGCAAACAGATCGGCACTGCCAGCTGGATTTCAGCTCCATCTCTTGGCCAAAGACAACCTATTTTTCATCAGTTATATTGGAGTAAATCAGTCTTCTCTGTATCGTCAACCACTCACTGGCTCCTCAACAGCACCCGTAAACATGACAACATCACTCCTGTCCTGTAATCTCTACACACTGATTTCCGATTCAGTTCAGAATACACTTTGGGGGTTTTTTCCATTCACAGCTTTATCTTTATTTTTATGACCTGCTGACCAGTCCCAACAGGTAGTTGTGGTTGTCCCAACAAAACCTGCTGGTGACCAACAGTCCAGATGCTTCATCACGGACATGTCGCCGTTTAAGGCCAAGCTGAAGACCTATTTATTCAGATCAGCCTTTGACAGTTGAGAGAAGCTTCATTTGTGAAGTGAACTGAGATGCATAATTTATAGGTGTGCTATGTTTTTATCTCTGTCCAATCCTTTGGGCAACTGTGGCTTTAAACTGTGGCTTTAAATTAAGCTTGAGTTTTGATTGATGATGAGTTCACATCTGGACCAATCATGAGATTTAGATACAGGAGAAAGATACAGTGTCCATAAATGGAGCCTGAAATTCATCCTAACAGAACAGACTAGTATGGTTTAAATTGATTAGTACATCCAAATATAGTCCCCATACTTATGTTATGTCAAGAATCCGACACTACACACTATTCATATAAAAAGTAGCACAAGTTGCTTTAAATGAACATTTTTCTGCCACATTAAAAACACAAGCTTTTACACAACTTGTTGTTTTACTCAGACACACCTGTTTTCAATTGTTACCTTACAAAGTAGTGTCTGATGGGTTAAGAGAAAATGACAGTGAAGAGAATAAAAACGAGCGAAAGCAAAAACACACCAGATAAAAAAATAACTACTTGGAATCCAAATTTAACCATCATCTGAAACTTATTCTCTTATTATTTGACAATGATTCACTGTGTATTTTTTCTTGTTAGTATGACCTTATCTTGGCACATCCTATGTTTTAACGGAAGTAGCCGAAGGCAACATTGTTATATTGACAGGAGAGTAGAGTGACGACTCTTTGAAACTATTCGTTTCCAATTGACTTCATTTTCTGGATTTAACTAAGATCTCATTAGAAAAGTTGTTTGGTTGAAAACAAATTATTTCATACATCAGCATATATGTTTTCTATCATATCTGCTTCAACGCACTATGAGAAACTATTGAATGTTTTAGATTTTAATTGTATTTTGTAAAAAAAAAAAAAGGAAACATTTGTTTGGTAGGTTTTTATTGTTAATGCCTACCGCAAATAAAAAAAAAGAAATGGAACACAAAACCAATAACAATTAAGACCATGTCTCCCATTTTCTGCAATGACTAATGCGATCAGCAGTCTACAATTCCACCCACATGGATGAAAACCAAATATTTGAAATGGGTTTTTTTGGTTTGCTCTAAGCAAAATGCATATCCCATCTTGTTAGACCTTGCATCTTTGACCAGTGGCTACCTGAACAGATCCAAAGTTGACATGCTGGCTTATGTTAAATGCCTTTCTCTTCTCAGTGTCAGTTGAAAAGCAATCAAGCCCTTTGCTACTCTGGGCTGTCCGTTGCCATGGCAGTCATCTGTGAGGCTTGCTCCTGTGCTGTTATCATAAATTGCATTACTCTACACTCTGCACAATTACCAGACTCATCTAACCAGCCTTTCAGGTGTAATGGCACATTTCCGACAGTTATCACAGAGTGCATTGCAGGTTCAACCTGACATCCTGGATGTTTTCTCGTGGATTAAACTTACCTCTGCCTGTGGTGTCCAGGTATTGACCCACCAGAGATGAGCAAAGAAGTTAAGCAAACTTTGTTTTCTGATTCTGTGCTATTTTATTGTATTCATCTCAACAGTTTTCTGTCTTATGTATGAAATAACATGTTTAGTGGCTGATTTATCTTGATTCTTAAAAAGTTATATTATTTGTGAAGATGTTATGGTCTCTTTGAATAACTAATATTGATTTCTATTTTATTTTGATGGCTTTTAGTATTGTAATCCTGAACATTTCTACAAAAGCTTCACCTATTTGTTGATTTATCTAAAATAATATTGTAACATGTTCCAGTTTAGTTTAATCCCTCGTACTGTTTAAAGCTAATGAACAGGATGATCCTTATTTCACTTAGGACACAATTGTCTCCCAACATTTTTTAAAAGAAATGTTCTGTCTTTTTATTGCCGAGGTGCTGCAGCATTGACATTGAAATGTCGTTTTTACTAAACACACAATATATAATGATGGCTTATTCCAGATTTGTAGTATTCTTATTTGTGCCTGGCTTTGATGAGAAGCCTTTGTGCCACCTGTAGATTTTAGAAGTACAGTCAAAAGTATGTATTGTACATAGTTCAGCCAGATGCACACTTTGTAAATGTGATCTCATGGCTTGCAATCCTGCTAATAACCAAGAAAGTGACCTGAAATAAAGAATGTATCAACACAGACACCTATTATCTGAGCTGGAGGGGTTATGGAGAGGGCATTGAGAAATCTTCAAACCTACGAGACAGTGAATTAAAATTACACCGTTAGCACAGTCATGAATTTCCTGTCTTGTGTTATCTGTGATTGTAATGACCTTACCTGAATTGTGTTGTTCTGATATGTATGAGGAGGAGTGGTGACTCATCTAGTTTGCATTTTCTGTGACTGTGCTTATCTCAAAGTCTCTCTGCTCCACAGCTTAGTTCGTACCCTCCCATGTCCTGTTTCTGCCTCTGCATTTCCGGATAACAAATCTGCACGACTGCTGATTCACACGTTGCCCAATAGGAGGCAGCTCAAATCCAAAATAATGTATGTCGCTTGAAAAATATTAGTGTAGTCTAAAGTATAGTCTCATTAACGGTGCTTTATTATAGCCCTTAAAAATGTGTTTTTTGTATGCACACACTTAAACAATGCAGTGCTGCAAATACAGAATCCATTGTGTATTTACTAAAAAAAACATTGATGAAGTTTATAGAAAACAGAAAACTAAGGGAATCTTTCTTTCTGTCTTTGTTCCAGCTCAGTTTTCTTCTTTTTGTCCCAAGTCTAGCAATAAAGTCTATCAGGAGCTCTGTGTGTGAACCACAGAGGAGCATTTCTTTTTGAAGACACTTAACTCTCAACACTAAAAACAGTAATTGTTATTAAGAAACTGCTGCTTTGGTAGATCTGCTAGCTCTCCCTGATGGTAGGTTTGAGGCTATATGTTCCCCTAGATGCACTCTTCAGATAATGTTGCAGATGTCAAGGTTCTTTAATCTCTGTTTTTGCTGTTACCACACTGATGCCATATGGAAAATCTGAAGTCTAGTGAGGATCATGTTAAGCCTTTGTTACATAGACACATTAGAGTCTCCGTACGTCTATGTAAGGCCTTAGGAGATGTATTTCTTTTCAGTGGATCGTGGGAAGACTCTGCAGACAAGTCAATGTCTCGCTCACTCTGCTTAGTCAGGCCAAACACACCCGAGGCAGATCACTCTCTGCCTGCATATAAATGAATGCAGATAGCCTTGTCCATGCTTTATTATCTGCCCCACTACTGAGTGCTGTCTCAAACTCTTCACTGAGAGGTGGTGTTGATTTTACAGAGGCTAATGACAAGAGTGTCGACCTCTTTAGCTCGCCTCATGCTGAAGATAAATAACGACCACCACTTTGAATTTATGGGAAGTGCTGCAAATTAATGATCAAGTGATTCATTGCCATCTGTGTTTTTGATTATTATCTTTTTTGAGAGGCCAGATATTATTAATGCTAACATTTAGATTCTGAAACTGAGATATTTAACAGGATTTTTGGTGCATTCAACTATGTGTCAGCCAGGTGCCAGAAAGTGTGAGTTATTGATGATGTCCATATGTTCTGTCAGCACCTGATGAAGTCCATATGTTCTGTCAGGAACTAGCAACACAGAGGTGGTCCTGCATATTCTGGCTTTTTTGTTCTTTCTGTTAAATCTTTAGCATGGAAGCTGTATGCCCCTGTGTTCCAGCATTGAAGGACATGCTTTTAATGAGGGCTGTCACCGGCTATCCTCCATTTCTCCAGCCTTTTCTTCTCTCTGGTTCTGGCATTAAGGACAGAAAAAAACATTGCCCTAAAAATCCTCCAAACAGTTTACAACTGGCACATAAGGGACAACGTGTTTTGCCTCATTGTGAAGAGACAGAACACAATGTGACTCACACTTTGCGTATCTTGCCAGAGGCTGCTTTTCAACCATGTTTTTTTTCCCCAGATATAATCTTCCTTGGCTTAGTCATGCTGTAATTAACACTTGTATACCAGCAAGCTGTGTACAGTATGGCCACAATGGATTTAGATGGTGACATATTTAGAATAATTTTTCTATATTTTAGCTTAATAAACCTTAAAATAAACATTTAAGGATTATAATTACAACTTTTAACAACTATTGTGCACAGATAGTGGTCAGCCTTCCTCACATTGTTCAGATTTTATTCTATTGTTTGTAGATATAATTATTTATTGATCAAAGTTGGCTGCAGTTTGCAAATTATAATAATTTTCCTAATTAGAATTTAATACTCTGAATTCTGCAGTCATAATATTGTTAACAATCCTAAATGTTAATTGTACTTAAAAGCCTGTAATGTAGTCCAGCATGTAATGAGCTGTTTAATGTCTTAGAGAGGTCCAAGTTACAGAGTAAATGTTAGATGTTGTCTGAATATCACAAAGAGAAAATCTTGCTTGATAGAAAGGTACAACATTATAACGATTCATTTTAACCAAGCAGCACAGATGCCATGTCATCAGTGGTGTGCCATTAGATATGTGTGGACTCGAATGTGATCTTGTTGGCTGAATGTACTCCAAAGAGGGCTAAATACAATGATTCGAAGACTTTGAAGCACATTCTCCTCCCTAATTTTAATCATGGAAAGCAAACTGTAGTTGGATTGTAGTGCAACCATCAGCTGACAAGGAATAAATATAAATCTAATTATAAATTCTTGTACTGATAATCTTTGCATCTACATCTTTTTAAATGGAAATGAAATTAGGAAAAAAGACTTTTTGACTTCAGGGGTGGATTATGAAACAAAAATGGAATTTTTGCATATTTACTTGTTGACTGAAACACTTGTATAGAAATACTATATTTTCAAATAGTTTTATTGGAACCATAGATCTAAAAACATCAAATTATATCACCACGATGATAAAAAAACGAATCAAATAAAATCAATATATGACATGTAATGGCTTTGCTTGTTTGTAAAAGATCTGCGTGTTTTTAACTGAACTGCTTTTGCAGCTTTTCTCCTGGAAATTAGAATTGTAGTGCATTGTGCCCCTTTTATTGGAAGTGAGGTGCCAGGAGGACTTTGAATAAATTACATCTCCTTTAGGGGAGATAAGCATAAAGGATAACCGATCTGAAGTTCTAAAATTAGAGTCGTATCACAGGTAATGCATGTGAATGAAGCCTCCCCATGTGAAGGCAGAGTGGGTGTCTGTCACAAAAAGTTGTTTCCCATTTGGTTCAACCAGGAGAGCAACTGCATCATCTGACTTGGCACGATCCCAGCTGGCTTTCATGTATTGTGACTTCCAGTGAAAAACGGCTTAAACTTCTGACCAGCATGCCTTGCCCCGAGACCATCAGCTACATTAAATCAGCTCCGTGTATTTCATAACTTTATCTATCCTCAGCCTGGGCATAAACCTCAGATGTCACTTTTAATGTTTTAACTTCATATCTGCACTCACACAACACTTTGTATTTTTGTTTGTCAAATGCCAGCTACTGCTACTGCCCCAATAATTTTTAACTGACTTGTGCCTTTTCTCCTCAGTGGGACTCATAAGTGAATTAATAGAACCTCAAGCCAATGCTCATTATGTCCTGATTTCTGGAAATTAGTTTTGTTTACCTTTGTAACTTGTAAAATGTTCTCTGTAGATGTAATAGCTGCTGCTTTGCCAAAGCAATCTTCAGATTTATTAATTGTCATGGATTATTCTCAATTTGGAACATTTTAGTGGAGATATTACACATTTCAAAGAGTTTGGTCTTGATTGGAAGGTGATGTCATCATTAACAGATTACAGGATTAATATGTTGCATAAGTACAGATAATTATACCATTGGTTCCAGTACTTATTGATAATTTGGTACCAGTAAGGAATGTATAAGAATGTACTGTTTTTCCCCCATAACCCATTTCTGTGATCAATAGCTGGATAGTCTGGATAATGTAATGGGATATGCTATCATCTTTTAATAAATACTATTTTATTAAGTGAAAGGTAATAAACCTTTTTTATTATTTGCAGTGAGATTTCTGAGCTTGAATATCTCTCTCCGTTTCAACTTTACTCTCACAACATACTTGTTTCTGTGGTTTGTTGCTCAGCATGAAGCAAAACGGTGTGATCATAGTACAAATATGCTAAACAACATGTATCATCTTGCAACATTTAAAATCTTTGGTAGCAGCTTTTAGCAGCCCTATATTGGAAGACAAAAAAATTGTCACTCCTAACACTGACTTAGTTCAACGTAGGTCATTTTTTATAGCCTCTGAATTCTCAGCTGCAACATTTCAGGTTCAGATGTTTTAATAGCTATGCGTTTTATCTGGTCACATTTTTATTAAGTCTTTGCTTTACTATCTAAATGGTTTGCAGAGAAGCTAATGCAAGTGTTTAAGATGCAGAATAGAAAATCAGCCTTAGCTGTTTCATTATCCTAATGAACTCTTTATGGGTCTGATAATTGTCCTCCGTTGGTGCCACTAATTGGAAGCTGGTGGCAAGGGATATTTTACCTTTAGTTTATTTTCCGTTTCACTTTGTGTATAAACACCAGTGCAGAATTCTGTAACTTTAGTCATTATAGATGCTGTGATTAAAGTGTATTAGTTATTTTATTCTATTTGATCATCTTGCTGCCCTGGCATGGATTGGCGACCTGTTCAGGGTGTACCCTGCCTCTCGCCCAAAATGCTGCTGCAATAGGCCCCAGTTACACAGGACCCTGAATTAGATAAGTGGTTAACAAAATGGATGGATGGATGGATGGATGGATGGATGGATGGATGGATGGATGATCATCTTCCCTTCTCTTTCATGTGCATTATTAAAACTGTGAAAATGATGAAATTAGCTGAACTAGAAACACAGAGAATGTTACAAGATTAGCAAGGAAATCTGCCCACATAAAGCTTGGAAACCGTAGTCATGGTATAGTAAATCAAAATAGGGATTTTTCAGGACAGACTTGGAAGGGTATAAAGTGTTTTGCAGTGGTTCAGCCGGACTTCTGACTAGTGAGTAAATGCCCAAATTTAGTAAAAGAAATAGACTTATAAATTTCTGAGATTGTTTCCTCTAAAGGAAACAAAATGTGTTGCAAGTAGATGGTGCTTTTATAGATTTTTCTCCAGCATTACTCATTGGGATGCACTTTGAGAATAGCCTTTTTTTTCATTCTGAAAAAATCCCTCAGGGGCATACCTGGGTGGGGGCAATGCTCAATTAAATTGCTACAACCTCTGATTTGGTTGCAATCTAGGTTTATCTTCATTCTGTCTTGTCACGGCGTAGCCTTGGAAAGAGGATTTCACTCAAACCTGTGCCTTGTTCCCCCTTCACCTATTGCTCACACCAAATCTCATTTACTTCACCAATTTCCTCTCCTGTCTGCAGATTAGAATTGATTAAAGGGGGAAAGTGCCACGTTCATGTAAGGTCTCATTATCTGACATGTTTGGCATGTGAAAGACAAATTTTGGTTTACCAAAAACGAGCAAATTTATTAACCTGTATAAGCACTTTTTATGCAGAAACTTTAACATGCAATTCATTTTATAATAATGTAGTCGCATTATTAAGATCTATGTGTTTTCTAAGAATTCTTGCAGCCCAGCTTCTTCCTTTCAAACTTGGTAAAAGTCCCACATGCCACAGGCATGTTCTGGCAGAATGGAGCCTGGCTTATAGCAGTGGGTGAGAAACAGCTCCCTTCGCCAGCAGGATAACATTCTCCTACCCTCCAGTCTCGCAAAGCAGTCTCCTGCCAACAGTCCCCTACTGTAACGCCACCTGGTCTTATGTTGTAAGTCTAATCCCTGTCAGAGACCCATCCATAAGGCAGCTATGTTTTCTCATGAAGCTGTACTGTCAAGACTCAGCAAGGACCCTGGTACTAACCTGTTGAGAAAAATGAGTATCAGAGCCAACAGTTTAGCTAATCCTTTTAGTTTAGGTGTAATTGAATTACAGGGCCAAATAAGCCTTAAATAAATTCTTGACTTTTAATACTTCTCTCTCTTAGCCAGTTGATTTGGTCACTGGTAGAGAACATTGCATTTATACTATGGAAAGGTCTGCTTTTCAGATTCAGCAATGAATATAAAGGCAGGGAGATCCTCTGCTAATGCATCAATCATCTCTGGTTTCCAGAAATGGATGCTTTTTATTAAACAAAGACATGGACGTTTAAGCCAGCTGCATGCTTTAATTTAAAGACAGAGCCACACTGAGATCTGCACATTTAATGATTCAGTATGAGGAAGGTTTTGTCTGACCTTTTTAAATGGTATTTTCCCTGAGAGCAGAAGCTAGGGACCAAATTTAAGTCCTCAATCTTGTAGATGTAAACTCTGACATTCAGAGCTCATATGTTTATCTCATTGATTCGGCAAACGTCAAAACTCTCTACCCTCCACCCTTTTCCCCTTCGACTGCCATTTTTCTCCTCTTTTAAGGGATGTGTGACTGTTGAATACCAATTGTACATGATATTTAAACAGACATAACATTTGGCTTAATCAAACAGCATCATTGCCCAAAGGATGTTGCCTTCATCAGTAGCATGTTAAAAGCACGCAGTTAATCAGTGTTGTGATTTGCCAGGATGAGAACGCAGTACATTTGCAATATATTGAAAGGTGAGAACGCAGCTGTCAGTGACTGCAAAATAACCCCCCCCCCCGACCTCGGGCTGAAACTCATTACATACAAACACGTTAACATCCAAATCCATTTGATTTAATCAATGTCTGACTTAAAATGACTGACTTGAACTACTTAGTTATTATTATACTTAGTTATATAAATGATTGCACTAAAGCTAGGCACACATATACAAAGGTTGGTTTATGTCTTTTACCAATGCTGGAAAGTAATTTTGTACATTCAGTTTGTTCAAGTACTTACCGTGTTTAACTTATTTTCTCTCTTAGCTGCCTTAGAAAATATTCAGTGGGTAATATTTAGTACTTGCTACAGCATTAAACATATTTGACAACTTTAGTCAGTACTTCTACTACCACTACATCAGAGTTTGAAAAGTAAAGTGACACCTACACATGAATGCATAAATAATTACCCTCCAATTATATAAAAAAAAATCCAGCATTCAGAAATGAGTCATTCTGCATAATAGGCTTTCCCGCTTTGAGGAAAATCTGCAGTTTGCAATAACATTGTTCAGGCTTGTTTTGACAATATGAAATGAGAAAAAAGACTAAATATTTAGTTGCACAAATACATGGCATAGGATATTATTCTGCTTTAAGAATTAGATTACAAAATATACATACAGACATGATGACAGTTAATAAATATCTACTATAAGGGTAGGGCCAGAGATGTTTTTCACAAATATATTTTACAATATTGCCTAAAAACCCTTTCATACCCAGACTGCATCCAATTACCGTAATTAAAACACAGAAATAAAATAGGACTGAAAATACACTATCCATTTTTTTTTAACCAACCAGTACTTCATGAGATTGAGAAGTCTATCACACTCAACTGCCATTTGTCCCTTTCCCTCAACTTCTCTGCACAAGCCCCTCTTTGTGTGCAAAATATGCACTTTCAGAGGCTGGATATTGCCATAAGCAAATGTGGTTCATATACAAAATCATGCTGCATGTTTAGGAGAAAACAGGTACAGAGCAGTGCTGCATGTCTTACTGATATCTCTGCATGGATGAAGGCTCGCCACCTTCAGCTAAATCTCTCTAAAACTGATCTCATAGTTTGTCCAGCCAATCCTTCCTTACCTCCACCAATAAGCGCAAACTTTGACTCTATTACACTGGTGCCAACGTCTGTTGCCCGGAATCTTGGTGTCATGATGGACGACCAGTTAACCTTTAAAGTCCATGTTGCCTCAGTTGCCCG
>JBAMHV010000008.1:15208363-15221287 GCA_037177535.1 Pseudomugil gertrudae
AAAGACCATTACAGTAATCCAGCCTACTGGAGATAAATGCATGGAGGAGTTTCTCCTGGTCTTTCTGGGAGACTAAATTTTTAATCCTGATGATGTTTCTGATGGTAAAAAGCTTCTTAGTCACAGCTTTGATGTGGCTGCTGAAACATATAAAATGATATAAAACATATAAAACAACATATAAAATTTAATATGCTGTACATATAAAATGATTAACACTGTGTGGTGACGTCCACATTATTGTTCTTCAGTTATTTTTTTATTTATTTTTCACCAAGAAAAAGGAGTAATGTTATAAGAAAGAAATGGCTTTACTTCATGCCAATTTTGTTTAGTAAAAAGGTTGACTGCAAATTCCAGTGAGTTGTTGAAAGTACAACAGAAAGTCATACAGTTTTGGTTTTCTCACATAATAGGGCTGTAACAGCATTTCATCTTTGTCATCACACAAAGAACAGAGTGCTATGTATATGCTATAATATGATATTCATTAGAGAAAATCCAAACTTTCTGCCAGTCAGTGTCCTGAATCAACTCATTTCAACAGAATTTCCCATCTTTGTGTAAACTAAGGATCCAGCAAATATCTTTATTATTGTATCTGTTATCACATTTAAAATTAATGTATGTTGTGTTATATTGTTTATACTAAAAGAATGGTGATATTTTGGGTTAACCTGTTTGGGATTGCTTAATTAAGACAGTTAAATTATCTAAGTGAGACTGAAACCATGATGTCAGAGTAAATTTTCATGTTAGCAAAGACAAAATGGTACAAATGCTCACCAAATTATGACCAGCAGAAATAACCCTGCCTAATTGCACTAAATTAATGCATTTCAGCCTTCATAAATCTGTGATTGTATTGTGTCCTAAGCATGGACAGCCATGGTAAATGTTTAAATAAGGGCATGTTAAGAGTTTTTCCAACTTTCAGAAGCGTATCGGTGGACATGATGCTGAGCAGTTGCACCGTGTCCAGCAATTGTAGCCATTCCAAAAGCGAATGCCGGCGTGGAACACTTTATTATTGGAGCCCTAAATTAAAATGATGAGACTGAAATAAAATAAGTGAAGCTCAGCTCCCTGCCATGCAAAATCCTAACACGTGTCTCACATAAATGGAGCAAAGCATTTTTATTATCATCGGCAGCCACATCTGCATGCAGCTCTGACAGCCCTTGTTGCCCTGAATTTGTGAAATAATATTTAAAACTGAAGGGGAAAAGAATAAGTAAATGTGCTATGATACTTTCCATTTAAAGGGGTTTTTGCTGTCTTGCCTCAATGAGCTGCCTCGGCTCTGCTATCAATTATATAGACAGAACAATCCACAAGCGAGCTGCAGATGCTTCACTATTAAAGAATTTCAGATTCGTGTTTTTATTAGCAGATTTTCTTTATCACAGTTATTACAACTTTGATCAATAACACCACCCTCTGCCTTTCCGTACCGGCGGAGGTCTACTTCATCACTGGAGGAAAACAATTTCATCTACTGGCTCCACCTCATTCTCCATTCGACTGTGGAGAGAGTGAGTGTAGGGGGGCAACAAGCTTTATTTTCCCTTCTGCAGGCTTCAAGACAACAGGCTCAAAAGCATCTCTTGAATCTGTGGTAGAACGGAATAATTGGGTTCTGGGCAGCAGACACACAAAGACAGAAACCACCAAAATCTGTAAGTATTGTCTGGCATTGGAGGGAGAGATGGAGGAGTGAAAGATCTGAGCAACAGGGGTAAGCCTCTCTGGATTTTCAAAGTGATTACCTCTGGGAGGGAAGCAGTCGCTTACATCTGCAATTATCACACTCGTTTATCTGTTCAAGAAGGACTGGTGATAGTTATACTGGATATTTTTGACACGAGTGATTTTGCTTTTTTGCTCATCAAGGGATCATTATGTAAATCAAATTTATATTCCCCAAGGAGCACACTTTCTTTGTTTGCAGCCTTAACAGTGGAAACTGCTGGACTTTAATTACTACTACCTGCAATGATTTTTTCTTTTTTCTTTTTTTTTTTGATGGCTGCATAAAAGCTCTGTGAGTAATTTCTAGTCAGTTGTGAGATTCAGACATACTGCATTTGATAGCAAAGCACTTGGCTTGGCAATAATGGTTAAAGCACCAACGTCTGATTCAATTGCCCTGGGGCCACACAAGCCAAATGAGTCCCGGGGGACCACACTTCTAAACACAGAGCCCAGAACACTTAAAGCAACGCTGAAAGAGATTACAGTGGATTTCATAAGGAGAACCAAGATCCATGGTTTGAAGTTTATTTTTTCTCCTGACAAGTCGAAGCTGCAGCAAGTCATCTGGATCCTGGCCTTCTTCCTTTGTATCAGCCTCCTGTGCACATGGTCCTGGAATCGAATTTTCTATCTGATGTCTTACCCTGCAGTCACTAAGATCTATATGGTCTGGGCTCACAACATGTCCTTCCCAGCTGTTACCTTCTGCAATAAAAATGTGTTTCGTGTGTCCACTCTGACCAAGGAGGACCTGTATCACAGTGGCTACTGGATGGACCTCATGTATCCAAATCACACAGTGATAAAGAGGAGCCTGTCTATTCTTAAAGACAGTCACAAGCCAGGTCTCCTGAGACTGCTGGACTTCCACAACTACAACCCACCCACTGATTACCGCATCAACACCACAGAGATGATGGGTCGTCTTGGCCACCAGCTGGAGGACATGCTGCTAGAATGCAGGTTTCGTGGGGAAACCTGCACCTACAAAAATTTCAGCACTGTACGTAAAGACAGAAAGATAGCAGTTGCCAGGTGTAGATATGAGTGTTTATACTACATTTATTAATAATTCACCTGACAAAGCAGGCATTCTCTCGGACTGTTTTAGGGTGTTGATGTTTCAGAGCTGCAAACAAGCCTGTTTAGTTTTATGCCTCAAATGATAGTTTTCCCCTTATTAAAGCTGACACCCTCTAAGAAGTCATTCAAGAAAACAAACATGCTGTTATCTCTACATTATTGTCAGTGGCTTCAATATCAGGTATTTTCTTTGCTTTTCTATTCACGGATGACTTCGTTCTAGGAAATAATATCTCTATGTCAAGTAAGAACATTTTCATTATCAATAATTCATGCATCATTGATCAATCTAAATGAAAATTGAAGCATGTCTAATTAAACATCTGTAGGGCAGGAAAAGGAAACGCTGCAGAAATCCAGTGCAGAGCATCAGAAATATTACAGATATTGCTTTTTGAGTAGATGAATTCTCAAGTGTATGTTGTTTGTAAACCATATCCCTCATTTTTTCATTAGCGAATACTTCTGGAAAACACATGGTGTCATTAAAAAATCTGTATGTATAATCTGTAATAATATATGTACTACTGTAGTGATAAGTCAGTGTTTGTGCTGAGTGGTTTGAACCTGGTTTTACATGTATATTTAAAACATGTGACAGACCATTGACCTATACTGATGAAGATTAGAACATTCAGCAGCTTGTGAAAATCTGAAAGCTTTAGCTACTGCGATACATTCAAAATGTGCTCTTGTACATATCTGCAGCACTTGGTAGCACTTTTGTCTTTCATGTATTAGTATGGAGCCTGTGCAGTAAAAAAAAATCAGCCTTTATGGCTGATGGTTGGCTGTAAATGGTCAGGAGGTAAGCTGTACTTTCCTCTGAAGCAACTCTAGCTGTTGCTGAGGTGTAACTGGCTGTCACTCTCATTTTATGCAAACTTCAATCCAAACTTGTAAAAAAGTCACCAGTTGAATACTTTCAAGTCACTTTGCAGACCTCATTATATAGCCAGCAGGGAAAAGGCACAGAACTCGGCCTAAAAGCCTCTGTCTGAGCTGTATGTAAGTCTGTCTGAGTGTATACATGGAACACTGACTCTGATCTCTGGAGATCAGCTTTGACATGCTGGTTGAGTTTTTTTTTTCTCAACACAGCCTCAACAAAGTGGATACAGATGAAAACTCACCATAACACAGAATGTCTGCCCTGGTACTATATGTTGTTTAGAAATGCAGTGGAGACAGAAATAAAAGGTGGAACAAGCATAGCTTCATCTGCATAGTTTTAATGAAGCACTGTGTGTGGGTGATAAAGATATTTAGACAGCTGTTATTAAAGTGGGATGTATGACTCAGTGTAGATAATTACACTTTAACTTTTATATTACAGAAGAAATGTAGATACAATAAAGACCATTTAGCTATTTATTTTTCAGCACTATTAGTTTAAGTTAATTAATAAGGCTGATTTGTCATATATATATATATAAATTATATATAAATTATTTCTAACCAATAACTTCAGGAGCAACAAAATTCTTGGGGTTGATCATTGGGGCAGTATGTGGCTTTACATACTTGTTTTTATAATTTTATAGCAAATATCTTGTGCATATATTTATATATATATATATATATATATATATATATATATATATATATTTATAATAATAGATAATATTTATACACACTTTGTTCTGTGTGACACATTCACATTCATGTAATTTTAATATGGGGTTAATTGCTGTGAACAGAAATGGTACGGTGTTTCATATGGCATCATGAATAAGAAATATAGCAGCTGTTTATGCTTCACACTGCAGTCTTCATATATTACGTGGGTAACCCAGTGAAATATTATCTCTGTTCTTATCTGAAATTGATCGTTCTGTATTTCTACAACCTGTTGTTTGTTTGGAATTTTATGTGTCTTTGTTGTCACATGTTCAGTTTGTGAACATGAGTTACCAGTAAAACATTTATCTTGTTTAGTACATAGTGTGCTGGATCACATGATAAATCCATTATACTGAAAAAAAAGGACAGAAAACACTGAAGTAAAATTGCTAGAAGACATTTTCAGATAAGACAACCTGCTGTATTGACTGGTAAGCATTACTGTCAATGGTTCAGTCCCTGTTTAGTGTTTTGTTTGTGTGTTCAGAGCTCTCAGATGTATCGCTCTGTTTCTAATGATGGTTTTAAAACAAGCACCTTCATTTGAAACTTTTAATGGAAAATTTGGAGTGAAATTAGGTAAAGATTGATAGCTGCTACAGCTGCTGGAAAAGACTCATTAATTCTTTAAATCAGAGCCAGGTGCTTGTTCAAAGCCCATGCTGCTTTTCCCCTTAATCACAAAACATCTGCAATGATTCCCTATTCTGAATGATTATATGCCGACATGTAATACATCTTGGTCCCCACAGGGGAAACAATTTCATTCACACTCTTTTTATCTCTGTTTTGAACAGATTTACACACGCTATGGGAAATGCTACACCTTCAACTCGGGATTGGACGGCAACCCTTTGTTGACCACGTTAAAAGGTGGCACAGGGAATGGTTTGGAAATCATGCTGGATATCCAGCAGGACGAATACCTGCCTGTCTGGGGAGAGACGGGTGAGTGCAGCTTAAAACCTGTTGTTATATTTATTTATAACTTAAAGAGGTTTTTGTAGGAATTTGTTCATCTTATTTGGCTAATTTTGTTGCTTGTATCCAACATTATTTCTATAACATGGACACATGGACATATCGCTGAATAGGCAATGCTCCTCTAGGTTGAACATTATTTTTTTGATTTGTTTCTCCAGGTCGTCAGCTGACATCTGATGTAACTAACAGCATTCGCTGACTTATTGGTTTCCATTTATTATGAAAAAAACAATACTACTGGACCATATAATGAGAAATTAAACAGCATGTAGTAAATGTTTGGTTATATATCTTTTTAGAATAGACCAGCACACAAACACTTTCCTTTTAATGAGCTTTCAGTGTGATGCTGAGAAGCTCCCAGACAATAAACAGCTGGATATCAAGTGGAACAGTTAATAGCTCAGAGAGCGAGGTCACACACATGTTGTTATATTGGTTGGTTATCTGGCGTACTATATCCACAGATGAGACCTCCTACGAAGCAGGCATCAAGGTTCAGATCCACAGCCAGGACGAGCCGCCCTTCATTGATCAGCTGGGATTTGGTGTGGCCCCTGGTTTTCAAACTTTTGTGTCATGTCAGCAGCAACTGGTACCTAAAGATCAACCTCTGACTTCGACCTCTCTCGCGCCGTCTCATTCAGTGTTTGTCCCCAAAATGCTTGCCAGCAAGCATCCGTTATCTCTTTGCGAGGGGAGCAAAATCAGATCATCCCTTTACATTGTATGGGAAAGTGGAGTTAATGTGTTGGTTAAGCGATGCATGAATCTAAAATTCAGAGTGTTGTAAGTTAAATTGTGGAACTGAGCCAAGGTGTTCTGACAGAGCAGGGCAAAGTAGTGATTAGATGGAAGCATATCAGCATACTGTGACTCTAAGAGCCAGAAGCACTTTATACGGCACAGCATGGGAAAATATATGGCAGCTCATTTTGAGTTCTTACTGCTTTTAGTCTAAGAAAATAATCTGAATATGGCTTCTTGGCTGCTGTGAAAATAGGCTAAAGTGATTCATTCATAGAGAATTTACATAGTTATGATCAGCGGGATTCAATCATTAACACATCAACTTTAATTAATTCTAGAAAAACAACTTAATTTGAAGTTTTTATAAAAGAGAATTAATGATAAATTATAAAACCAACTCATATCAGCTGAATTTAGCCAAAACAAATTCACTTTTCTAGCTTCCTGTCAGTAAATTACCTGTGTTATATAAGAGAAAACCATAAAAATCAAGCCTGATGGGCCTGTCTTTGCACCACTTTACATAATATTAAATAAAAGACATTTGTATGCATGTTAAAATAGATCATGATTCAAGGTCACATTTGAGGAAAAGTATAAACACACAGTATGAAATAAAGCACACAAGATTTTGTGGATTGTAGAAAATTTCCACCAGCACGAAGCTTCAATGCCATCATCAGTGGAGGATGAAAAGTAAGAGCTTCTGTAGAGACTGAATTGATTCAAAGTCCTTCATGGAAAGTCACAATACTAAACAAAAATGGATTTTCTATCTAAATCTAATGGAACTGCGTTGCACTTGTTGCCAAGAGATTGTTTCTTCTTTGTGTAACTCCTAATAGCCCAACACGATGAACAACAATCTTTTGAAGTTTTTAGACTGAAGGGGAACAAAAAAAAAAGACCTAAAAAAACTTTCAAAGAAAAATACAGTGGTGCTGCAAAAGGTTTTGGGGTTTGCAAGGGTTACACTTGAGATCAAATGTATTGTTTTCTTGTGCTACAGGCTCATCAAAATTTCTACCACATCAGTATTTTATTGTGAAACAGTGGCTACTTTGGCTGTGAATATAATTTATATCTCACACAACTAATGAGGGCTGATTTAAATGATTTTGCTCCTAAAATAAAGACGCTTAGTTGCTTTGCCAGCATGAATCAAACAATCATGTGAAATACGCATTTCTTAAACAGAACATCATGGGATGATCAAGGTATATTTCTGGTCTTGTGAAACAGACGTATGGACACCACAATGATGACAAATTTTACTTTTGGGACGCTGCTTTGAAAATCATGTCACTTCCATTCTATCATCCCCTTTACAAATGCTGTCAATGCTTCAAGTGGGTCATCATTCAGCCATTGTCAAGATGTGAATTGGATCTATTAATCATCACAAAGTTTTCTCCTGAGAGCAAAAATCAGAATTAGTCATTAATAATTGTGACATGAATGAATTAAATGATGCTTTGAATTAATTAGACTCATTAGAGTTTGGCCAGTGCTCATATCAGTCGGTGTCTCATCAGAGTCCAATGATGCTGCCCTCAGTGTGATAAAGAATGATATACGCATTGTAATTATGATTGTTTTTATGAGGCAAGTTCAGATTCTAATGGGAGGCTTTGACTTGTGGGCCCAGAAAGAGACATTAGCAACACAACTTCATTTACGACTAGAAGTGAGTAATGTTTGAGAGAACTGTGTATTCACTCGAACTTGAGGCTAACTGGCAGCTTATCAGGTCTGAGGCAGTTTTCATGCACTGCTGGGAGCTGCAGGAGCTTTACAGCTAGACATCACAAGAAGATATTTATTTGGAGGTGTCAGCCTCTTCCTTATTCATACCCTTGTATTTTAATAATCATGTGGGCTGTGTTCCTTCACCTCCCTCACCTTAGATGAGACGTCCTATGAGGCCGGCATAAAGGTACAGCTTCACACTCAGTCAGAGCCTCCTTTCCTCCATGAGCTGGGCTTCGGGGTCGCCCCCGGCTTCCAAACATTTGTTTCCACCCAAGAGCAGAGGGTAGTGTATGACTGACTGGGCTTGCTGCATGCAGAAAAGTACTGTACTGTCAGTTTGCTACACACCCCTTTGATATCACACTTTCATCTGTTTCCCCTCCACCCCCCCACTCCTTCTGCATTCTCACCCTCCAAGGAATGGATCTACTCCCCACCCTCCACCCCCCTCTTTGTGTGTGGCTGAAGCAACAACATGAAACAGCATCTGCAGTGTGTCCTTGTTGCCATTGTCTTCTCTGTTTAGCGCATATCGTTAACAAGCTACTTCCGTGTTTCATTCCCTTCAGCTTTTCATTTGAGACTGTATTTTCATCAAAGCTGTTATTTAGTTTTACCCCGTCACTTTCATGTACAGTTCTGTAATGATTTTTTTTTATTGTATGTCTCAGTAGGATGATCTGTTTGTCTCCTGCATAATATTATCTGGAAGGACCAGACAGGGTGATTCATTTTGGATTTATCACCCATGAGGACTGTGGCCCCTGAATACAGTCTAGTGTATATTGTACCAGTGTTCTCTAGTGTGTGCCCAGATTTGAGAGTCTCTGGGTTAGAAAGAGAGTTCAGTAAGAGCTTAATCATGTTTGCCAGTTTAAATCCACTCCCTTAATGAAATGCTCTCAATCTCTGTTACCCTCCAGCCACTAAATACCCGTTTGATTGTTGGAGTTGGCCTGTTAGAGCCGGTGGAGACCATCAGGGTTTACAGAGAGTCTCATGTGACAATAGCAACACAATGCGAAGCTTGTGAAGTTTGCAGGAAGAATCCGTTGGCATTGATTAGTTGGCCATCTCTATTGCAATTAGTATGCTACTATAAGTGCTCCAACAGTCAACCAAGCCTCGTTAGGTATTCATTCCCAAAAAGAAAGCAAGAAAGTTTGGTGCATTTACAAGAAAGAAAGCGCTGATTGGGTTATGCTCACACACTCACAAATTGCTGCAGTTTAGACTGACAGGCAAATCCTTCAAATTTGGCTGTTAAATATTCTTTAATTAGGGGATAATTAAGAACTCCCCAAGTTACTCATAAATGTAAGGATCATTCTCCTTGTTTTAAGGAGTTCCACCTCGAATGAGACAGCAAACCGCTACTTATTGTTACATTTACAAAGCTCTGCAGGGCGTGCTTTAGTTGTAAACTCATGGGAGACGTTTCATGAATGTGTGTAATTCATCACCAACACAAACCTCTGCATGAATCTTCTAATGAGTGGAGTATTAATCAGGATTTATCTTAAGTTTTAATTGAATGATTGTAAAATAAAAGGCAATTTAATTTTTTGTGTGAAGTTATTTATTTGTGCAAGTTTAACCTGTTAATTGTTCTGAATTTTGTTGTCAGAATTGTAAAACTTGTCCATTGATTGTGGTGTCCTGTCTGAACCGCATAATTCCCTGGTTCCTGTTCCTAAACCCATTTATTCCCATGGTACTCTGCTTCTACCAGGGATTAGATGTGTTCTGCATGATGTCTGCTTGCTGCTATACATGGGCAGTATTGTTGTTCTGACTGGATATGATATGTTACTTTTGTCTCAGTGCACATTTTCATGATTTTTTGTTGTTTTCATTTAATTTGTTATGTTTAAGACATTTGTGTCAGCTTGTTGTTCAGTTTTGTACTGTAGCTACACTGGGCTTGCATTATGTTATTCCCTGTTTTCCTGTAAGCTGTTACATTGAGAGAAAACATGTTGTCTTTGCTTTTTCAGCTTCAGTACCTCCCACCACCCTGGGGAGATTGCAAGTCCACTCCGATGGACTCCGAATACTTCTCCACATACAGCATCACTGCATGCCGCATTGACTGTGAAACGCGTTACCTGTTGGATAACTGCAACTGCAGGATGGTTCACATGCCAGGTATGAATTCAGACTGGCTTAACCTGTTTAAAAAAACACCATGCAGTACTTGGAGAGATCGTGATTTCCATTTTTTATATTATTTCAAACAGGAACGTCAACAGTTTGTACACCTGAGCAGTACAAAGACTGTGCTGACCCAGCTTTAGGTGAGCCCTGATGCTTTGTAACCAGAATACAATATGAGCGTGGTACTTTTGCTTCATCTCTGAATTTAGGAGAACAGCAGCCGTGCCATGAGCCTGTTCCAAGCTTTAGATAACTTTTTTATAGCTTCAACTTGAATGATTTTCATCTCGGATAGTGCTGAAGCAAAATAATGAGATTGTTTAAAAATTCTATTATAAAGACTTGTGATGTGGGTGTGCCTTGCTGATTTCAAATAAATCCCACTACTTTCCCCTTCTCTACAGTATTATGGCTTCAGTCATTATTTGCTTTCATGGAAAGTGAACGATGGCAGCGAGTGTATTTCTGTTGTGTGCAGATATTAATAGCACAAACTGTATGCAGGTTTGTTTGATCTTATCACGAGATCGCAATATTTTTAAATGACTTTGATCATCCACAGACTTTTTGGTAGAGAAAGACAACAATTTCTGTGTCTGTCAGACACCCTGCAACATGACTCGTTATGGCAAGGAGCTGTCCATGGTTAAGATCCCCAGTAAGGCATCTGCTAAATATCTGGCTAAGAAATTCAACAAAACTGAGCAGTATATTGGGTAAGTATTATTTGGTATCGATCAGTTATTTAGTTTAACGGGTTCTTTTCTTCTTTCTGTTAATGGATGGATGGTTTTGTGGCAAGGTATGACTTGAGTCTCCATCGTTCACCTTCAATGTAACAATAATGAAAGAAAGTTACACAGGAAATGTGAGCTATGAACTGCTGTAATGCAATATCACAGGTTGTGCTGTTGTCTGTCCCCTCTTCAGAGAGAATATACTGGTGTTGGACATCTTCTTTGAAGCTCTGAATTATGAGAAAATTGAGCAGAAGAAGGCCTATGAAATTGCAGGTCTTCTTGGTAAGATTCCTGCAGATGCATGAAAAAAAGTGGATGACTTTAGTATCAGCACTTAGCAGGTCCCTGGCGCACATTTCTTATTGTGTTCAGGCATGGTGCTTTGAGTGTTCTTCTTTGAACTTACGAAACAGGCTCAATACAATTTCATAATCTGATGCTCTTGCAAGGGCAGCATGGTTGGTCTGACGACAAGTTGGGCCTGCATGAAAACTTGTAACAATTCCACCCAGATTATTCAGAAATATATAAAATTAGATGTGACAGCAGAGGGAATAGCTTTACGCACCATTGTTCAGTTCTGTACCTGCCCATATCTGTCCATCTCTCTTTCTCTAGGTGACATTGGCGGTCAGATGGGGCTATTTATTGGAGCTAGTGTGCTAACAATACTGGAAATATTTGACTACCTATATGAGGTAAAGTTTGATTTTTTTTGATAATCAAAAAAATAATCTGTAATTAATTTAGTATTAATGGTGTTCAAAGCAACTAAGACAGCAAAGGTATTGGCGTTTTTTTATCCTTTTACACCCCCTTTATCTGTACTGCTCATTTTTCGGCTTAGTTTATCCTGTTAAAACAATATAAGGGATTTAATTCAGATCTTAGATTTTTTTTACCACAGCTTTTTTCAAATAACAACATCAGATCACTGGATTATAGTTGAGAGAAACATACAGAACTTAGATCTTATCAATCCAGAAACTATAATTCCCACATTATTAAATGTCAGTGACTGTGATGTAATACATTTGTGGATTGTGCTCATCTAATGTTGTTTGTATTTAGGTGTTCAAGGATAAGGTTCTGGGTTACTTCATTCGCAAGAAACGACCACAGCGTTGTCAGAGTGACAATCTGGTAAATTCTCAGTCTCTTAGAATGCATTTAATTGAATGAACTAATATGATGCATTATAAACTCTGGAAAACAACTAACTGGCTGCTCTCTCTAATGCTTTAAGATTGAATCGCACTAGAGAAAAAACTAAGCAGTATATCATTGTTGTCATGCATAAATCAAATGTTTTCTTTTAGAAAACATCATGATACATACACGTTGTCACTTCACAGTGTGAATATGAGTCATATGTGTATTATTGCATGTACACAGTAATTTATGCCCTGACTAGCAGCATAAACAGCTTCTTGCACATAACTTGTCTGCATGCCTCATAAACTGCCATTATTATCAGAGGTTATGACCATTATCTCAGTTTATCCCACACACTAATACACTTTACAGTGTTACCACAATATACAGTAGCTTTTTGATCACATTCCACCATGAAATTACAGTTCACTGAGCCAGAAAAATAGCTATTGCACTGCAGATTTTTTTTATTTTGGCTACTGTGTCATGAATAAAGATTACATTTAGAGAATTATGTGAGATTAGAAAGATGAAAAGGAAACTGATTAAGGATTTGTGGATTTTATTAGTATTTTAAGTCGAGCTTGTTTCCAAATACGCAAGAGATAAAATAAAAAATCTGCTTAGCTTTCTTATGAAAAAAATAAGACTTTTTCTCCAAATCAGCATTCTATGGAGTGAATTGGTTTAACACATTACATCCAGAGGCAGCTTCACTTCCCCTGATGCTTATGTAAGATTCCTAGAAGCAGTTAAGAAATTATTTATTGCAGACATGCACCTTCCTAAAGTTAGCTTGTAGCTTTGTTTTAGGATATTGCACAGCTCTCTTAATGTTTGGACCCCTGTCCAAAGTTAGAATACTAAATTTCCCTTATGGTGCTGTTAGAATGAAAGTATTTAAGTTTATTTATTCATATATATA
>JBAMHV010000008.1:15226468-15251821 GCA_037177535.1 Pseudomugil gertrudae
CCGCCCCACACGCTAAATTCTAGGCTCCACGCGCAAATTAGTACGCGCAAATTGAGATCTTAGTAAATCTGGCCCATTGTGGATTAAAAAAAAATAGTCAATTTCCCCCTAAAAAATCTGCATTAGAACCTGTAACCTAATTTTTGTTGATTATTTTTAACCAAAAGATTTTTCTTAAAAAATGTTTAAGATAAAAAGGGCCATAAATAATATGCTACCAATTACCTTTAGAAGTCACACAATAAGATAATAAGGTCGACCTGTGTGCAGCAAGTCGCTTGATGTGATTTTGAAAAGCCCCAAAGTCAACAAAAGTTTTTAATTAAGATAAACATCAAAGCAATTGAGTCAGACAAATTTTTGGCAAAGAAAAAAACTGGGTTGAGTTAGCGGATAATATCCTAAACTTTGCAAAAAACATCACACACTAAGTCTGCCAGGGTGCCAATTAATGAGAGAAGCAACAAAAAATAAATAGAATCTGGAAAGCTCCATGCAGGCTGGTATCAGTAGTACCACTATAAGCTGTACTGTCCACAGAGCTGGGCTTTACAGATGAGTGGCCAGAAAGAAAACAAAAAAGCTATTGCTTGTCTAAATAAATGTTGGATACTCCAACATACACAAAGGTCTTTTGGTGCACAGGGAAAAAAAAGTCACTTTTTAACCATAAAGTTAGCCTGGTTCAAATCTATAGAATATTTTTTCAATAGCAGAGACTTGGAAACAGGTCATAATGGGGTGAATGATAGGGAAATTCTTGGGTTTCCAAGATTTACTACTGTTAAGAGCTTCAGCATCCAGGAGGACAAAGCATGTACTATAAGGCAAAACATTTAAAGGTGTAGGTAATATAACTACTGAGCCTCCCAGGAGATGGAGAATGATGTCTCCTGACCTCATGGACGGAACAGATGACCCCGATTTAATGAGTCGATAACATTTGACTTAAAAGCATTTAAGGAATGTCTCTAATTTCCGCTGAATTTGTTTTCACATAAGTGGAATTTCCTTTGTCTTTCTACAAGTCTGTTATTTTTTCATCATAGTGTCTTAAAGATGTTCATCAGCACAATCAGTGAAATGAATCTATTCTCTTAAGAGTTTTAAAAAGCTTGCTGGTGACATTCCTGAACTTAGCATAAATGTGTAAATACGTGCAATCAAATGCCATGAAGAAATTCCACACTGTTCACATGAAGCATTTGTCAGATATGTATAAATATAGATATATAGTGATAGATAGAGAATGTGTCTCTTCATTTGTCTGACAAATGACTTTTTATCTGGGTGGACTTTAAGTGTCCTTCTGCGGATTTAAAACAGGACAGGAAACAAAAGACTATTAGAATAGGGACTTTTCCTCTCAAAACATCTAAACATGCACCTCAACCCCATTACGTTTGGTTGATTTCTTAAAGAAATGCATTGTACAATTTTATCACTGTATCAAATTATTATTCCAGAATATGTAATAAGTCACAAATAACAGTTTGTGATGTATAAATGATCAAGTATAATAAACTATATTTACCCATCATACTTATGTACATAACATTTCTTCTAATCTTCATGTCGGTCTACTTCCTCTCTTGTTAAATTTAACACTGTGTCGTTTAGCTCCTTGATACTACAGTAACGGACTTGTAGGTTCTACTTGCTGGAATGTCAGGGCAGTTTTTTATGTACAACTTTCAAGTATAAATCTGTCAAAGTAAGTTATGTGCAAAAGACTATAGCTTTATTACTGTGTTTTGTGTATATTAGATGACTGTTGATGTGAAGCACAAACCCTTGGAGATCAGCCATCCCTTGAAAGCCCATGACCAAATGTCTGTGGTTGTGACTGCCTTTTGTGGCTCCAGTTCTAACTGCACACACTGTTACATATGATGTGCCCACAGGTCCAGCACACTCGGGAGTAAGAGCAGAGGCAGAGCTCATCTTCAAGCCAAGCTTCTGGAAATGTTACTTTCCAGGAAACAAAAAGGGTAAATCAGAGCTGTTGTCACGAGCAATAAAATACAGCAAGTGTGTGATGACAGTTAGCCCTGTCATCACAGTAGTGTGGAGGGAAAAAATTAAATTCATGGTATATCAAACTCGAGCTGCAGAACTTGGTGTTGGATATAACCAATGTATGACAACCGGCAACTTTCAAATATGAGACACAGATGCTAATTTATGTTACACTATGATGCTGCTCTAAAAATGCTGCATTGCAATGATGACTTGAGTGTGGTCATGTTGGGTTAAAATGCATCAAAATTGACCGAACATGTCTGCAAACTGCTGAGATACTGGATGTAGGCCTCATGAGAATGTTCTAGGTTTTTACCTCTCTCCCCACCCCCGCCTTAGTACCAGAGCTGGCAGAAACTACACGCTCTACGTGGTCTTTTGCTAACATTTACCACAAAGCTTTAGCTAAGTAGAAGTACTCTATACATCTTTAGCACCTAAATCTGAAACGTTTTATTTTGAAAAGTTTACAATTCATCACTTATTTTGCTCCTTGCATGATCATTATGTATACCTGATATCTCTGGTCTATGCTATTAACTTTGTATTGTCCAAACTGTACTTTTGGAGTCAGATTAATCAAATTATTGATCTCCAGTGTGTGTGTCATACCCCGATACGTAGTACCATGTTACAATGTGCTGGATGTATCTGACACAAGCGCACTCAAACGATCTTAACAAAGCTTGCCTAAAGCATCTTTAACAAAATGCAAATATATCCGACTAGTTCTTACAGATAAATCCATGATTTCCTTCAACCCAAACACTATTCTGGAGAACTGGAATTGCTTCATCTGGCTCTATATGCTCTGTGTGCATTCTACTGTAGATATGATTTTAACTCTTAACTGTACATTAAATAGTTAATACAAACTTAACAATGTAGTCAATCGTAAATCACGCTTTTGGACACTTGAATGAATGCGTGTTGGTTTCAAGGTGACTGATTTCTCTGCTGATCCTGAAGTAAATGAAAAACCTGCGGTGAGAGGAGGGCTGGGGAACATGCCTGGACAAATGAAGCCAAACCACTTGGTTCATTTAATGGCTATTTTATTGCAGTGCTCCAAAGCGATTCTTTTTAACAGGTGTATTCTGATTAGTTAGTATTGCCTAAATGAAAAGAACACAACATGCTTTGCCATAGGCAGCAGTGTGAGGGAGTAACATGCAACAAACTTATAATTCAATGAACATTAGTGTCTTTTAGCAGATAGATTATGAATTTGTGCAAACCATCTTTACTGAATAATATACAATGGTGCAAAATATATCCAAACATCTGAGCACTTCTTTTGAATTTGATCAAATTAAACATATTTGATCATTTTAAAGAAGGGACTGCAGTCAGCTTGTTCATTTAGACTACAGGAACACATCAAACAGTTTTTATGCTCAAGAGGAAACACTGTAAATTTGTCTTTATGTAAAACATAGAAAGCACTTGAGAAGTTTATCCTGATTAGAAATTTCTGTATTTGAATCCTTCTGCAAACAGTGTTATAAAATTAGGCAGAATCACAGACTTGTATGAGTTAATTTAGCGTACAACTCATTTTAAATGTAATGTTACAGTAAAACATCCTTACAAAAGTTACTCAGAAATAAAAAGTACATGTTTGAAGTTGCTTAAACCCTTAATGTCCAAACTCATAACTGCCTAAAGGTGAAACTTGCTGGCTGCTAAATAAATAAGTCTGTGTATTTTACAGTGAAAATACTAAATAAACAAGCCACAAACTATTTTTTTTAAAAGGAAAGCAACATGTATTGTTTTTTAAACCAAAAAAGGCGTCTTACTGGTTAAAATGTAAAGTCACATTTGCCTCAAGTTCTACCAGCAAAAAACCAACCAAAAAACTCAGCCTTCATTCAAATTAAGATTTAAAAAGCTTTAGAAATAAAATGCATTGCCTTCACTGCTACAGTAAAAATGAAATCCTAAGAGCAAAAGCAATAGCTTTTTTCATTATAACTTAATCCACACAACCTTCAAACATCTTAAATTCTACAAAAAGCTAATTAAACGCTCCAGTTCAGAGTATTTACTGAAAACTGGCTTCTGTACCAAACAGTAATGCTACATTTAAAAAAGGGCAAAAAACAGCCGCAGTCATTCCATCCTTAATAAATACATGCATCCTTAATCTTGTGTTATATCAGTAAAATGAAATAATTGTCCCCACTAAGACGACTGCTTCTGACACCACTCAGGTTTTATAGCATCACTGTTTTACTGATAATGTGGAGTAAAATAACACTGCAAACTTTTAGCCATGTTAATGTAACAAGTTACAAAATGGAAACAACGAATTGTGTAAAACAGTTATGAAAATACAGATTATCAGTGAAATTATTTTCTGATTACAAAAGCATTTTTAAAAAAAAGGTAAAAACAGTGGAAAAAAAAAACAGTATGACGTCATGAATGGTCCACTAATCACGAACATAAATATATTGTGTTTGTATTGGCCCATTTATTGATAGACTGCAATACTGTCAGCATTTAACCTTTCTTCTATTAATCACTCATCAATTAGGTTAAAATATTAATGACAAAAGTGCTTAAATTAAAAGAAAAAAACTGTAAATCAAAAGCTGGAGAAAAAAACAAAACAAAATAGCTTCCCCGGCTAGTTAACAATCTTGATATAGGTAGCAGGACTAAAACCTGGTATTAGAAATAGCATAGCTGGGTAGCCTAAATGGTCTTAATGGAAAAAGTCAGATTGTTTCCACATCATTTCTGGAAATAATTCACTTGGAAGCAGTAATAGCAGGAAAAAAAAGTTAATTTAGTTGATGCACGTAGTTCTTATCTGAACATAGTTTATGCTCAGAGAAAACCTCTGGTTCTGCATTTCACTGCAGCTATTCTCAAAGTTCCCTTTGCATACCAAATGATATCACATCCAGGAAACGTGCAAGAAAACTTACAAACACCAACATAAAAGTTTTAGATAAATCAATAACTAAATGGCAGATGAATCAGTCAAACAGCGATTCTGTTAAAAACTTGAAGCATTAGCTGCCTTGGGAATCTGTGAATCACCAAATGATAAAAGCTTTCAGCAACAATATATTTGGTAGCTAATATGTTTAAGACCACATATATGAGCTAATGAGATCATTTTAAACTGCTGTCCTTTATTATTGATACAAATAAGTTTAAATGTTTTGAGTAGAATAAAGTTTTTTTTTTATTAAAACATCTGTATTCTTGCTTACAGATGTCAAAGCTTTTATCAGGGAAACTTGTAGGCATAACTACTTTGCAAAATATCTATCATGGTAGTAATCGTTACTTTATAAATGTTGTAAATGGAAGTGATGTGCTGTGTGCAAGCACTCAAATCTCAGGCATCTGAAATGAATGAAATAACAGAGATGATCACAGACTGTAAAGTCAAATCTCATTTGCAAAATAATGTTTAAAAAAACGTCTAAAATTAAACAGCATGTTACTTAAGACAAAAACAAAAAGAATACATGGATATAAAATTCATTCAAAGCAAAAGCCACCCACATTGGTGCCAATTAACTGGGAGGTGTCCATGTAGCAAATTAAACCAGCTTCTTAAAACAACCTAAACCAAAGCAGAGCCACTGAGGCTTTGTTCCACACAGAGGCACAACAACATGAACTGCAAGGAGTGTTTAAACCCAGAGAGGGATTTCCTTGTTGGGATAGGTCCTAATGATCCAGCGGGGTTAGGGATGATTGATTCTTGCGGCTGTGGCTCAGTGAGAAGCAATTTAGCATTTATGGTGGGCAGAAATCAGCAAAATAAGGATGCTGCAAAGCCTCTTCTGCAGAGATCCTCTGGACAGGATTACATTTCAACAGGTTCTGGGTCAGACAGAAGGAGAAATAGAAATAAGCAACAACATCCTGCTGGCCTAACTATGAATCAGCAAAAACTTTGTGTCTATTTGTTGAGGTAATAAAAAAACTGCACTAGTAATTTAATGCTTTAGATATTGATTTAGGTACATACATTAATGAAAAACATAATTCAAGGTACCTGCAATAAGTCCCGTCCAGTGCTGCTTAGTTTAGGAACCACATTCACCAGTGAGGTGGTGGCAGGATACATGGGGTATGGCTGGAGGGGGGAAAAGGGGGATAAAATACAGTGTGAGCTCCATTCACTGGTGATTCATCATAAAAACGACTACCGGTATTCATTTACCTTGTAATCAGGAAGTTTAGTCATTGTCTGCCACTGTTCCTCTGTTGGTGTACCCAACAATGTAGCGCATAGTTAAGAAAAATATTTAAAATTGAACTGAGCGTTGATCCAAATCTGTTGGTTTGTCTACTCGTTACCACTTCAACCATAAAGGATATCTGAAGATTCTTTTCAACTGGTCGTCCACATCGTTGCCAGGGAATAAAGGCCGTCCAGCATTAGCCAGCTCTGCAACATGAAATAATGTCAACGTTAGACACAATCCAACAGAGAAAATAGAAAGCGTAGAAATGAAAGGCCATACTGTTTTGGTCCTCGCAAACCTAGTTTTAGAGGAATAAAAAAAAATAAATTATTACAAACTAACCTGCAAATATGCATCCAGCTGACCACATATCAATAGATGTAGAATAAAGTTTAGCACCAAACAGCACATCTGGAGGTCGGTACCACAACGTCACCACCTGGAAAAATGTCGGAAGAAAACAATGACAACCAAACAAAAAATAAGACGGCAGTTTGGATAGAGGGGTTTGTTGTCACTTCATACTCGCAGTCAAGTTAGAAAAACCTCCTGCAGCAGCAGCATTAGACTGCTGTTTCTCAGTGTTTGTGAAACAGTATAGCTAAAGTCCATCACTACAGAAAACTGTTTACATATGATGCAAAATGAGGTTTCTGCTTTGGAAGTGTGAACAAATTCAGTGTAGGTATGAAAGATACTGAACGCTACAGAATGAGTTTACTTACACATAACACTGACAATTCAATCTGTAAAAAAAAACCTGGCCAGCCTTTCTGACACTGGTACAGTTTATGTACCAAGTCACAACAAAACCACAAAAAATCTACTTGCAGTAAAAAGTGAATAAGGCAAGAATTGTGCTTCGACATACAGTATAGATTAGTGCACTGCCTCCTATCTGGCAGCAGATAGAAAGGCTCCACCTCACCATCCCCATGACCCCAAATTAGATAAGTGAACACCGAGAAGAATGAGGCAAAAAAAAAAGTAGGATGGGTAGATTGACATATGAGTCAAATCTGAGCAAACTGTTGGAGCTTGGGTTGTCTACTTTAGGATCACAGCATCGTCAACTCACATTTCTTATGCTTAACCAACACATGGGGGGAAAGTTCTTATTTTTCTTGGCTTAAATAAACTTCATAAAATCAACCATCTGCAACAAGATCAATGCTGCTGTGCGTAATTCCTGCAAAAACACGGGTGATGTAAAAAGCTCAAATGCAGCATTAAAATAAAGCAAGTGTGTGGTTTCTTCTTATCTGGGTGTGTCAAGGACAGTGGATTAGGAAAAGGCTGTTTAAAACTCGAGTCAGCACAAAGGCCAAAAGCTTATTCTAAAATCATGACAGAGCGAGTTCTACAGAGAAACTTGTGATTTTGGCCTCCAAACACGACATGCTCTATTTTAGATTTGGAAGATATCTTTGTTCATTTAGATGAATAAGGAGGGGAATACATGGTGTGTATAAAACTCCTTTGTGTGCACTTTTCTTACATAAAATTGCATAAGAAAGCAGCCTCTTTTGCAAATTTTCAGGGATCTTGACCAGACTTGTCACAGATTAGCCGAGCAATGTAACTGATAAAGTGATAAAATCCTCATTTTTTATATGACCTTCTCTTGTTCTGTTTAATTTATGCTGCCTATATCACCCACAATATAAAGTTTATTCACATCATGTGTAATAGCTGTTGAATTACAGATCTTTTCCCAACTAAGATGCCACTTAAGCCTCGGGGTGATGCAAACCTGATATTAAATTACCCTCAAATCAAACTCACTGCGCTTCAAACTCTATTCCCTGCTGAGTTTTCCGTTTACTGCACTTTCAAATCAATGGCATCGTCCTGGTCCAATTGCCATAAGATTGGTTGGCTGGGCTCTTAAGCCAACCAACCACAGCCACTAAATCCATCTGATCTCTACCGGTTATGTCTCCTGATGACATCAGCAACAACATATCAAACCACACATGCTGCTGTGGAAAAAATAGACTACACTGCAATCATTTTGAGAAAATACTCTGTAATTAATGCTAAAAACACACACACACAAAAACCAAAATTAACTTTTTTTTCAGATTTTGTTAAAAGCGCCAAATAAAGACTTCGAAATAAAAAAACTTTTAAAAAAGAAAAGGGGGACTTTTTTTTAATTTTAGGTGGGTTTTAATAGACTTCCTTTGCAATATACAAAAAAGTACAAGCTAAGAATATTAGATGTTTACACAAAAAATGTAATCACCAACTGTAAAAACAGAGTTTTCTAGCTGGCTGACAAAACCCCGTACTTTCCTAAAGATCGTTACTCATAAAGGTAACACTGTTTATATTTAAATATGTACTTTTAGGTCTTTAACAAAAGCCAGAATGCACTTATCTGACTAATTACCTATTATTTTATTCTCAAATTGTGAAAATCTGTTTCAGTACAATGCTCTGAACTATTTTGGATACACAAGCAACCAATAAAGACTTGACCAAAAACCTATTACGCTATTAGTATTTAGATTTACGTTCACTGGCACCTTGGTTTCCCTTTAGTTAAAGAATTTGCTAGAACAAAAAAGAAAAAAAGCCTTCTAGTTTTGACTGATAAATCACACACACACACACACACAGAGTTAACATGCAATGTTAATTATATATAAACATACCTCAGCTGAGTAACACCTCACAGGGATGCCAAAAGCTCGAGCCAGCCCAAAATCAGCAAGCTTTAATTCCCCGTTCTATTGATAGAAATATGAAGTACAGGCTTGTTTTAGGATCATCTTAATACAAAAAACTGACTTTTGAGCAAATGTCAAGTCAAAGTTGAAACGGACTTAAACACTCACTCTGTTAATGAGAAGATTCTGCGGCTTCAAATCCCTATGAAGCACATTTCGACTGTGACAGAAAGCAAGACCTTTCAACAGCTGGTACATAAAAGACTGTAGATGAAACCAGAGAATATTAAACAGTTAAACACTGAATTTCCAAAGATCTGACCAACCTGACAAACAATGTGTCTGTCCTGTGTTTTCAGGCAGTTCTTTCCACGCTCACCTTCACAGTTTCAGGGTCTAGATCCCCATTGCAGCTGTCAAAATACTTCTTCAAATCCTACAGGTCATATGAGAAACACTTTAGCATTATATAATTTTCTATTTAAATAAAGTGTTAATGTAATAAGTATCTCACCTGATCACAATATTCAAAAACCAGGGTTAATTTCTTGTCACTGTGCAACACATCGTGTAGTCTGGAGAAGACAGAACAGTCATGCGTGATGCTCCATCATAAATCATTTGGCTAGTAAAAACACAGCCTGTCATACATATATCACGAATATATTTCAAATAAAATGGACAGCAGACTGACCTGACAATGTTTTTATGCTTTAATTCCTTTAGAAGACAGATTTCTCTTAGGGCAGAGCTCGGCACACCCTGAAAAAAATTATTTAGCATTAGCCTGCTAAAAGATAGCCGCTACAGCACTGCAACAATCACTATTGTAAACAAACCTCGTCATCATCGTCCAGTCTGACCCTTTTCAAAGCCACAATTTCGTGGGTTTCCCTGTTTTTAGCCTTGAAAACGGTCCCATACGTACCTACGGAGTATATATTGTTAAGCCTTCAATTAGTTAAGTTCTAATGAATGGAATAGCAGCGAAAGCTAGCGACCTGTTCACCGCTAGCTGGCGTTAAGATAATGAAATTCACAAAACAAGTCGTCTGACACAGTCATAAATTCACGTTATTAGCAACTGCAGAAACTGTTATGCAAATTAGACAAACACAGTTATTTAACGTAAGCGAAAAGACTTACAGTATAGCTTGCGTTAGCAAGTGTTGCAGCCAAGTTAAAGCTATACTAGCATTAGCTTAACAAAATTAAGAAAGGAAATGATATCAACTCTTACCCTCTCCGATTTTTTCAAGCTTTTCATATTTCTGCATGTTTAGCCAATGAAGCCAGCCTACCGCAAGCTAGCAAAACAATGACCGATAAAACCCCTAACTGGGGTGGATACGATAGTAGGGTAGCTAGAGAACTAGCTTAAATCTGTCTGCACTTGCTGCTTCTAGATGGTTTGCACCAGTCAAGTTGTCTCGACGGTCATCTAGAGGCTGAAAGAATAACTGCAATAATTTAAAGCCATATAATTTAAAAAAAGCCTATAAGAAGAAATACAAATAAGTGTGGAGGAGGTAAACTAATTCGCAACCTAGAATTTGAAGAGCCTCTGTCCACTTGGTGTGAGTTAATACACAGAAATGTAAAAGGAAAAATATTCAAACAAAACAGGTTTTACAACGAAATTTGTGACCCATCAGAATGTGATCACAAGGGGCGCTAGTCTACATTTTGCTTCGATCCGAAACTGTGACTTTTGTGATCCTAGCTGTGTGAAGCTCACGAGTCAGAAGAGTGACCTGAGTAATAAACTCAAAATTTAATTTTACAATGCCTTTATTAGATTTATTCAAGTGTTTTCAAAAACCTTGCTCGTCTTTTAAGACGTTTATGTAGCATGTATGCAAGCGCCCCCTGTAGTCACAGATTCTGATGGGTCACAGATTTTGTTGCAACACCAGAGGAACAAAAATCTTCTCAAGCAAAAGTGGTTTTTTTACAGCAGCTACTTTTATATAAAGAATTAAAAATAAAAGTTCCAGTATGTCTCTGTCACATAATTAGGGGAACAAATCTGAAAAAATAGGTGTATAATCAAAATGTAATCTTAACTCATGTAACCTAAAGACTGGGTAAACTAAGCTTTATGATGGAGTTATTTTTAACGAATTTAAATGTTACATAATAAATTGTTACATTAATCAGAGAAGATAGGAGAACAATACTAATACTAACAGAGAAAGCTATATGTCCAGTGCTTGAAGTCGGTCTGGAACACTGGATTATTGGAACATTATGTCAAATTACATCTAAGAAAACACATAAAAAGAAAACCTGTTTGTAGGAACTTTTACACTAAATCTAAAATGTGATCCGATTTACAGTTTTTGTGATGTCTCAGGCTAAATTGTTGAAAACTACTGGTTTAATCCTTGATAGTCATGTTATTTTAAATACTTGTTATATTATTCAAAAGTAAAAATCTTTATCCCAGGAGTAACATAACTGGACTACAGTCTGGATGATGTGGAGTAAAAATGGGAACATTTCATTGTAGAATATGGTTTATATCACAGTACCTCCAAGTTATACTTTAATAAATAAGTTAATCATTCTCCATAACTGTTTCAGATTTTCCCTAATGCTAACATCTTTAGGTGTGCTATAATGCAGACTGTGATATCTGAGCAAAGTAAGATGTTAGTGCGTTTCCCTCCTGCGTGATAATCACTTCAAATCAAATCACAGATCTGCAAATGGATTCTCAAATGTTGTCTGAGGTACATGTTGAAAGTCATCTCTTTGATTATGTAAACTTACTTTTAAGTGAAATATATCTTCACACTTTATTTGTTCAATGTAGCGAAACAAGGTCATAATCCATTTAATATTGATATTAAATATACACTAATATATGAGCCATTGTGTTAAGATGCATCAACTGAGTTCTTTGGCCATATGATAAATGGTGAATATGAAAAGAATAAAAGTATACCTAAAAAATACAAAAATCATGTAAAGGGAGGAAGGCGGCAATCTAAAGAGGCTTAAAACTACTTAATAGTTTCCACTTTAATATGAAAGATAATGATTATGCCTGACCAGCAATTCCTATGTGGGTTAAAAAAAGTGTACTATGGTCAAAAAAAGAGGACGCACTATTCTCATTATCGCAAGTGTTTTTAATTTAAATTTTTTTTTTTATATATGACATAAAGGACTAAAGCAATATAATTAAATCCCCATTTATTTAAAGCCTGTACAGTTTAGTATTATGTTTGATCACAGATTGATCCAGTTGGTCCTTTTGTACATACTCACGCTGTATGGAAATTAACACAGGTTTTCAATACCTAAGCAAAAACCTGTACAATTAAATCTAATTAAACATATTTCATCTGTTGAACTACATTGTTTATTGTTAATCTACAAAAAAAAAAGTTTAAGATTGTTTATTTTTTTGCGCCTCTGCTCTTTGCCTGCGGATCAGGTCAGAATAAAGTCCTCCTTTACTCAGCAGCTCCAAGTGTGTCCCAGCCTATGAAGAAAAGAAGAAACTCTTAGGCAGAAAGAAAATGATGCCGCACAGTCATCACAATAGAAATTAGATAGAAAAAATGTACCCATGTGAATTACTCAGCACCAAATGAAATACATTTTCTATGAGCTTATTGGAACTTGCCAGCTGTTAACATATCAGCCAAGACATTGAAGCAGACACAAGAGACGTTTCACTGAACAGTCCGCCTCCTCACCTCCACAACACGTCCATTGCTCATGACGCAGATCAGGTCAGCCCCTTGGATGGTGCTCAGTCTGTGCGCAATGATGAGAACAGTGCGACCCCTTGTGGCTCTGTCCAGAGCCTCCTGCACCACTCGCTCTGATTCGGCATCCAGAGCACTGGTAGCTTCATCCAGTACTAGGATGCTGGGGTTCTTGATCAAGGCGCGGGCAATGGCAATGCGCTGCTTCTGACCACCCGATAACGTCACACCTCTTTCGCCTAGGGAAAGAAACTTTCATTAATTCATTGTCTGTACTGCTTGGACAGTACGTCAGTCCATCACAGAGAGACAAACAACCGTTTAGGCTCACATTTATTCCTAGGGACAATTTAGAAAATCAATTAGCCTCGTGTGCATGTCTTTGGACAGTGGGAGGAAGCCAGACCCAAGAATACACAATGAGAACAAGCAAACTCCACAAAGAAAGGACACTGTGTCCTCCTTCCCCCTAGCCAAGGCTCAAACTGTTAACCAATGTTCCACAGTGCAGCCCAATGGAAAGAAATGTAAAGCTTAGTACTTACATGCAACATTATTTCTGAAGAACAGTAAGAAGGTAAAAAGAGTCTACATACCAACCGTGGTGTTGTAGCCATCTGGGAAACTTGTAATGAAGCGGTGAGCATTGGCTTGCTTTGCTGCATCAACGACTTCAGCATCTGTAGCATCCGGCTTCCCGAAGCGGATGTTCTCCATGATGGATGATCCAAACAAAACTGGCTCCTGAAACAAGTGATGGAAAAGCGCAAAGACCGAACTTGATCAAACTAATTAAGCTATCAACAAATACAAACCTGCATGTGTAAATAACAGCCCTTACCTGGTTAATAAATCCAACAACTTGTCCCCTGAGCCAGGACAGATCAAGGGTTCGAATATCAAGCCCGTCTAACATAATCACACCGCTGGTTGGGTCATAGAAGCGCTCCAGCAGGGATGCCACTGTGGACTTTCCTACAGGGTGTAACATTTCTGAGCTCATCAAGACTCAAGATGCTGTTTTATACATTATATTAACAAAATCAGAATCATTATCACACAAATTACCTCCTCCAGATTCACCAACAATGGCTACAGTTTTACAAGGTGGCAGGGTTAGGTTGAACTTTTTCAAGACTTCATGGCCAGGTCTCGTTGGATAGCTATGCAATAAATACACAGTAAAGTTTTATTATCTAATGTCCTCTCATATAGTTTTATTAATTTAAGGTCCAAAACTGTCTGGAGATTTAGTTAAGATTTTAATTAAGATGATTTAACCTGAATGAAATGTTCATGAAGTCCACTCTTCCCATGAGGGAATGGTATGGGATGCGTCCCCCCCCGGCGAGGGGGATGGTGGGCTGCAAAGACAGGTATTCAAAGACCCGGGCTCCAGAGCTTATTCCCCTTACCATCTGCAGTAGGTGTTATGAAAGTGACAAGATGATCTCTGACTTATTATTTCAAACATTTACATATGCAGGCGCAACATAATGTGACCATTTAGATAACTTTACTGTATCTGAAGCGTTTACTCACCTGTCCAAAAAGGATGGAGATACTAGCCAAAGACCTGTGCGTAAAGACAAAGCATGCATCGCTGAAATGAGCTAGGATTTTTAATAAATGCATTTAACTGTAAATATTGCAGAGCAATTTGAGTGTTATACCTCTGAACCGTCTGAGACGCAACCAAAAAAGACATGAGATCACCGGGAGACATTTCGTTGCTCGAAATTAAAGTCCCTCCAGCAAAAATTGTTCCAAGGACAATACCTGCATTAATGTCCAACAAGAGCATTAGCTTTTCAGAGTGTTGGAGATACAACAGCAGTCTGCCTTACACAGTCTCTGACAGAATTAAATATACGTAACACTCACAGTTCAGGGCCATGTTAGATAGGCCTTGGAAAATAGCTATCCCAGTTCCAAGATTTTCATTCATTTCGCATGATTTTTCAGCTTCATATGCATATAATCTAAGGAATAATAAAGCAGATTAGAGCAGAATTAGTTTTCTTACATACAATGAACCTCTGTTTCTTTTTCTGACTGTACTTTCACTTACTGGAGCTCTCGTTCTTCCATTGCAAAAGCTTTCACTGTCCGCACATTACCCAGCGCCTCATCTGCCACTCCTGTTGCTTTTGCCACCTTGATTTTGACAATGTGAACACACAATGAGACTGATTCAAAATCATTTTGGAAGCAGAAAAATAAAAGCAATTCTACTTCCTTTTACAGTGCATTTTGAGTGCTAATGAAATATTTCACAATTTAAGCATTATTATAAGTCTTTCTAATAAAGACTTGGTAATGAAAGACAGGAAACAAAGGAGCTGTCCTAAGTTCAGGAAGTAGCAGAGTTGTGCATAAAGCCCATTCCACATCATTGAATGCTAAGGTATCACCTGTTCTTGAGCCAAACGGGATAGCTTGCGCAGGAATGAGCCAATGAAAGCTCCTGCTCCCACTAGACATGGGAGGACAACCACAGTCAAACCGGTAAGTTTTGGAGAGATGAAATAGAGAGACACAAAGCACCCAACTGTCTGTGTAAGACTCCGCAGGCCCTTAAAATATGCAAAAAAGAAAAAGAAAAATAAAGTGTTAGGAAGCTACTTCTTCAGCAACAAAGGCTTTGATACAAGATTGCTAAGGCATACTGGGGTTAATACCTGAGAAATAACTAATTTAAAGGACGACTTGAACTCCTGAATGTCAGCTGTCAGACGGTTTACTAACTGGCCGGTTTTATTGGCATCAAAAAAAGCCACATCTTGCCTGAGGAAAAAAGAAAAGCAGCATGAGCTACTGGAATGGAGGTATATACTAAGCAATACTGAGCTTGCCTAATTTTATACATAAGTATTTTGTTGTTAGTCGACATTGTGTAGTAGATACCTCAATAAAGTCGCAAACAGGGTTTTTCTCATGTCTGCTGCCACTCTCTCACCCACCCTTGAAAGCAGAACAATGTAGCCACTTGTTAGCAGTCCCTGCAGAAGAAGTGATTAAAAACTAAGTAATACAGCATTTTTCATTCTGAAACTATGGGTTTTTTTGTGTTTGCATGCATATTTTCTCTGAATGACAGTAAGAGAATGAAGCATCCGTTTAGTTTAATAAGAGTTGTGAGATGGTAGCAGATTAGTTTGTGGAATAACTAAAAGGAAATGAGCTGTGAAGATGAATATCACATTCCATGCTTCTCATCCTTTCTACAAAGTATTAAGATGGTATGTTTTTAACTGTGCTATTCATTGACAGGGTTATTGTATACTTACTTGAATACCATACAGTCCCAGTAATTTTAGTGCAGGACCTCTTATTTCATTGAAATAACTCCCTGTATTTTCTCTGAGGTAGCGTGCCACCACATTCACCAGATCCCCAAGCATCAGTGGGATTTGAATGTTCAAGATAGCGGCACCAAAAGCAAGCTGAAATGAGAAAATCATTCATTTATTGATTTGCATTACAAATCACATTTTGCATTGCAGGAATGGCCTTTAAATAAAAGTCTTAAAGCTTACTGCAACAGCACAGATGAGAGCAAACAGCTGAGGTTTGACAAATTCCCACAGGATATGCCATTTGAATTCAGGCCCCGGTTCTTTGGCTACAACTTCCACACGAATGTTGTTATTCACATCAGCTTCGCAGTGGGCCACATGGCTAAACAGGCGTGCTGAAACGGTAAGGACTGCTGGTCCCAGGATGAAAGTCAAACCTGGGGATTTGAATGTCCTTGTAGAGGACTGGCGGATGGCTCTCTGAGTCAGGCTCCAAACACGACTGAGAGCGCTGCCAGACCCTGTTGTGGAGCTGTTTGCATTAGACCCTGGAGATGCATAGCACCTGGATGTAAACCAAAATTACATGTTCATCAACACATTTCCCAATGAAAGCTAGTGTAGCAAAACAAATCTATAAATTTACAAATATGCCCATTGTTTTATATTAGTATACAGTTTACACAGATCTGCATTAGGGAAATTTTTATTATGGATTTATTATAAAGTCTCATTTCATACCTGCCTGCACAGACATATAACTGGTTTTAAACCCGTTATCAACAATAATTGGGAGCTCTAAAACAACTGATCAGTTTTATTTCCTACTAACTTCACACATAGAGGAATAATTTTCATACTGATTATTAAAAACATTAAGATACATTTTGGGATTTAGGTTAAAATGTGTCAGTAATATTTTGTGTAAAGAGCTATATAAAGATTTAAACATTACAGTTTTTGGAATAGGTGGTAGCGCACCTACCACCTATACATATAAATATGTAAGGGGTTTATATCTAGCAATGTATTAACTAGTCAAAATAATCTCTTACAGCTAGTATGAAAGGTAGAGTGCCCAATAACAAATCATTTTCAGTATAAAGAGTAACAAATTGTCGCTCTTTTCCTTTCCTTTATTAAAATTAACCGGCTCAAATATTGTATAAAAATCTTACTTCGTAGTGACAAAGTAACCCACGTATATCGGTGTAAACATGTATCTTATACAACAGGCACGATTCTAATGTCATTAGCCAAAGTAGCAACCGGTCACATTAACCTACCGTGAGAGTTTCCATTTGTCTCCTGTTTTATTACAACGCAAATAAAACAACAATGACCGTGACGGAGCGTTCATATTTGCTCTACAACAAAGTAACTGAAACATATTTGTGTCTACACAAGTGACTGGTATGTGATTCGGTTAAATTAATGGCTAAGCTCCACAGTAATCGGCAAACTGCAGGCTGCCATATTGACACAGACCACAGTGCACTTTTTGGACTACAGAGGGCCGAAGTTTTTCTTTAAAGATTGGTTTGTGAGGAAGAAATGTGCTATCTAATTGCACAATAGTAAAATAGTTTTTATGTTTACGTAGTTTATGGGTCTCATTAGAAAAAAACACACACTAAAAATGATATTATTTCTTAAACTCTGTAATAAAACTACAACATCTATCCGGAAATGACGAACCTCACCGGAGGTGACGTTATCAGCGTTTTGTTGACATTTGTTTCAGAAAGACAAAAACAGTGGGCATGCATATGGGATGGTTTATATTTTGAAATGTAACGAACGGTTCCCGAACCAGACCGAAGAACACCGTGTAGTATCTTGGACACGCGCCCCTTGGTTCAAAGAACCTTCGTGAATACTGGACTTAAAGCGAACCCGAAAAGAGATCAAGATCAGCAGATGGACAAACCAAGTCGGGAACAAAACAAACCGTGTCACCCTGACTACTCTAGTGGCTGAATCATTCAAGGCTAGCCGGCTAGCAGACGTTCGGTTTTGAGCGTAATCTTTAATAAAAGCGTATTAGACATCATTAATATATTTACAGAAGTTACGTTTCCAGAATTTTTAAATTCCTTTGTAGTATTTTAGTTGTCATCATGCTAGTATAGCTTTACACAAACACTTCAAGTTAGCAAGCTAATGTTAGCTGTTGCTACCCATCGGCGAAGCTCTTTAGCTGCCATGTAGGAGGTATATAATGTAGCTGAGGTTTTAAGTCCGCAATCGTATTATATAGTGTTTACTGCAAGTAGCTCGTCCGTTTGGAGTGACTGAAGAATGTGAAGCATAATGGCTAACTTTGAAGCCTACCAGGAGTATCAAAGAATTGAGGACTTTGAAGAAGATTCACCACCAGGAGAGGAAGATTTACTGGTGCATGTGCCTGAAGGCCTAAAAGGTAAATATATTTATTATATTAGAATAAGTTAGGAAATAGTAATTGACGCACAGCAGTTAACAACCCAGTATAATTATTGGGCAGCATGGTGGCGCAGTGGTTAACACTGTGGCCTCACAGCAAGAAGGTTGCTGGTTTGAGCCCAGGCTGGGGAGGGTTGTCCAGTTTGCATGTTCTCCATGTATGCGTGGGTTCTCTCCGGGTTCTCCGGCTTCCCCCTACTTGACATACATGTTAGGTTATAATAGCTATGGTTAAGATGATTTAAAATAACATGTAAGTCACTTTGGATAAATACTGTATAGTATTAGGAATCTGACACATTTGATGTAGTTGAATCATACCTGTATTTTAGATGTCTAATGCTTCACTTTTTTCTTACAGACTCATGGCATCATATAAAGAACTTGGACAACTTCTTCACAAGGATATCCTTTCAGATCATGTCTTGCTGACTCAAGCTTATGCAAGTCAGTGGTCACATTCAAAGTATTGAATTTCCCAGTGTTTACCGTGGAGCGATTGCAAAATAACTGGCCTGGGGTATAGATGTCTATTAATCTCCCCACTTGTCTAGAAGTGAACTGAGATACCCAGAATGAAAGAGACAGAAATTACCACAAATCACACAGACATCTCTTTCCACACTGTGTTGATGTTTTTCATTATTTTGCCAGTCATTGCGGTTGTTTTTATGCCTTATGTTAATCCTTTATATATCATTACATAGGTGTTTTGTGGCCCAGTGCTGTGGTTGCTTTAGTCATGTTGAGTTACTTTTTATTCCTCATTTTTGTCATTTTTGCATTCAGTTGTGGTGATTTCTATCAATTTTATATATTTAATATTTTATGGTTGTTTTTTACTGCCTCCATTGGTTTGTGTTTAAACTACTAATCTACAGCATAGCATTAGTATCTATATTGGGACTTGTCCTGTTTTGTGAAACAGAATATATTGTCGTCTTAATCAGTAGCCCCACATTGTGCATCCCACTATATACCGGTAGTCATGTTTTGTGTTTTCATCTTGTAATGGAAAGGAGATTTTCTTTAACCACACTGTCCACATCTATCACTTTCATCAGAAGAATGGTTTTGCCTGTATGATGCTCTCCGAGTTCTTTGAACTTGTGTAAGTATGAAGTTGTTTAGATACCTTCTGTATGGACTATGAGGTCTGACACACTTGTTATTAAAGAACAATGTGTACTTTCTGTAAAGCTTGGGCCTCATTTATGACACTGGTAATTTATCATTGGGACAGTTAAGCCTTAAGGGAAGCAGTAATGTTTTTAAGTGCTAACAGTTTATACTGTTTTGGATTTGCTTATTCTCCTAACTGGACCACCTTGTTGGTGGAGCATTTTATGATACTGTGCCAGCAACCATCTTTTTTTTTTATTAGATTCTGGTCCTGAGTTTGAATCGTGACAATACACTTAATACATAGCAAATGTTTGTTTTATATTATCACTCATTATCTGTCGGTTTGTGATTTAATGTTTAAAAAAATAAATGCAGCTTTTTTTGTCTTAACATATCAGTATTAATCTTGATTTTACTAAGAGTTTCTCCTTTTCCCCTTAATTTTCTGTTGTAAAGTATAAAACCTAATCTTTCTTTTCCCCTTTTATTTTGAAATCTCATCCTTACAGTCAGTTTTTGTTCGTCGTCACATTTACTACGTTCCTTGTCAACTGTGTGGAGTACGATGTCTTGTTTGCCAATCGAGCAGTCAACCATACCGGGCAAGGCCAGAATCCTTTGGACAGAAACAAAGTCACTCTGCCAGATGCCATCCTACCAAGTCAGCAGTGCACTCAGAGGTAATGGTCTTCTGTACGATGCTGCAGTCAACTCAGTTGAAGTTTAATTTCTTCTCATGTGGACAAAATGAGTTGAATCTGTTGAAAGGGTTGAACAGTTACAGATAGTGATGTCTGATGTGCCTGTCTTCTTATATCAGCAAGTCTGATTAGATACTTTGTTCTCAAGCTTAGTATTGGATTAGAAGCTGGCCTTCAGAGAGATCACATTTGTCTGACTTAATATAGTTGCCTGACCTAATGCAGCTGCAATTATACCATGGAACTTAATTTCTCTTGGGCTTATATTTGATGTGGCTGCAGACGGCCAGATACAGTCACATTCGGATGGTGGGAATATTTTAACAGTCGCCTGTTTAGTTGAACCCTGTGGGTGTCACGATTTTGCATAAAAAAAGCTTATAACCCTTTCATAATACCGGGCAATATGACTTCTAACAGTATTTTTATGATATATAACCCATTTGTGTTAAATTAATGTAATGCTACCAAAGCATGTTCAAGTTTAGTGAGCTTGATAATTATATTGAAAGACAGATGGACAAATACTGTCAGTCATCCCTTGAGGCAAATCCTGCTATTACAGCATCACAACAATTGATGAGATTGATACTATGTGCAAGTTTGAAATTGCATAAGAATATAAATGGGAATAGAAGCGATGAGGAAATCTTATTTAACCAAAATGAAAAATTATTTGAGCAACGTTGCTGCAACCAGTTTCTCAGCATAAGACATTTGTGAATGCTGCTCTGACTGACTCCAGAGAACAGGGTAAAGAAATTAATAGCTTTGGTTTGGTGTAACAAGCCGACCAAGATACTGACAAGCTGACAGCCTCATGAGACATCATTGCCTTGCTGCAGGGCACAGCCCTCCACACCCCATCCACACCCTGTTCTGTGACTTTTCTTTAACCTCTAGTAGACTCATTGTTTACTCCAGGTTGGCTCATAGATTTAGTCAATTTGATTCTTATTCTGAAAGAGGCTCAAAAGTTGTTGATTTCAAAGTCAATGACATCAGGCTGCATGGATTTCTAATTTAGGAACAGCTTGTCCCAACAGTTCAGAGACTCTCTGTCCTCCCTGTTCACCATCTCTAATTTCACGTTTGAAACAGCTTTAAAGGACACATATACGGAAAACATGCCACACAGACACAGACATGCATGCACACACAGAGAAAGACACACATGCACGCACAGAGACAAGAGTTTTTAAAAAAAAAAACGTGATGAGATCAATAATTTCAAATTTGTACATAATGATTATTATGTTTAACTATTAAATTACAGAGTATTGAGAGGGAAGGGGTGTCTTCTGCTCTGCAGAGGCTTGAGGCACACATGTCAAATCAAGCTAATGCTAACACACTATCTTATTCACATTAAAGGAATTACAATGAATCATGAGAAAGTTTGCTAGCACCCCTGAAAGCTAACAGTACATTGACAGCAGTGCTTTGGTTCGATCCTGGAAGTTTGAAGGTTAGTTTGAACTGGAAATGGGGCAATCTGTGGCAGAGTTCACCACAAACACAATACATATGATCAGTTTCATGGCAGAACACCTCCTTTTTTTTAGCCAAGAGTTGTGTCTTTTCCAAGATAAACAGCAACATAAACTGAATAGAGTACTGTTCAAGTTTTTCGACATATTTCTGAGTCTGGCCCAAAGCGACAGAAACAGCTGATGTGTTGTATCAACACAGAGAGGATGCAGAACCATTGTAGGACAGGTGGCCTAACCCTTACACGTGTTTTTATCCATTTGATACGGGATATTTACCTAAATACTCTGACCAGTATGCTTAAATTCTCCAACATGTTGGAATGCAGGTCAAGAAAACAAGTAGAAATGCATTCACATCTGAAGGACAAAACTGTACTTTTGATGAATCTCTGCAGGCTGCAGTATTTTAATGTGACTTATATTTCTGTTTAGTATACAGGAGAACAGCTGGATCATATTTCTTCTCATTATGGCAGCCATCTTCTGGTTGTATCGTCTTATTAAAGTCTTCTGCAATGTTTTGAGCTACTGGGAGATCAGGCAGTTCTACATCAAAGCCCTGAAGATCAGCATGGTAAACTCTGATTCAGATTTTACTACAACAAATGTCCTTTTTGTTTATGATTCAAGTTCTTGTTCTATGCATTTTTAAAATTGTAGTACATTAATCTTGTGTTTCTTCCTTCGTCATCCCAGGATGAACTATGCAATTTCACATGGCAGGAGGTCCAGGACCGACTTATCAGCCTCCAGAGAGAACAGCAAATGTGCATTCATAAGAAGGAGCTGACGGAGCTTGACATCTATCATCGTATCTTGCGTTTTAAGAACTACATGGTGGCTATGATAAACAAATCCTTGCTGCCAGTGCAGCTGCAGCTCCCCCTGTTGGGGAATGTGGTCTTCTTAACCCAGGGCCTCAAGTACAATTTTGAGCTCATCCTTTTCTGGGGCCCTGGTTCTCTGTTTCAGAATAAATGGAACCTTCACCCCAAGTACAAGCGCAATGGAAACCGCCTGGAGCTTGCCCAGCAGCTCAGTAGAATCATCCTGCTGATGGGTTTAGCCAATTTGCTGCTGTGTCCCTTCATCTTGGTGTGGCAGGTGCTCTATGCTTTCTTCAGCTACACAGAAGTGATCCGCAGGGAACCTGGAAGTCTGGGCGCACGACGTTGGTCCCTTTATGGTCGTTTATACCTGCGTCATTTCAATGAGCTAGATCATGAGCTGCATGGACGACTAGGTCGTGGCTACAAACCCACTTCCAAATACATGAACTCCTTTACATCACCACTGCTGACTGTGCTTGCAAAGAACATTGCTTTCTTCTCTGGCTCGGTGTTGGCTGTACTTATTGCACTGACTGTTTATGATGAGGACGTTCTGACAGTGCAGCACATTCTGACTGCTATCACTGTGCTGGGGGTGGTTATAACAATTGCTAGGTGAGTCATAACAGGTCATCTCTCTTTTTGTTTTAGTTTTTAATCTTTCTGTGGCTGCTCCAGGCTTACCGTTAGTAGGAATAAAACCTTTTTAATACTTGTAATTTAATTTACTTGATGTTTATATAATGATATACAGTGTAAGATGTAATCTATGATAGAAAGTATATCTAGTAGGGGTCCAAAATTTGTACATTTTAGCCTATTCATTGTAGAAAAAGTGTTATTATTTCAATATAGACAAATTTTTAAATTCAGACATATTAGTTGTACAAGCAGCTGACTTATATTGTATATGCTGATGATGCATTACTGTAATTTTGACATTTTGTCTCCGTCTGGTGCCAGATCTTTCATCCCAGACGAGCATATGGTGTGGTGTCCAGAGCAGCTGCTACAGTGTGTGCTGGCACACATTCACTACATGCCGGACCACTGGAGGGGTAACGCTAACAAGAGCGAGACCAGAGATGAGGTGGCACAGCTGTTCCAGTATAAAGCGGTGAGGAAAACACAACTCAGTAGTCAGGAAAGCATTTGTCACGTTTAGATTAAAATGATGGATTTTAATTATTCATTTACAAAATGTAATTGAAAAAAGAATATTGTAATAAATGGTGTCTGTTCTGAATCCAGGTATTTATCCTGGAAGAGTTGCTCAGCCCGATTGTCACGCCCTTCATTCTCATCTTCCTCTTGAGAAACAAGTCTCTAGAAATCATTGACTTCTTCAGGAACTTCACAGTGGAAGTGGTTGGAGTTGGGGATATCTGTTCATTTGCGCAGATGGACATCAGACGCCATGGAAACCCAACAGTAGGACTTATTTAAAGATATATAACAGGACTGAAACCTGCCTATTTAGCAGCTTTCTGAAATGGCAGCAAATCTTCTGTCTTTTTTTTTTTTAACATTATTTCATATATTATGGATGTGTTTGCAGTGGCTGTCAGAGGGACAGACAGAAGCATCCATATACCAGCAGGCTGAGAATGGGAAGACAGAGCTGTCCCTCATGCATTTCACTATAAAGAACCCCCGCTGGCAGCCACCTCAGGAGAGCTCTGTGTTTATCAGCCACTTAAAGGAGAAGGTGCAGCATGATGCTCAGGGTGGCCCCTCCACACAGCTGTTACTCTCAGAGGCTCCTCTCTGCACTTCTCTGCAGTCCAACGAGTCTGGCACAGGGGTAAGAACACCACGATTAACTACACCTTTGTTCTTTATATTAGCTGCTTCACCAGTAATATATGGTCTAATTATTGAGTGTTTTTTTCACCTCATGAAAAATATCTTTAAGACATTTAACAGTCATTAGTTGCAATTATTTATTACTAATGTAAATCTCTAGAATGTGTTTTTATCTATAAGCTATTAACATGTAAACAGTAATGTTGTAATGCAGGTTTATTTACACTGATGTTTCTTTTTTCCAGCCTGAAAATCTTTTAGCTAGCGTCTTGGCCCACCCTATTCTAACTTCATCTGGACTACAGGGGCGAGACCATCGCTTCATCCCACCGAGCACCGCTGCCTCTGCCGCAGCCAGCGTTCTGGCCTCTTTGTCCTCCTCCCAGGTTGCACATTCCAGTCGAGGCCGCTCACATGGCTTCCTGCCCTCCTCCGTCCATCCTGAAACCACCATGTACCGCAGCGATCGCACTGTCATTGACAGGTATTGTGAGACATGTTGGATTGATTTCCCTCTCGCTAGAAGAGTTTTTCATCAGCTTTACGTTTGTTTTTCAGCATGTCTAACAGCGATTCTCGCCTCCGGAAAAATGCACTGCAGTCAGAGTTTGCCTCAGCGGAGATGAGCCTCCACGCTATCTACATGCATGAGGTATTTGCCGGACCACCAGCTGTATTATTCATACATTTAAAAAAAAATTTTTTTAATACCAGAAATAACAATATGTCAGTGCAGCGCTTTTTAGCATCTGTTACAATCCACCGTTCGAGCACTCCCTTCTACTGTACAATAACAACTGTTTGTTTCTCCAGCTCCACCAGCAGAACTCCCACCCACAGAGGACATCAGGGCACAACCCTCTGCCAATGAGAGATCTGCACATGGGTAAATGGAGATATTGATCTTGAGCATCTTGCATTCTTACTGTGTTCACCTCCCAGGGCTCTAGAGTGCGACTGATTTGGTCGCACGTGCACCCTAAATTTTCAATGGTGCGACCAAAAATAATCTCAG